>CM055902.1:12105040-12450040 GCA_029582155.1 Panopea generosa
TGAAATCAACTGCCATGGCAGAGAACAGCTATTATAATCATTGCAATAGCCATTAGCGTCAGATGGAGAAATTTATAGACTGAAAACATTCCTGTTATTTGTATTAACTGTCAATTATGTAGTAAGAGAGAATAATGTTAGTTACTCAAGAATATACCAGACCATGGTCAAAAGATGTGTCTTTGTACCGTTAATTGAAATTTACCTGACTAGCAAAATTAGGAATTATTAATAAGTATACATAGAGATATTTAATGTTATTGTAAGTATATGCTGATGTACATACATGTAGTACAAACAGAAAAAATATGTAACGCAATACACAAAATGACAAACCAAATTTTTTTTAAATAGTTATGGATATTTATGTGATATTGCACTGTACAAGGTTTCTCTTTAATTATTATGCAGACTGTTGTTACTGATATGGCTTTTTTGTCGCAATGGCATATTAAGAGAAAGTAATTTGGTATTAGTTTATATGTTATAAATTCAATAGAAAAATTTATGTAGTGGATGGGCTTGTGAAGTGACTTACTTAATTGATGAGGCGGACTTTATATAATAATATGCAAATTATAATCCGCCACAATCTAAATTGTCATTCATTATACATTGGTTTAGAATTTTGATATCGTATTTACAATTTATATAAACTATAAGAACTTTGGTTTAAAAATACCAGAGTGTGACATTGGTAAGTTAATATTCAAAACTTTCAAAAAATAAAACCGAATATATGTATATATATTATTGTTCTTTAGGAATGCATAAAGAACACTTTTGAAAATAATAAAAACAATCTGTCAAATGCAAACAATGTCCAACGAATACGTTATGAAAGAAAAACCAACATTTTTTTATTATATTGCTCGGAGTCTTTTAAACTTATAGATTGTTTAAATTTGTGCTTTTCATATGATTGTTACTTTTTCTAATAGCAGAGTGTTTCACGTACATCAAATGTTGTATTCAATTGAAAATATTCAAAATCTTAGACACTTGAAAGTTCTGTGTGTATTAGTTTATAAAAAGGTATTACAAATGACGAAATTTTACCATCTCGTGGTACTTAAAGTTAACGAACAAGCAATTGGATAGTGCGATCCTCAACTTAGTGGTACAAAGTATTTTCTTAAATCTTCATCTGGGATCACCATTGAAATAGGCCCTAGGTATTTGATATTACTTGGTCTTATGTGTCCCAGATTTAAAGAAGACGCTTTAGTACAATTTAAATGCATTTTATATAGATATGATTTAAGTACATGTAAGTACTTCAACACTGTAAATTTATTAAGGACAATACATGCAGTCTGATGTAACTAATATTGAATTATGTTTTGTGTAGTTTGGTCTTCCGCTAAATAAATTACGTTTAACATGACAAAACACAAATTGAAAAAAATTGCACTTAATAATTTATTCATTATATCGATTTCAAACATCGCCTAGTGCTTTATCTTTAATATCTTTTCTACTATGAACCTTAACAATGTATTTTCAATTTCTAAGTTAATATAAGTTAATATATTTGAACAATTTGTATCAATATCATTTTATAATTATGTTGATGGAAACGATTCCACAAATATACGAACATAAAGCAATAAGAACCAGCAATTTGTGTATTAGCAACAATTTATCAGCAATGATACGTGTGCAGTGTAGTGTATCTCTCTAGAGCAGAGAGTACTAACCCTCTTCAGACAACATTACTGCTTAATGAACGGGTTGTGTAGTTCATGTTTGTAAACTGCAATATGAAATAAACTGTTAATTGGTATAAAATCTATTGAATGGAATAGTTGTCATTTACATGTGTTACAACTTTTGATAATGAAATAATTGAAAATCTAAATGTTCAAAATAAACAAAACTGCGAAAATTATTTCTTAAACGTATGTTCTTTAAATTTAAACTCTATATATTATGCAGACTAAATGCTCACAATGGTTAAGTTGATTCAAAACATTCCACAATGATTTTTCAAACAACGAATTTTACTAGCGTAACGCTTTTTTAAAGAAACTATATAAACATGTATATTTGTTTACCTATTAAATACATGAACTCATGATATGATAAATTATTTTAAATATTTTAATGCAATCTTGATATAACTTTGTTGTATATTGTTAAGATATCTTTAACAGGAGTCAATGTACACTTCAAATTTGAAAACGTCAATGAAACACTGTAGGTATTCGATCACACATTTTAATTTCAGTTTCCTGAAAAGATGCTGCACTTGATGTTGAAAAAATTGGAAAGTGTCTTCAAGAAAAGTGTTGTTACGATGTATTCCTGAAGCGTTAACTGTAGATAGTGTTTTGAGATGGCGCCAGAAATAACATTTACTTGTCCAAGGATGTTTGAAAATGTTGAAGCTACTTTTCAGAGACACATTTAATGGTAGAAATCAAATCATCGAAGGAAAGTTTGTTTGCAAGTAAGTAATCATTTGATATTGCAATATATTAGAATATGTATTTGTACATATGGGCAGAAGTACCAGTACACACAATTTATATTGAGGCAGTCTTAATGATATAATTTTGAGATTAAAAATCATATCCATTCAATGTATATGCTACTGGAGATATATGCGGTAATTACATTTATAGTTATCATTGGTGTGATTTTTTCTTACTTTCGGCTTGAACATTCTAGAAAAAGATGACTTTCTGTACGCAACCGGCACCGGCTCTGATGCCAGCTTCCAATCTTCGTTTTAAAAAGTTTTTAAAATTGTTCATTTATGTGTAGGGCTTGAAGTTATTTGCATATAACTTGGCATAACTGTACATGCTTATGCTCTAAGGCATTATATTTTTGAATGGGTTTTAACGCCATTTTACAACACATTTCATGTTATATATGGCATATCTCGTTTTACTGGTGGAAGAAGACCTCAGACTGAGTAGAACCACCGTCCTTCCGCAAGTAACTGGCAATATTTCTCAAATAAAATTTTGGTGTGAGCAGGACTTGAACCTACGACCCTAGCGGTGAGAGGGAAGTGATCTTTAGACGGTTCCTTAGACCACTCAGCCATGGAGGACCCTAGTATGTAACATATCAGGCTACAAAATTCAAGGACAATGTCGTATTTGAGTGCAAAAATGTCACATTTATTGTCTCGTAATTGTACATAAGTGTGAAGTTATATGGATGGAACTTGACATGATAGTGCGTGCTTATATTTTGAGACAGTGCAATCAACTATATCAGTTACCATCGCATGTATTGGCTTAATCTTCACACAATACTTCACAGTAATCAAGCATTTGCATTATATAATGCAATTTACCGCCCTTGTATGACTTATAATATAGAAATTCTGGTTAAAGTGTTGCGTGCAAATACAATTAATTTCATATCTCATAAAACACTCCATGTATTTGATGTAACTTTAAAAAAGTTGTTGCAGTATAAATCAAACTACATTAATGAACAGGGGTAATTATTGCTATTTTCTTAATTATGGCCCTTTTTTGTGTCTAGAATATTTGGTTAAAATATATCTCTCAGAAGCCACTGTATGTATTTGACTGAAACTTCATAGAAGATTTAAGCTATGTAATTCCATAAATAACTCTTTTTATCTGGATTAACCATCAGTATCTGAGTTTGTACTTTGTCACAATATAATTCGAATAGCCTTTTTTTTACTATTCGGAGAATAAAGAAAGCTATTCTACTCACTCGGGCATCGGCGTCAAACATTGGTTAAAGTTATGCATGCAAGTGCCTATCTCAATAACCATTGCATGTATTGACTTGAACTTTTATACAAGACTTCCCAGTCATCAAACCTACTTCAATAACTAAGTTAAGATAACTCTTGGGTGGTTATAATGCAAAAGTATTGCCTTTATTTGACTTAAAAATTATTGTTAAAGTTTTGCGTGCAAGTACCATCAAGTCCATATCACAACAAACATGCAATGTATTTAATTGAAACTCAACAGTCTTTCCATGTATTGGATGGATTGAAATTTCATTCACAGTATTGCAGTTATAAGCTCTACTCAATTTAGTAAGTAAGATAAATCGTGTAAGCTTGGAGTTGTCATTAGTCTCAATCAAATTTGTACTTTTGTGACAAATATTCGAATAGTCGAGCACGCTGTCCCTCCGACAGCTCTATGTTAAATTTTGTTAAATATCACATGAAATATCCTCCTCTACCAATTTTTATTGATTTTCTTCTGCTTTTTATAAAAGAAATGCTCTGCCCAATTTCAATTGTGTTGCCTACCAAGAGCACTCTGACCCCAACCATACCTTTCCTACCCATTTTTTATTTTGTTTTGCATTAAATACGAAATACTCTGCCTGATTGTAATTTTGGAAGCTACCAAAGAGCCTCCCTCTATATTATTATGTTAAGATACTTTGCTATGTTTAAATCTTGTCTGAGCCTTATACCCTATTTTCTACCCCATCATATTTCTTTTTTTGTTTTTCTATTAAATTAGATTTACTCCGCCGTTTCAATTTTGCGTCTGTTATTTTCCTCACCTCCATTTCACATACATGTTAGTACTATAGTGCTGATATTTTTATATGTTACATACTTCTGGTATTAAATTTTGTTTTGTGGCAACACTAGAAAAGTCGAGTTAACGCTGTTCACTTACAGCTCTTGTATTCAATGGGACCAAAACTACAATGTATAAAACAAATTTATAATATGTTAAAATTGATTATACGTAAAAATGGATACATAATTGACAAAAAGTTACTACTTGGTGAATAATAAATACTACTAAATTTGTATTATGACAGTAAAGCATGGAGGTGTCATGAAGGTGTCTGAAAAAACATACAAAAGAAAAAGGAAAATGTATATGGATGGAGTACATGTGTTTGACCGAAAATGGACATCAGAAAAAGACAAAAAGGTATCACTCTCTGTTTGGAACATTAACATAAAACAAAAAACCTATTTCAATTTGATATAATAATCATAGCAATTTTAACAAGAGAAATGTTGTTACCGTTGTCATCATACAGAATTAACAAAAAAAGTATAACTAAGTCGTGTTCAGAGCATGACTATATCTCATTCAAAGTTAGACACACATATTACATATATATATAATAATGGGACTAACACCAGTAACTCCATCAAACATATTGTCCGCAGATTCATTTATATGGAGTTCTGAACGCATTGTTTAACATCCACTGATTCGATTACTTAATAGATCAAGATATTTAGATATTTTTGATTTTGGGTCGGTGAGACAGATATATAATTATTATTATTATAAGTAGTAGTTATTCCGGAACATAATTTATAATGATGTCAGCCAATAACAATTTTAAACTGTAGCAATAAAATTACGAGACATATATAAATTATGTTATGTAATATATAAAGACTGAGAAGGTTAATACTTTCATTTTCATAATAATATATATTACCAACAATTCCACTGAGAATAAACATTTAGGTTATACGTATCTAATTAACCAGCCGGGCCTGATAAGCTCAGTCGGTTACGCGTCTGACTATCAATCCAGGGGTCGTGAGTTCGAATCCTCTGCCCGACAACAGTCTCCGTGATTATTGATATACGACATTGTGTCTCATTATCATTCGTCTCTCACCATTGTTTCAAGTGGGAAAGTTATCAGTTAATTGCGGAGACGAGGTGTGCTCGAGTACTGGTTTATCCCAGGAAACAGTGGTTAGGTTAACTGATCGTCTGTTAGCCCTCGATGGCATAAAGATGACGCAAAATATTCACTAAATCTATTCAATCTAATTAACCAAGATTATGTAACTAGTATTCTAGAAATGCTTATGTTTTGAGGGCAGACTTTAGCAACCCTATATACCAGGGATATATTATTTTTCTTGAGTAATCGCACATACCTCTGAAAAACAACATGATATATAGCAGCTATGCTTTTCAAAACTATTTGTTTGGTTATGATGTATTTTGATGAAATTATTATATATAATTTGCAAAAATAATGATTACGAACTACAATTTCCATCCGAGAAATTGAATGATGTTTAGTTTACTTGAAGCAAAAACCGATTTATACACAACTCAAGTGGCAGTTCTTATCTGATCACCGAGCATGATACCAGTAATCACCACATGCTGGGCAATGGTACTTAATCTATACGGCTATTTTGTTCATTTACAACCCCCATTAGATCTTAATTAAACACCTCATTAAAGACCGGAGTAACAGTATAAACGTCAGCAGCAACGAAAAATGGCCTTTCCCACTGATTTTCTGTATTCGCTTAAATAGTGACGATGTCTTTTTAAATTTAAAATTCATACCTAATTTATTTGATTGAAAATGAGCAAAACTGTTGATGAATACATGAGTGTATGTCATGTTGATTTAAAGTTTATAAATAAAAAAAAATATTCTTTGAAAACCTTTTTAAATTTAAATAAAGATATTGCCAGGTTTTATTATAGGATTGTGTGCATTGTGCCGAGTATACATTAAAAAAGGCAAATTTTCATTATTAATGTAAGAAACATTTTGTTAATTTAGAAATCATTGTGTATCCATTTGCAAAATACACTCCGTCATGTAGCCACTTCTAACTCAATTTGACCAATGAGAACAGAATTATTAGTATGCATTATAATGTTGATTACCAGTATTATAAATAGTGACCGGCCCCAAGGGACCAGTCATCTTATCTCTCATACATCAATAGTTCCCACAGCTATCAATCCAAACCCCATGTAGAGATAAGAGCAAGCAGACCAGTAGTTTAGCCAACCTTCTGTTTTAAATATGCTGAAAGGCCAACCATACCGGTTTTCGATAAAGTGAACTCCGCCCTTCTTACTTTGATAATACATAGCTGTAAATATCTACACACTAGGCATACATACTTACAAATGTATCAATCAACAATGAAAATATGTAAAAGTATTTTATACATCAGTACCAGGCCCCGGTTTCACAAAAATACTTAAGTCTCTTATTTTACTTAAACTCGATAGTGTGCTCAATTTTATACTGAAATTGAGCACACTATTTGAGTTTAAGTAAAATAGCAGACTGAAGTATTTTTGAGAAACCGGGCCCAGGGCTTCTAAAATCACCGGTTTTACGGTTTTTGGACCGATTTCTACCGTTCAAAACGGGGTTTCGTTTCAAAATTGAATAAAAAATCAGTCCAGATATTTTCTATCGGACGTATAAATTACCCCTACCATGCTTTACTAAGCTGTGAAATATGCCTTGTGGCAATAACATTCTATTGTTTTGTCACCCGCTGTGCAAAATGAGGTCAATTTTGACTAAGCCATTACAGATATGTAAGTTCAAGGGTGGATTCAGAGCGGGGGGGAGCACGCACCACCTAACTTTTGGCAAGCATAGGTTTTTCTTCTACACATTCACCCTGAACTCAAATAACCATCTTAACGATTTGTGTTTAAACAAATTAAGCACATATTTGATGTACCTAAAATATGTACAAACTACTTCTAGCATGATGCTTGAGTATATTCTACTGTCGCCCAGTGTTTCGTCGTTTTTTTTTAAGTTTTTTTCCTTGTCGTTAGATCTATATCAATTCTGGTAATTTTACGCGAAAAAGTTTGTTATGGCGGCACCATCAACGCGAGCAAAAATTAAAAAAAAAGCTGAATAGCTTTTTTTACATGTATATCATCATCTGCAGAAAGTCAAACGCAGAAGAAAATATATGTTTTTTTGCATGTCATGACATGTGTAAATGATTTTAAATAGACCAGTCTGCTAAAACATGTATACAATTAAAATATCTACACTGCGTAGACCAAACTTTCAAAAGCACCGAGACAGAAACAACTAAACTGGTAGACAAACTGAGACAAACAAATAATCAATACAACACTGAAATCTATGTTAAACTTTCATCTATTTTCATTCAACGTTATATTAAAAAAAAGATTTAGCCAGAAAAACAATATGCCATCGGCCTGCTCCTTACAAGATAGTGATGTGCTATGATTGGTGTCTAATACAAATCTAAGTGGTGCAGTAGCGTAATAGGTAAGGCGTGCGCCTGTCAATCTAGAGGTTAAACGTTCGAGCCTGCCAAGCGATATTTTTTTTTTGTAAATAAATAAGTTTATAAAAAAAATTCAAGGTTTACGTGTTATTATGTTTATCTTTATTCAAAAGAATTAAGTTATAAATGTATATACATTCATGTATATACATTCACTTAAGTATAATTTGCCGCCCTATACCCCCGAACCCTAACATCAGTTCCTGGATACGCACATGCGCGCTCCCTCTAAACTGAAATCCATGATCCGCCCCTGGAGTTTTTCGGACCCATATCGGTTCATTAAAACGGTTTTGCTTGCCGTAATGTGTTAAATTGTTTGCTCGTGACGTTTATTTTTTCAAAGTGGTCAAAGCTGAGACTTCGGACCAAAAATGGCTTGCGTCTTTAAAATATTTTATAAAAATGCACAGTATCACTTGTTTGTTTGAGCTTTTTAACAGTGACTTTAATTATGAAATTAATGGCATTAATTAGAAAAGTGACCAGGACCGATTTTTATTTTGATGTCAGACTGGAATTATTTGCGTTAACCATAACGTTTGGAAAAATAGTTGTTCACAGAGTACATACCGTTGATATATTTTATCCATTAATTTAATATATTTCCTCCATATTACTAACTTCGCAATCCAAAAACATGCTTCAATTTTCAAAAAGAAACGACATAAATATGTCACTTTCAAAGACTTAAAATCATGTACGTTTCGCCCGTACAATATATCTTTGATGTTAGCCGACGCACGGTGACGTCACAGTCATCAAAGAGACGACAGCGAACGTGTTGTTTCATTCAGTACATGCAATGGAATTGTGCAGTTTGTTTGTGTTCATTTAAAAAAGGATTTCGTCGATGAGTCTTATATTCCATTTTAAATATCTTCCATTAGATGCAATCGCTTTTTTAATGAATTGATAATATTATGATAGGAGACAGAGTTGAAAGTGGTTGTACGCAATTTTACATATATTCATATATAGTTTAGCGAGAATAATACTGCTATTGACTAGTTTGTCTGTATAAATGACACATTCAATAAAAAGTGATTCTAACAATGCTCAAAGCATTCAGTACTAACATTATAACAATTAAAAATATTTGTGGATCTCTGTGGGGAAAATAGTGTGGCTCGGAAAATCAACCAAAAATAAACCATAATGTATGTCACGGGATTTGAACCCGGATCAATAGATATAGATATTACCACTGCGTTCGGTAATATGAATTTAAGTATAGATTTTCGATGATGCCTGGAATATTTTGAATGAGTTGGCTATAATTGAGATCATTATATGCTAAATCATTTATGTGACTCAACGGGTCAGGTCTAATTCAAATGTTGGAAATAAAAACAAGTTTAAAACATGTTTTTAAGGTAAACAATGGTATTTTGTACCAGACATTATCCATCCAAATAGCCACCATTTGTGCTAAATTTTACAACTTTGCCAGTATTTTATTTAATTAAAAAGGTATCATGTTGTCCTTGTCCTAAATGTATGTCCATTTGATAATTTCATTTTTCAAATCTGCGAGATATCTTATTTAGTTTAGTATGACTCTTTTATTCTTAATCTAAATTATATTATGATATATACATAATAATATTCAAAATAAGCTTGATTTGAAATATATCATGATGTGTTTTGTTATTTAGTACTGCTTGTAGTTAACATGTTAATCTAATGTAAAAGCAGAAATATATCGAAAATAAAATAATTGTAAAATTTAATAGGATATATAAGTAAAATTTATGCATAGGTCAGTATTATTAAAATCGTGAAATATTTTATTTTTGTTATTATTTCAGGTATATTCAGGAAAAAGATGTGGAAGCAAAGAAAGTATCATATCGCCATCGACTTCTGTTGAAGCAAATTGTTTTAACTCTAAGAACAAGAAACGAAATAAATATGTTTGATTAATACCAGAAAATAGTAGCTAAGGTTGTTCTCAAATATGTCATCAAACTCAGTTTGACATTTAAAATTGTTTTGCAATTGAATTGTTCATTTTAAATATTTCAACTTATGTCACAAATGTTGCACTTTTTGAAAGTCACTATGTGTTTCATGAATATGATATAGTTTTTCATGTAATAAATAACCGGTGGTCAGATTTCAAATAATTTTGTACAAATGTTCATCAGTACGAGACCCTTTACCCAAATAGCTAAAATCAACTTGATCCGTTTAAAAACATGGCAGCCAGGGAATAAGGGTTATTTTCTTTATATATGTATTGTATGTGTTATTTTCAACAGAGGGAAACAATTTATTCTCTTCCACTAATGATACAAATTCAAAGTAATGCAATAAGATTGATCCTTGGATTATCGGTCATCTGCTTACATGTTTTATTATCACTCCCATATAGCACCTAAAGAATGAAGGTGGCATGTAGCACGAAAATTAAGGACAATGCATGAAATAGTGTTCAGCGTCCTCTTTTTAATGCTCATATTTTATATATATATATATTGAATATAATTTTAATTTGTAGACAAATATATCATACTGTAACTATTTATTAGACGAGCATGAATAATAGATACTTCAAAATAACTTGTTAAATGAAAACATGGTATTTTGGTGCGTTAACACATGATGTATAAGTTGGCGTTTAAATGATGTTATATATTGAGAATTAAGTATATGTTCCGCAATATTGTTTATCATGAAAATGAATGGTATAATTTTTTTTCTAACAATCTCCAAATTAATATTAAAGACATGTTTTGATAAACAAAATATCTGATTAAGTTTAAGTGAAGTCACAGTGAACCCCCCTCCCTCCCCCCATTTGCAATCAGCATTGGATGCGTATATTTAAACAATGCCCGCTATTTCATTTTCTTCCATTTACCTTTATAAATATGATTGTGTTCTTGCCATCTGGATATTTTATGTAAATAATTTGTTGTTTGAAAGGGCCACTTTTAATGTTGGATAACTTGCGGCCAAAACCCTTTTACTATTTCATGTAATGACATATTCTAAACAATAAACTATGTTTAAAATAAGTTTTATATGTTTGATATAAAAGTATTATTATATTTGTATTATTCTTATAAACAATTAAGTCATCCACATAATACTAAAGCATGTGATCAAAATCCTCCTAAGATGGCTCAAAAGAGCTTGCCCTCAGGTTTTTTGAAAATGTTCAGGGAATAACATGGTATATCATATTTTACAAAATACAAACAAAAATGTTACAATAAGGTTTTCATTAAAAATGTGTTTGTCAATTTATTTGTAAATGTTTAAATGTTTGTAAACTACAGTATACATACTTCAGTTTGTCATAAAAATAGAATTCTTAAAAAGTTTTATTTTATATCCCACTTGTGATTCATTTGTTTTGAAAGTGTCCATTTGTGTAGTTTTATCATGAATTTTATGGTTATATTTTTTGTTAATCTAAAAACTGCATTAAAGCTATTTACATTTCACATCCATGTCTAAGACAATTAGCTTTAAACTTGCATAGGTCATCATACTATATACGAAAGGTATTTCAATTATTAATAATGAATCTTAGATTTAACTTAATCCCACCTTTGAGCTGTAATGACCACCCCAGCCACATGGTACCAAATATTTACTCAGACATAATTATTTAGAGAAGTGTTTTAAAATATCTTTCTCAGAAACTATAAATGACAGGATATAACTACTCGATAGGTAGTACAGTTGTGTAGTCTGATCCCACGATAATATTGAAATGGTTTTGGGTGTCAATCATTAAAAAGTAAAAGGCATCTCTAAAACTAGAGATGTTTTAAACCATAATACTGTATATACATGTGCGTGCGTGCGTGCGTGCGTGTGTGCGTTTTCTGTATATTAATATGAAGGATAAACATAATTATGATCACCTAATAGTTTGTTTAAATCATGATTTGGCCTTGTTAAGTGATTCGAACGTATCATAAGCCTACAGAGATTTAACCATAAAACCTTTTTTTATTCTGATGTTTGTTTTTATAGATTTCACATTCTTGTTTCATATTTGGATTAAATAATCACTTCCCATTAGTACAGCTTATATTTATCAGATACTTATTTTTTGCATTTAAACCAAACAGCTATATTTCATTAGAGCCAAATTTGGCGACATTGAATTTTTGTATAATGTATATTAGCATATTACAGGCTAAGGATCTTATTAAAACTGGCAAAATACATAATCAAAAAATAAAAAGATGGATTATAAAATTTTGTTCTAGTATATCATTTGTTCACATTTCATTTTATATATTAAACGTTCATAAAACTTAAAGAGCGCTAACAAAATTGTCTGATAACCAAATTTGATCCTACTGACTGAATTTAGCCAAGTAATTTTACAGAAGAACGATATGAAATGTATACAAGACGTTCAGTAGTTTTCATGTTGTATTGTGAGATGCCTATGCTGACTGAATTCGGCCAGCAAGCAAAATGATTTCCTTCAAAAGCAGGTTTGCAAACTGACTTCTAAATGTAAAGTTTGGCTGAATTCAGCCAGTGAAGAGGTGGAATGGCAAATATCGATTTTACATGCAGCATTTGTAATTCGTGTACACTCAACTAAAGTTTGACTGAATTCAGCCAATCACTTCATCAGGATTAACTTTTATTTGATAATGCCCATTTTACTTTTAAATGATACAAGTTCAATTAATTATCCAGCAAAAATATTAAGTGAAACCTATAACCACATGTAATGTAAATGACTGAATTCAGCCAGATTGAAAGCATATACTCTACAAATAGGCATGCTGGCTTGAACTTCTTATTGTATTAATATAAAACGACCATGCCGATCATTTAAAAGATACTCAATGAACATCGCGAGAACAGAAGTTACAAATATCAATAGTTTTGACCTTTTCAGAAAAGGGTCAAATTGAATCAGAACGTGTTACATGGTATTTTGTTAAAGAGGTCTCCATATCAATATGTGTTAAATTTTGAAATTCAAGGACGGTGTCAAATTTGACCAAAAAGGGGTCGTTAATCACATGACCTACGAAAACAACCATTCGCAGTTGTATTAAGACTTTGCACCCGGATGAAGTAAATCTTTGATAAAAGTTGACAAATCAGACAACGTTGCCATAGAGAGACAGTTTAATAAATACTTTTGTGAAAAAACATTACAGCTATTGCGTAAATATTGCATGTTGTTTGTAAATAAACACTTATACAGACTAAAGATTGATTGATTGATTGAATATTTAGCGTCATTTTTATGCCATCGAGGGCTAACAGACGATCAGTTAACCTAACCACTGTTTCCTGGGATTAACCAGTACTCGAGCACACCCCGTCTCCGTAAGTAACTGATAACTTTCCCACTTGAATCAGTGGTGAGAGACGAATGATAATTAGACACAATGTCGTATATCAATCATCACGGAGACTGTTGCCGGGCGGGGATTCGAACTCACGACCCCTGGATTGATAGTCAGACGCGTAACCGACTGAGCTAATCGGGCCCGGCTCACACAGACTAAAGAAAAAAAAAAAAAAAAAAAAAAAAAAAAAGGCAGAACTACGTCGTCATATCACAGGGCTATGCTATGTGAGGTTGCTGCATAATAAAAATTCATCACATTAATCAAAAATTGTCATAAACTATGTAAAACTGGAAAATATTGTTGCGCTTCCAAACCTACCGTATGATTCGGTCCTAGTTCCATATGACTTCTATTTTGTTTCCCAGGTTCAAAAAGTACCTGTCGTGAATATATTTTGTCCAATAAAAACATCTCGGATCTCGTATACACAAGTACACCCAGGACAGTTCATGAAAAAGCATTACAAGTTAGAAATAGGAGATTGAAGGTGTACGTGTCAATTGGCGAGGAAATGTTATGGGAATCAAAACGAAATCTCAAAGCAATTCACTATAAATTGTGTTTAGTACACCCTATTGCATTTATCCATTTGTTTTATTGCACAAAACAAACAAATAGTTGCCGATGTATCCGTTTTGACCTTGCTGTGTTTGTAACAAACATTAACCCTAATACATTTTGTTAATAGTGTAGGGAACACTTATCAGATGAGTTATTAAGGTACAGCATATCTTAGAATTCTCAATATTCTCGTTTAAATATTTTCAATTATTAGAAACAAAAACCGCAAAATACATTTGTGGAAAAGTTTAAGCTTGGATATTCCTCTCTTCAAAAGTCGCCTGTTATTTGTTTCAAATACAAATAACACCGTCATGAATTATGCACTTAACCAAACACTGAGTATTTAGAGACAATTTAGCATATGGGATCGAAATTAACTTACGGTCACATACAGATTATAGCACTAGATAGCATAAGTATCAATGGCATTAATACCAAAAATATGTCATTCTATGAAATAAAGTTTCAATGAATTATATAAGACGTCATTTGACATAGTTGGTATACATGGCATGGCCCATATTCGCTCATCACGAATATATAACTCCTCATTTTGAATATGTAGTTATTTCAAATTCCAATACTGCTTTTATCGAATAATTCTAAATAATATATGCATTTAAACTTTTCTAAAGACATGAATTCTGCATACTAACGTCATTATCGCCAGTGATCTTGGAACTGGACTATAAACGTAAGACTTAATTAAGAAAGCAATTACAGTTTGAGTACATACTCAAATTGAGATGAATTGTCAATACATGGCCACTTACTTGAATATGTTTATTTCAAAGCTTGGTGAAAGGTAGGGTGTATCCTAAGATAAAGGGTCTAGTTCCAATTTTATTCAATTCGATATTACTAACATTAGTACCATTGGTTGCAAATTGTCAATGGTTCATTTGTATTATTTATATTTTAAATAGAGATTTTACAATAATTAGAGCATCCAAGGTATCTTATTCAATGTATTTTATTGTATAATGAAATACAAAAACTATGCGATTTTTATTTTTGAAATAAAATCAATATGCAAGCCTAATAATTCCTTACTCATACTTTTGTTTTCGATTTACGTATATTTTGATATTTGATGTAAACGCTTCCATTATACGTATAGGCCTATTAAAACGATTCCTAGAGTGTTTCGTACGCACCAATTCTGCGCACAAAGGGAAGTTACTTTGTCGAGTTGTCTCAGTCATTTGACAGCTCGGTCTTGTTAAAGAGAAATACAAGAGGTAAAGGAGCGGTTTACAATGAAAAGGGTTCAATTAAACTAAAACTGAAATATCACTTAATGAGTAGAAGTGTAGGTAATGAAACATTATAACTGGCAGAACATTGGTTACGATTTAAGTTTTGATATATTAAGACGACTGTAATTTTTTTTTAATGTATCTGATAACAGTGGAACATCATACTTAAGAAACATGGTTACAATCAAAAGTGACAGCATTTCGAAAATTATGAAAATATTTAATTTGAAATACTTCTAACTCACACAGTAAATCATAACCAACATTAATTTTAATGTCGCATCAAAAGAAATTAAGCTTAAGATTTTCAGTTTGAAGTATTGTCTTGTATTGTTAAATAATGATTAATTATACTTCAAATGTTTGATAAATTAGTCACAAGCACAACTAGTTATATAATCCGCGATATCGTTTTAAATTTTGGTACACAACATTTTTGTTATAGAGGACGATAAATAATGGTCCTATCCCTGTTTGACAGTGAGACTTTGTGTAATTTATCATTGCATGCATTGTTTAATAAACATCCAGTATTATGACGTGTTTCAACCAATTATTACAAAGTATCTATATATTTTCAAAAACACAATAATGTATTCGCTGCCGTTCTGTGAGGGAAAAGTGTCAGAAAATCCACCGCATTCGCTCTTCTTTTGTTTTAATGACATTCACATATTTTTGCTAGCCATATTTTTAAAGTGTTTGATATGGTCATACGATGGATCAAAATAATAACCTTCCGCATGCAAAGTGGATATCACACTTTCTGTTAGTTAGTTAAACTCTCTCTCTCTCTCTCTCTCTCTCTCTCTCTCCCTCTCTCTGCGCACACGTGCCCGTGCGATATAAAACGGAGTATACGATAATACGAAAATGGAAGTTTGTGTTTTATGATAACCAATTCTAATGATACGAGATATCATTCATTCCCTTAATTGTCGCGTGTGTGTAAATTTTCATAAAACATTAGCAGTTTGCCTGTTATAAGCCAACATCAACTTAATGGCATAACATTATATACAAGTAAAGGCTTCAAAGAGAACAGCATTGAGATGAATAATGTTCATGTCCATAATGATTTGACATTAAATCCTGCATAAAATTCATTTCTATGAAGTTTGACGTTTTATTTGATTTCTGTGTATTGAAACATGCTCCAATGTTATCAGGAAATGTAACATTACTTAAAGTCTAAAACGAAACATTAAAGTTTAAAACAAATATGTTCAAGATATCGACGGATGCATAGTTCCTATATAGTCACACCAAATTAACTGCCAGGTATATATTGTTATTAATTTGCCTAAGCTGCACTCACTGATTGATATACTTTCTTTCCTATCTCGTTCAATGTGAACATAAAGAATTTCATGTTCTAGTTTTAAGTATGCATCATCGTTAGGAAATGTATCAGTATCTTATCATTATATTTATTCAGGTCTCACTACACAATTGTTCATTATTCTCTAAAATAGGTTCTAGGATTTTCACGGTTAAACTATTTCACATGGATGTTTTTTAACGTATTGTTTCATAGCATAGACACTAACTGGTAGGTTGACTTGTGGACTTGGTGATTTTTGAAAGATGGTGCAGTGCGCCTTAATTTTTTCTCTCATAAAAAGTCCGCAAAGGCTCATAAATACATGCATCTGTTAAAATCCTATAAAAGTCACATTTCTACACCAGTGATGTCTTATTGCACTATATGCTATGCAAGTTTTTGCTCTACTCATATGCAGCAAGAAATCACGACTACTATAAATCAGTTAAACTTATTGTGAATGATATTCCACGGATTTGTAGTAGATTGTATATGCAGGCGGAACTATCTGTTATAGAAATGCCAATTTCCTTTAGAACTTGATATTGATATTGATATTGGGCGTCACCCATGTCTGACTAATTTTAAACTATAGACAGAAGAGTAAGTAGCGAAAGCATCAGTCCATTGTCCGATAGAAAGAGATTTCATGGAGGAGATTGGGGCGACAGTAGGAATTTTCAGAAAATGTGAACTGAAATGACAGTGTTGGACAGACAGAAAAGACTGTAGAATAATCAACCAATTTATTGTTTCATATATTCTCTTACTTTCAGAGGAAAAGAGACATATGAGTGTATAGAAACAGCTGTTTAATTACTGAGCACAGAAGTGCCCTGATTAGATGGAAGAGCAGAGTTTAAGGAAACTACTTTCATTATTGACACATTCAGATTAGACATGACCTGATTGAATGGCTTGGCTAGTGGTAATATGGCTTGATTTATGACGCACTGGTCAAATTGTTGTGAGTCCTTGCCCCTTGATAAATTAAGTATGACCAAGTTATGTAACTCGGGTGTGATTGCAGCAGATATGGCTGCTGTCAGCTGTTAAACGGCACTGTCCGGTTGATCTGGTTCATGCAAATAATTAACATCAGCTACAGCGACATCATTTGATGGCTGACTAGTTGTCAACGTATGTGCCGGTCCTGGTGGATGAATATTTCGGTTATGGATTTGAGTAGAACTACTGTCCTTCCTCAATAATCGTGTCATATCTCTCGTAACCCTAAAGTTTTTTGATCGAGCTAACAAGCAACGTAGGTGTTCTTGAGACGTTACCTTAGGCCTCGTCAACAGAGTATACACGTGTTTTAATTTCAAGTTAAGGTTACCTATAATTGTCACAAGCTCCAGAAAAATAAATCATTAAAGCATCATTTTTGGGAAGAGAAAACCTTTGAGCAGAATTAAATATACCATATCGATGTTGCAAATATAAACAGAAACTCGTTGTCTACTTAATAATTTCGTCAGTTTTTATCATTATGTATTCTATCTTAAATGTGCTTAAAATTGTGTGTACAACTGGCCACTGCAATGGCAATCACACAAACATCAAATTTTGGTTTACATAATGATTTCTGACATTTTATTTAACTACGTGTTTTGATGAATTACAGCTTCCATATACTAGGCTGTCATAACTGAGAGTTGTTCTTGAACGTTTTTACATCTGAAAAAAAGTTCCTTTATTCCTTAGCAATTGTCAACATTTCAATTGTGTTTTTTTTAATATTCACACGGGTCGAAAGCGCAGTGGGTAGAGCGTTGACCTGCTGGCGCCAGAGATTGCGGGTTCGATCCCAGTTTCGGCTAGATGACCTCTCATAGGCAACACTCACTGCCGGTTCTTTCGAGGAAACGGACTCAATAGCTATTTATATGTGTTCATAAATATGTGATTTTTTCTTTTATATTTCTATAACGTAAAAGTAGCATATGGTCATCTGAATTCCGGGTTAACATGTTAATATTTAATTAGAATGTTTGTCTTGATGCTGGTTATTTCACGCCATATAGTAATGTTCTAAATTATTAAAACCCTCTGTTGTTAATAAACACAGCACAGCGTTATCATTTAAATAAAGAAGATACACAGAAATCTGATTCATAGAAATGTCAGCAACTATACTAAGTTGTAAATGATGCACAATATATTTCTGTTAAGAAAAGGTAAAGTTACACCCACCCCCCTTGTTACAATCTCCTTTCACTTTATAAAAATGCAGGAAAAGGATTCAGATGTTAAACACACCGTTTTATCTTATCGTGCATGATCTGATTGATATGAATAAGTGACCACTTATCACAGGTTTAATTAAATTAAACCACAATTCATTGTCTTTAACTAAATCCTGTTTTTTTTAAGTCGATAAAAAACAAAAACAAAACAGAATACGTTACTCATACGGTTAAATTACTTTACAATTAGCGAATTCAGGATGTATATAGCATCCACCAGACTATGATTATATTTCAGTCAGAATTAAGCGTCCATCGATATATCATTTTCTAAGGATCATTTTCTTCAGCAGTAAACAACATAGTTATCCCTCCTAAATTACTAAGATCCCTTGTGTTCTCATATTCAGTACACTGCTATGACACCAGTTGACCAGCTACGTGGAAGCACGTATCTATAAAAATAAAGAAAAATATTTCTTAACAGTACTCTTTTAAAATATTTTATCAAACGCATATGATATAGTGTTATCTAAATATTTAGATGCTGCAATTAGTATGTGTGAAGTAATCAGCCAATGAAGTTCAATAAACGTTGATTTATGCGTACTGATACATGCCGTTATACCGCAACATTATCTCAAAGATTGCACATTTACATGCTGATCCCAATGGAGGGTGTATATCCGTTTTCTGTTTTTTATACCTCATTTCTCTGTTAACGCCTTTATTCATATTATAATGCTAACTAGTCCTTTTGTCACAGTTGTGTTTACATTCACCAAGGTCTCACTTCACTGTTGAATTTTATACCTTTGTTCTATATAAAATAAGGTCTAGGATTTCCAAAGCAAAAAAACATCCACGTCAATAAAAAAATAAAATATGTTTTCCATAGCAGGACTTTATCCGCATTTTTTTTAAAAAAAACAAACAATTAAATTCGCTAAATAGTCATAAATAAGCATTTGCTAAATTTCTATGAAAATCACTTCTTCAACAACAGTGGCGTTCTTTTGCAATACTCATCTGCAGATAAAAGCTTAAGCCCCTATGAACCATTTTGACTTTCAAACTATGACAAAAAAAGCTCGCAACTGTACAGTAAGACGTTGAGAATTATGCCCCATTAGTCGCTACATTTTTCTAAAAATATCTTAATTTATTAACTACCACGGCCATGTGCTTGTCTCGGTTTGTGTCGTCTGTCAAATTATCTAGATAACGATTATTTTTTCATAATATTTTTAATAATTGTTTCTTTATATAATCACTGAAAATATTTCAGTTTGAACTGTTCATTTTTCAACGTGACCTTTTAGCAAAAAATGTATATAAAGTGCAAAAAACAATTATTGACATTGCGGTGAAAGCTGACGTTATGGCATGTGTTTCCTTGTTTAACCCAATTATTAAGAAAATAATTTATTTGTGACATATGTAGGTCTGTCTATGATATAAAACGGCGTCATCATAAATAACCCTTTTTGACTCGTCTTTAATATATCATATCCATGGATCATCATCATAACACGCGTATTTCCTGCCTTGTGGAAGTGTTCGTGTTTAATGGATACGAATCGTACAAACTAGACAACCTAAACACATAGATGTCATTAACCATAACGACAGGCGGCTCCCATAGATCACACTTTGTAATACCAGGAATATGACGATTGTGATTTAGATAAGAATAATAAAGGATAAGTAGTCAGATACACCGAATAGTGAAGATGACAGGGTAAGAAATGTTATGGTGCTTCTGTTTTAGTAATGTCGACTTAATTACAAATATCTTAGTATATCAAATTCATATTAGTTCCTAAAATGTTGATACTGTGTCCAAATGAGCGCGCATGTGTGTGCATGCATGCGTGTATATGTGTTTACATAGAAGTTAGTGTATACTAAACTTGTAATTAATGTGTTATATACATTTATCTAATTATTTGCACGGTATTACAATATAGTATTATGATGGGGAAAATTACGTTGTTAAATTAATAACAGTTATTGTTGTTGTTAATTGTCTTCTTTTTCTTCTTTCTCTTCTTCTTCTTAATATTATATTCTTCTTCTTCTCTGCTTTTTCTTCTTCTTCTTGTTTTTCTTCTTTTTCTTTATCTTCTTTTTATTATCATTATTATTCATCAGCTTCTGCTTTTTTACAATCATCATCATCATCTTCTTCTTTGTCTTCGTCTTCGTCTTATTCTTCTTTTTCTTTTTCTTTTTCTTATTCTTCCTAACGTTAACTAAAAATCACGACAAATCTTATTTAGTTTTAATAATAGCTGGAGTCGGTTGATACAAGAAATCTATTTTGTTTATTCATCTAGAGGTTATATTTGACAATATTAAAATATAACAAACAATAAGTGAAAGATATTTATTACAAAACATCTTGTCATCTACCATATTGAAAACTTAAAGGCAGCTACATTTTAAAATAAAGCATATATTGCATATGATTGGACCTGCATTTGTTTGGTTTGCTTTGCATAATGTAAGAGAATGCATTGAGACATAGCAGCAGTAGTTTGCCTATTTATGCAAATAGATGTAACTAGAAATAAATATTCGAATAACATTGTGTCGCCTTATACAATATGAAATGTAGACAGGAGAATTAAATTTAAATTTAGATATGTTCTATTTAATACAAACTACATGTACTAACATTGTTTTGATTATTGATTGTGAATAGCATATATTTTTCATACTAATATCGCGCAAGCATGCACATTTTAAGTATGTTAAGTAATTATTTTGATAGACAATCAGCTACCAGGTTCAAGAAATATGTAATTATTGATGACGCTCTTTAAAAAGTTTCATAATTTAAATTCACTATATTTCATTTGGTTAAGAACCAGAACTAATAATGTATTTTTATTGGTTTTGGATATCATTTTTTGCTATAAATGTATTAAAGTTCCTTCCATATATGTTGCCGTATGTGTTACTTTAATTAAAATTTTGATTTTTATGTTTAAAATTAATTAGAAAACGTTTAACAAAATTATGTAAGGAGTAATTTCCTTTTACAAAGAAAGAAACAACAGTTTACAAATTAAAACAAATGTATAAGGAGGAATTAGTGATTGATTGAAAATTTTCTTTTTAATGTCTTCGAGAGCTGACAGACGGTCAGTTTATTCAACCACTCTTTCCTTAGATCGTGGAAGGTTTACCCATACTCGTTTATGCAAAACAAAAATGTCACGATATCTGTAATTAAATCTTACAAAAACTGACCAAAATAAATATGATTCTCAGAGGTTTTAACTGCATTTCTAGAATTAGTTTTCCGTCAATTTTGAAAATTATTTTTTAAGTAATAATATGCATTTCAATATTGTTATACACGCAAACGATATGAATTTATTGTCTTGTGTGTAGGGATTATATCTTTACCAAACTTTGTTCGAATAATTTGCTTTTAGAATACCAAATGCAGGAAGAAATTAATCTGTCTTACCAATTATTGGTTCTTTAGTTAAAGTAAGACCAGTACCGGTATATGTTTTGAGAATATAATACATTTGATCATAAATAAACGTTTAAGGCAGAAATCAATGCGCATTCTTTCAAATTGTAACGATAGGAATTACACTAATTTTACCAATTAACACATAATAATGTACATTACAGCTTAGCAGTCCATATTATGAATGTTGTTTTCAATGACTTATATCACTTCAATGAAAATCATGAATAATTACTAAGACTTATAAGTGAGAAATTAACGTTCTACTAGTATACAGTTGTCCCTGTCCGTCATCCCAACCCCGTGGTAACATGATTCTTACGCTTAAAATAAATTCTTATTAAATTTGGTTTTAGATATTTTTAAAATGGATCATTGTGATTGTGATTTCTTACTGCAGATGAGTGGAGCAAACGGTGATAAGGCATTAACTGCAATAAGACACCAATGGTGTTAAAAAGTGACTTTTATTGGATTTTAACAGATGCATGTTTAACTAATTATATTGTTTGGTCTTTGATTAGTTTGATTCCTGTATATATATTATAAATATTTATTTATTAAAAACAAAACAAATTGGACATTCTCCGATGATAATTTTATTTAATTAAAAAATTGTTATATCATTTATGGAATTGACTTTCTATTCTATTCTGATTTATTTTCAATATCTAAATGAACATTCAGCGTTATATAAAGAGTAATTAGTTGTATTAACTGCTTGAAAATATAATAAAATCCCGCTTTAAGTTATACTTTGACATTTAGTTTGAACGGTTTCCTAACATTTTAAGGCAAATAGAAAGTTGACATAACACTGTGGTGTAAAACACACTAATCTTCGTTAGATTAACATGCTGTGTCAGTAGAGAAGAAGTAAATGAATGACATATCGGTGTTTGTTTCCAATGAGTACATATTTAGTGTTGTAGTTGGAGGCTTTAGAAGGGAATAACATGTGTTCAGCTATTAATTAGCGTTATTAAATGGACATGTTCAATGGTACTTCCCGAGTAATTTTATATTTGATAGATAGCATCAGCCTTCGTCATTACTACAGAGACACACTCTAATTTTGATCAATTTTCAGCTAGCAATATTCTTGAAAAGTATGTACTAATACAATACAAATATGGAAAAAAATATTCCAAACGGTTGTAAGACCATTACTTCCGTTTCTATTTTTAACAAGGACATTACTGAAATTAATACTTAATAGAAAATTTTCCCCGCTCATTTATGCTCATTTATCATGAATACAAAATGCTCAAATTTTTTAATTTTGTCGTTTTAATCTGTATGATGGAAACATATTAATTAAAAGAAATGTATGTACTGAAATCGAAATGCGCATATCTTAAATGAACTGTTCGTTTACAACCAATTTGATGATTGCATTATGTCCTTTTGTCATTAAAAGTTGATTCGATAACTCTCCACCCACGCTTGGAAATGAACAAGTTGGTCGAAACTACCTTTACTGTTCGAACGAGTAGTGTAAAAGAGATGGCCATTGATCCTAGCAAAGTTTATAAATAAATGATAAGCGTTAGAACATATCGAAAACAACTGATATTGGATTTTGTTTTCGTTTTTATACCTTGTAGAAATTAAATATACGCGTTTCCTTATATATAAAGTTAGGGAAAATAATAAAGACCGAATCGGAAGTTCCGTAAAACGCTTGGAATCAAGTAATCCACTGTAACACATTATTAAAATGACAGTTTGCAATAATTAGACGACATTTTTACAAATGCTTTTTAATATTCGATTATTATTTTTGCACTTTACATTTATCAAAACTAATAGTGTTTATTAATGAAGTAAGCAACCGTGTCTCATTGTTGAACAGACAAAATAAAGTTAAATTAAAATATTTCACGGGAAAGAAATAGTGATATTATAAACAAAGCAGACAAATTTTGTTTATCAAATATTATCAAGTATATTTTTTGAGGTAATTTACCATATCACATGCTTTACTTTCCAACATCGGTTTGTAAATACTATTTTAAAACGCACATATCACTGTATATCCCAGTTATATCAATAAAGAAACGATTTGAGAAAAAAAAACACTCAAAACTGCGGCCATAGTTACTATTTGCTGAGGAAAAAACATTAACGCAAAAGTAACCTATTGAAAAGTTCGCTTCCATAACGGACATAATATTATAAAACTACCAGTATAAAAAGTTATATGAGATAGAAAAAAAGATAATGAGTGAGATTTTATAATTATTGTTGTTTTGTTGGCAATGTTTTGTTGTAACAGTTGTAATTTTCAGTTATAATTTTGTTGCTTATTCATGAAAAGGTAAAGAGAATGGCATATTTTTAAAAAACGTTAACCAGATAACCCAATGTTTGATTGTGTGATTAAAGTCTCTAATAAAAATGTTAAAGAAGGTAATATAACTCGAAGTGAAAGCATGTGGGTGATATCTAAGGCGACATCTCAAGATCACCCATGTTGCCGGTCAACTCGATCAAATAAATGTAGGGTTAAAAGAAATATTACCTGTTTATTGCAGATGGACTTTGGTTCTCCTGAGATTCATCACCCAGATATCCCACCACCAATGAAACTTGATGTCGAATATGACATGAAATTCATAACGAAAGCTCATTGACACACCAAAGTATAAGCGATACAAAAATATGCGACAATCTATTAGCATAATGTATAAATTTTATAAGCCTCCTATATTGAAGAATTACAAACAACGCATGGAAACACAACATCTAATAACACAATATACATTTTTATACAATAAGCATATAAATGAAGTGACGCATGTAAATACGCCTTCACACCCGAACACACCCACCCACGCAAATACACACACATGCGCGTTTGTGAACAGATCCGGCCGTACACGCTCGACCACACGCTCAAAACTCGCCACACTGTTACTTTTTTTAAATTATTTTTACAATTTAATTGTAAAATAAGCCCAAACATACACACGAGAGCACACATGCAAGTGTACAAACAAAAACATCGCAATAAGTATTACATACAATATATATACACTGTGTATATTATGGAAATGTTATCTAATTCTCTCCTGAGTGGGCCACATTACGAAAAATATAGTATTTGTTGGAGATACAATAGAAAACATAGCTCGTGCACGTGCAACAATCAAATCAAATTCAAAACCGAAACCATTAACCAAGAAATGATCCAATGAAGAAATTGTAATAAATATGAATTTTTTATATGAAAGCTCTCGTAATTATCATTCAATTCATATTAAGCAAAACATCATGCGACAGACATACCTTTAAAGAATCTTGGTACATTTCCGATACCGCATATTGGAGTCATACGGCATAAAACAATAGCGTCACATAACTAACTTTAAGGTATTTCATTCGGAATGCACAGTGCTTTTATTTTAATCGTTTTTTTTCACGTATACCTTACACATTATAAAATAGTATCACTATGAATAAAATGGCATATACCTATACCATATACGACCTCATGATGACAGTTTTATGATAGTCGTCTGATCCGATATGTATGTACTTTAGTTACAATACACATGGTTTCTCTTTGCAATACCGTACTTTTAAATAATATTGAAATATTGTAACAAATCTTAATTAGATTTGATGATGAAGTTATAGGTTTTATTAAGTTACGGGAAGACATAGACACTTAAAAGCATTAAATCCGATGGTCTACATCTTCAGCTGCACCAACTGTTTTGAATATTTTTTACTTGTTTACAAGTAAAGTAACTGAAAACAGTATATATGCGGTACTATATTACACCGGATACAATAACAACAACGTGCTCTTTGTTTTAGCCTATTTTCTTTCTAAAAGGAGTGTTTCCATCTGCGCATCGAATTGAACATTGTGATATTTCGTTTGTAAAAGCAATATTTGCAAAACATTGACAAACATAAGTTCAGATACCAAAATAATATTTTAGTCGTTTTTATGAATTTGAAATCCCTTTAACAAACTTTAAGGACATTGTTTTGTAAATTTTTAGACAAATTGACGTTTATTCGGTATATATCAATTTGACGGTCATTTGAACGTATATTTAATCATGTCTTTGAATATACATTTCTAATTATAAGTATATTCTAGATGTAAATTTATTTAATACAATACAAATTGGGCCCTCTCTCCGATGACTAATTATTTATGTCATACTGGGTCAAAATCATGGTAATATTATTTACCTAAGTTATATATTCTAAATGATTTTCGGTATTTACGTTATCGTGTACCGCTGACTGTTAAAAACAGAATAAAAACCTGCTTTTATATGTTCTTCAATATATAGTTTGAACGATTTCTTAACATATTAAGGAACATTGAAAATTGAGTAAACACAGTGATGTAACAAAGCACCTTTCCACGTTATATCAATATGCTACACCTGTAGTAAAGAAGTTTTGTTGGTTTTTTTTATTGGGTTTAACGCCATTTTCAACACATTTCAGGTTATATAGGGCATATCCATTTTTACTGGTGGAGGAAGACCTCAGACTGATTCAGACTGAGTAGAACCACCGTCCTTCCGCAAGTAACTGGAAACTTTCTCACATAAAGATTAAAGAGCGGTGAGAGGTAAGTGATCTTGAGACGGCACCTTAGACTCTCGGCTACGGACGACCCTTAGTGAAGAAGTATTTGAATGACTCATCGATGCCTGTTTTCAAATGAGTACAGGTGTGTTGTGATTATTTGATGCTGTTAAAGGACATAATTAACATACTATGCTATGTTGTTGATTAGCGTTGATAAATGGAGATGTTCAATGGACGACCAGAGTACTTTATTTATTTGATAGATGGCGCCGATATCAATAAGGTTATTGACATTGGCGGTTTTTATTATTAAAGGGACACATGCTAATTTTGATGATTTATCACTTAACGATATTCTTGACAATTGGTTGTTCATAAATAAATGTTCATTAATTATATGAAATATATGTTGACATGAGATAAATAATCATATAAACTATATTATAACTGATGAGAAAACAACCACTTTGCCAAAACAGATATAAGGAGTTTCGAACCAGTTTCCTCTTATTAGTCATGCAAAACTAAACTTCTGTTTTTTGCAAAACGTGCAACGGCGTATTTTGCTCAGTTGAAACAATTCCAGTATGGGGTGGTGCAGTTTAAAAAATTACGCCGTTACACTTTTTTGCAAAAATAAATTTGCATAACCACTTGATAACATGAATGGTTCATCTCTACACAGAGACTGCGTTCGCCTTTGATTCGTGTTTACCGCGGGAAATGTTACCTGAAGCGGGCACTTTTCTTACGACTACTGCACTACTCCGTAGTAAACAATTAAGTGGGCTCACAAACGTGTAAATCGTATATAACTTATCACTGGTTAAATTATATATCAATTATTTTAATTTAAAACCAATGTAGAGATATATTTGTGACTTACTTTTTTCTTTGTTCAAGGAAACTGCTACATTTAAAATGAAAAACAAGTTATCGTGTTTTATTCTGTTTAAGTAAAGAAGAAGAAGAAGAATGTAAAAAAAAGAAGATGATAAAGAAGAAGAAGGTGAGGGAGAAGAAATGAAACATCTGTTATTGATTTCCACTACATATATATTTTCATCAAATTATTATATTGTGATACGTGACTAATTAAGCATTTACCAACGTATATGTACACACACATATACACATGTATGCGCGCGCATTACAACACAATATCAACATTTTAAGAACTGATTTCAATTGGAAATTCTTGATATATATTCGTAATTAGGTCGACATTATTATTGACATAGAAGCAACATTACATTCCCGTCTCAGTCAATTTCACTATATGATGTATCTATAATGCTTATTCTTTCTTAATCACAAACGTCTTATTCGGGTTAGTATTACAAAGTGTGAGCAATGCCAGTCGCCTTTCGTTTTGGCTAATGGCAGATGTATGCTTAGGTTCTCTGTGTACGATGTATTCATGAAAAGCCAGAAAGTGTAGTCACACTTAACATAAAAATATGATTTTTTAAACAAGAAAACACATGCTCGATGTTAATAACTCTTCTTGTATTTTATATATAATGTTTGCTTAAAGATATCGTTTAATAATCAATAGTTTAATATGAAGTATTTAAGGAAACAGTTATTAAATCTATTATTACACATTGAAAAAAATCGGTTTCATAATCTTACATCTAATGAGAAATGACTTTATTTTTCCAAACAATCATTAGATGACTTTGTAAATATACTAGGTAATTACGATTTACTTTGTTTATCTGAAATTTTGGCAAATAAAAACATTGATATAGATTTTTTTAACTCAGACAATTTCAGCATTGAAAAGCAGGACGTTCAAGTTCTTGCTGATTGAATATATTAAAGGCCGCTTTTTAGCCTACAGCTGATATATTCAGACAAATGAAAAGCGACATCCAAATCATGCACCGATGACTTAATTTGAAATGTCACAACGTATTGGGGAACAAAATTACAAGAGGAATTCAAAAAACTGTAACTAAAATCACTTTCGATATTCGTATTCTAGAAAATAGCTTGACAGACGACACAAGCCGAAACATTCACACACGAATTTAGAAGGAAATAAATTTACCGAGTTTCCAAATTATTTGGTGAAAAATGAACATAACTCTAGCGTATCACTATACAAGTGCACCCCTTTTTCACGGTCATGTAATTCTTGCCATTCCAATGTGATTGGGTTTGAAATATTTGCAAAATGATACGTAGGGACTGTGGTTTCTTGCTACAGAGCAAATGCTGGCATAACATATACTGTAATATGACAACACTGGTGCTAAAATTTATTGGGAATTAAACAGAAGGATTGATTTATGAGAATTTTAGGGACTTTTCTTTTTTTTTTGAAAAAAGCATGTCATTGCATTGTCTTTAAAAAAAACGAATTGGCCAACCTACACGTTATTGTGCATTTTTATTTGTGAATACTTTTCTGCTATGAAAAAAACTTACAAATTATATGTGGATTATTAATCGATTTAATTTTATATAACGCAAATAACAAAATTAAAATATATAGTGAGACCTTAATGGTATAATGCTGAATGTAAATAGTATTGTGACAAAAATGTTATTTATAATCAGAACATAAATAAACATGATGAAACAAGAAGTGATTTATATTAATCATGTATATAAAATATTGTCGAAAATGTATAAAACATAATACATTTTTATGCAGTGAATGATAGAAATCAACGTGAGTACTGAAAACTATTTCAACAAAAATCATGGAATCCTACCGGCGACCACATTTCAAATGCCGAATTCTAAACTTACTTTAAGAATATAATCTTACATTCGGATCAGCTTGAAAACAAAGAATGTAATGCAATTATGAGAGAATTTTGCGCTACAACAACATATAACAATATGCATTAATCAACATTTAGGGAGCTCCATTTGCTGATTTCTGTATAACAAATATAACAAAAGCAAATCGATCAGTGATCACTTAATCATGTTCGTTTGATAATATTTGAATAAATACTTTAAAGAAAGTATGTCATTTGAAAGCTTCTGTATTGTTTACGATATCTAAGTTAGACACCTTTTTTCACTGAGTTGCTCAACTGGTAAGGGGCCCTAATAATTTAGAACGGATATCTAAGTTGTTTACTGCTATAATATATAAAAATAAAGATTCTTTTGAAATAAATCGACAGACGCTTAGTTCGGGTTGAAATCCAATCATAGCACTGTTCATGTTATATACACACCCTGATTTCATCAATTGAAAGATTTCATCAATTGAAAAGCAACTTAACCGATAAATATTTTTTTCTGTTACTTTGCGGACTGAACAAATCCCATTTTATAATTGAACAGAATGAGTCATGGTTTAAATTACTTAAACCTTGAATGAATGGTAAATTATTTACATTAATCCATATCAATGCAAAATGATGGTAAAAGTGTGTGTTAATTTCTTTATCTGACATTTTAAAATGTGAAATATGAGATAACAAGGGGACATTACTTCGCGCATCGTATTTTTTCATGAAACTTTTAATGAAATCATACTGAGTATCACTTACAACATTGTCTAGATGAAGAATTCTGTTATCTTTTATTTGCTGATGACGATGTGCTGTGTTCGTTTACAAAGAGGACTTACTACATTCTTTTACAGGCTTAGAAAATTTCTTTATCGCGGGGCATTTAACATTTGCTTGCGGAAAGACGGGAAATTTTATTCAGACGTATAGACGTCTGAGACAAATTCTTAGCGACAACATTATGTAAGTTATATGCTGAAACGCACGACAACACGTCATTAAATAAAATAACGAAAACCATAACTTTTATCTATAATTGTAATATCGAAATGATTTAATTGAAAACCATAACATTTATCTATATTTGTAATATCGAAATGGTTTAATTGAAAACCATAAAATTTATTTATATTTGTAATATCGAAATGATTTAATTGAAAACCATAACTTTTATCTATTATTTGTAATATCGAAATGATTTAATTGAAAACGATACCTTTTATCTATATTTGTAATATCAAAATGGTCTAATTGAAAACCATAACTTTTATCTATATTTGTAATATTGAAATGGTTTAATTATACCCAAGGGCATTCTTTTCCTTAAAATGCCGCTTCAGTGTTTAATATTGTTTTGAGCTAGTGACAATTACGATTAGCATTCTTGTTAAGATATGGGTGACTGGGGTATGTTATTACAGCGTTTCCCTTTACCCTAGTGGCGTTTGGAACAGAACTCGATATATTTTACGAACAATCTAATTGTGAAACGTCAAACGTCTTTATTTGTTTAAAAAAACTAAATTGTCGGTTCACTCTGTTTTTATTCTTAATATGGTTAATATATCTGCAAACGTATATTAGTTTTATTGTCAACGGAGCCCCATTTCGTTTTTAAGCATTGAGTGTTTATCACGTTCTTAATTTAACAATACGTCAAATATAACATAAAGGTCCCAAGGGCTACGGTTAAACTCAGCGAAATTTAATTATTTTAGGCTTGGATTTGATTTATACATGTAAAGATATATTAAAGCGTATTCATGTGAAAATGTAGGACCATTTCTGAACACATGTCGAAATTGACACAAGGGAGGCTGCTCAATCGCAGTGTCGTAAACAATCCGCACGTAACCTCATGACATCAACGTAGTGTGTTTGTGATCAAGAAATAATTGAATGTTATGTGAATTTTTCTTTCCAAATTATAATAGATGTGATGCTATTATTGAATACTGTTTAATGGAATTGTACTTACGAGAATACCATGCCATTACATGGTTAATTGGCTGAAAAATCATTGATATGTCCAATTGAATGTCCCGAGTACTCTAATTTAACTTGATATATTGACACGTTAACTATGGGACTGTTGGAAACAACGTTTGGCAAAATGACATATAGTTTAAATACGAATTGAATTTCGGAGAAAATCGTTACATTAAAAAAACACTTTGTTCCTTAGTTTGAAGCTGTCTGATACGCCAACATATTATTGTGAAAGTTAACAAATGAAAACAACCCCCGCACAATTATATAATGTATTAAGGCATGTTACATTTCAATCCAATGTATATGTTATAATTGAATCATTTTGTTATTTTAAAGCTTACACTGCTTCTGTAGGATCGAATGAATTCCTTGAGTAAAACAGACATATATGTAGAAGACCTAACATGCGTGCTTTTTTGTTTGTAAATTTATCGAATTCGTTGCCAAAGATTTATAATGCAGGGACATGCTGAATGTTATATCAAGTATTGGCAGAAGACTAGTTGAATGGTTTAAATCTTTTCTCAAAATAAAGTAGGCATGTGATCATTTTGAGGATCACATGGTACATCGATCAGTGTCATAATTAAACGTCAATCAATTAAACGTATTTTGTATTTTTTCTTTGTATTTGATAATATGAGAATTTATCGAGTGCTTTCAAAACATTCGCGTAACAATTTAGTATACATCGGGCAGTAAACATTGATTAAAAATTCGAAATTAATTATTATGTTAAACTATCGCTTACTTTGTTTATTTAAAATATACGATTTTGTAGTCGGCGAAAACCCTTTTTGACAATAGACAAAGTATTGACTGCCTTATACAAAAAAAAAATAAAAATAAAAAAAATTATTATACGAAATAAAATACTTAACTAGAAGTGTGTATCTCTTGAATTAGAAATTAGATAATAAACAACCTGTTGATAATAATTTGCATTCGGCGATGTCGTGTTTTATTGAGAGTTGTTTTTCCGCTATGTCTAATTCCACGTTTGAAAGCATACAGGCTGATAAAAACTACGTTACAGTTAAAATGATCCGTATTTAACTTAAAAAAAAATAGTGTTTTACTTTTATACCTCAGCAGAGGTTAATTAAACATGTTTATTCAATTATGGTTTGGGAAAAGTGATATAGACTTAAAAAGAACTTATTATATAAACTTAAACACAACTGCTGTTATGATGCGAATACCAGGTATACATTTAGCTTGACGGCCTTAACATGTCAAAGGTTAGCAATAGTATCACGCGCAAAATGTTAAAATGGAACTGAACTTATATATATCTAAAGCAATATTCATATTTAAGTTCTTTGTTTGACATTTTGCCAATAGAACTGAATCAGTTAAAATTCATTTTAAAATAGGCTTTAATGATATGTATCATTCATTAAGGGCATTGTATCGAAAGTCAACTATTAAAATATTAAGATAATAGTTATGACAAAAGGTTTGTTCAATGACATTACAACAGTGTATCACAATAACAGTTAAACTTCGCCACTATATGCCTAGTACATTGAATGTCTTTGTCCTCGAGTTTTTTGTATAATTAGGTTAGTAGCAATACGATATGTGGTACAAAGCTTTCTGATGTTTGGTATATCTAATGAAAACGCTCTTATTTAACAATGAATTGTTTTGATATGATAAAATTATAAAATGTGATTAATCAAAATATCTTAAACATAAATTAAATGGCGAAATCAGGTTCGAAATTAAATAAAATTATACTAAGTCCCTCCATACAAACATTTTTTTTATTTCTACAAACCTAACTTATAAAATGCATGTGACATTAAAGGAACATCCGGACTTGGTAGCTATAAAAGTATCAGTTTTGAAAATGCATATGTTTGTTAAAATAACTCTTTTCATGGGACGTGATGGAGAGTAGGATAGTGATAAATGCGTCGATATGTAAACTTCAGGGTTAATTAGGTATTAATGCCTATGTATCACCGGGGCTGAACCCCATAGAATACGTATGGAATGGATTGAGCCGGTGGGTCGTGTCTTATCGTCAAATTAATACCATAAACGACTTTCCGAAATGCACTTCTGTTTTAATAGCAATGTATTCCAGACACGCTCATTAAACGTAACGTAAGTACATAGAGATGACGTGTTCAGGAATGCATCCGTGAAAGTGGAGGCTATGCTGGTAACTGACGTTTTAAAAAAAATCAGTCTTTGCACTCGATCAACACTTTATGTCCCTTCAAATGTTACGTGATCATTTTTATTTTTCTGTTTTCCCATTCAAATATAGAGAAAAATATTATAGCCATAAAATTTCTATGAAAACCTTTTTAACATTACAATGCACCTTAAAAACAACAAACTGAAAAGAGCGCTTTCACAACAGACGTACAATTATAAAGTTCTCATCATAAACAGAAATATGATATAAAAAAAATGATCATAATAAGTGAGTTTTATAATTGTTTCTAGCTTCTTTTTCTCTTTTGTAAATTTCAGTTCTATTTTATTTAGCTTTTTCATTAATAAAAAACGAGGATGCTACTTGAAAGGTTTTAAAACTCGTTAATGAAAAAACAAAAATGTTTGAGAGTGCGATTAAAGTATCTAATGAAAATGTTGAAAGGGGAAGTTTAACTCGAAATGAAAACACGTGTATACTCTGTGGGCGGGGCCTCAGGTGACGTCTCAAGATCACCAATGTTGCCGATCAGTTCGATAAAATAACTGTAGGTTTATGAGAAGTAGTACCGTTAATTGTGATTAAACTAAGACTTAACACCAATATATTTTCAATGATACAAACAATACAAAAAATGTGAAGATAACGTGAACCTAAATATATAATATTTGGCTGAGATAAGAGGAAAAAAATAATAACACAAAAATGATTTTAATTAGTCATATCTTGGGTCGTAACGGGAAATTACAGTTTATAATTGCAGAAATCATTTTGACAATGCGTCTGCACATAAGTTAAAATAAACATGTTTTGTTTTTGCAATACCGTATTGCAGAAATCATCCCGACAATGCGTCTGCACATAAGTTAAAATAAACATGTTTTGTTTTTGCAATACCGTATTGCAGAAATCATTTTGACAATGCGTCTGCATATAAGTTAAAACAAACATGTTTTGTTTTTGCAATACCGTATCCATATATTAAGATATTGAAATATTGAGAGAGAAACATCTAAAGTAGACCATTTGGTGAAGATATAATTTGTATAACGGTATGGGAAGTCCCAGCCAGTTAAAAGCATAAGATAGCTTGTCTCCATCTTGAGCTGAACAAACTGTATGAAACGTTTTTGAACTTGTTACCAAATTAAGTAACTGATTATGACCTGAAATGCTGTAGAAATGTAATACCACATAAAATAACAATGTTTTCATCGACGCATTGGAGGGAATATTGTGACATTTCTCTTGTAGAAAAGATACTCGCAAAGCATTGTCAAACATAAATAAAAATACAAAGATACTATTTTGCACTATTTAAATTCAAAATCCCGGTAACAAAGGATAGTGTTATGTTATGTCGTAGACAAAATAACGTTTCTTCGGAAAATAAATATTATGTTAAGTATTTGAACGTATATTTAATTGATATATCTTTAAATAGTCCGCTTTCTGTATATGTGAATGTTCTAGATGTATATTTATTAAATACAAAACAAACTGGACACTTTCTGATGACAACATTATTTAGGTCAAATTTGATACAAATTATAAAAAATATATTTATTTAATGCCTTCCTATTTTAATTTGATTTATTTTCAATATATACACCCATTTATAACTTAACAGTGTTATCATGTATCTTTGAATGCCTAACAAATAAAAAAAAACGCTTTAATTTGTACTTTTACATTTCGTTTGAACGATTTCTTAACATATTAAGACATATGGAAAGTTGATATAACACAGTGGAGTTATCACCTATTTCGTTGTATTAACGTGCTGCATCTGCAGGGAAGATAAATGATATGCTGGTGCTTGTTTCCAAATGAGTACGGCTGTTGGGTTATAACTGGAGGCTGTTAAATTGTATAAAAGGTATTAAGCTGTTTATTACCCCCTTTAATTAATGGACATGTTAAATGGAACGCTGAGAGAACTTTATTTATTTGATTGATGGCGTCAATATCCGTAGGGTTACCGGCATCGGTATTTGTCGTTATTAAAGGGACACACGGTAATTATGATTAACATTCACTTAATTATATTCATGAGAATTATGCATTACTGTTATGCAAAAATGAAATTAAAATATCCCAAAATGCAGCGAGACCATTAATTATGTTTCAATTATTAAACTGGTCAGTACTTTAATAAACAGATATCGTGTTCTGTTCTGTTCTTTCTGAACATATTCCCGCAAATTGGTGCTCATTTGTGAAAAATGAGCTTGTTAAGTTTATTTTGATATTATCATTTATATCAGAATGATAGAAAAAATATCCACGAAAATAAGTATATGTTCATTTATGATAACAATTCTATGAAACGTATATTTTTGTGTGGTTTAATTTTGTGTTTTGGGGAATGAGGTTAGACGGCATTTTTAACACATTTCATGTCATATATGGCATATCGAGTCATACTGGTGAGGGAAGACTTCAGAAAGAGTCTGAGTAGAACTACCGTCCTTCTGCAAGTAACTGGCTAACAATTTACATGTTTTTTTGGGCGAGCGGGACTCTAACCTAGGACCTTAGCGGTGAGCGGTCAGTGATCTGAAGACGTCGCCTAACATGACTAGGCAACGGAAGACCACGAAATATATGTTAAAATGAGATAAATAAATAGAACTTAATGTATATCATTAGGACAATATCTTAACCAAAACAAATATAAGAAGTGTCGAACTCATTTCCCCGTCTGCTACAAAAGTGTGGACAGTCTGCATGCCAGGGTATTTCATAAATTGGTAGTCAATATATAAACTGTAATAATTCATGAAAAATGTGTAAAGATTGATATATGAACATGAGAAAAATTCTTCATCAACAGTAACGTTGTCCCTTTAAGGTTATTTTCGGACGAAATCGACAACTAAACCAAATAACTGACGTACTTCCATCTTAAACATGGTCTGAAAAGCGAACTTTGTTCAAAAATAAATTTGAAAATAAAATGAGATAAAAACAACTATGACACTGACATATATCAATTGGCGGTGCCAGAGCGTAATTAACTGACGGCATATATTAATTAATCTAGTGTGATATCACTACCGATTCAATGACTCGGCTCTCGTACATAAAATATCATTCTTACCTGCTAAAATATATAAACGTCACTAATACAGTGATGCTATTTGGAGACATTATTTCATACGATGACTGACAGAACTAACAGGTATGATGTATTTTCTTAGTCTTACAGAGGTAATTTGAAAGATAAATGGCGCATGTACCGCTGTCTAGAGTCAAATGATAAAAAATGAATCTGGCATTCATGCTTATTTATTTATTCGCCTTTGCAAAGTGATATGATGCTTGACAATGTTATTTTGCAAACTCTTTTAATACATTAAAAATAAATCATACACTTACATAATATCCTCTTTGTATGAATACTTGAATATGTTGACATCATATATTTAAAAGAATCACAATGTGATACACTCAACTTCAAGATAATAATTTGACACGCCATAGGAATTTACTATTTCTTAAGTAAAAGGGGTCATTCATGAATGTCGTATTGTTTCGTACAAAAGGTTCTTATATGAGTTATCTTTTATTGCTTAAATTATTGCACGATTTTTCATAAGCATAGTATGTGAACACCGGCCAAGCATTATACTCTAACATAGTAAAGAAGTTCAACTTGTTCTAAATTTGATTATCTAATGTACACGTATACGATAATCATTATTATTCGAGATGTGTTAATTAATTTAATGTATACTGGTCAAACCAAATACTGCGAGTCTAAAAAAAACTTCAACCATAAAGAATGGCATCGATACTAAACAGTTATAAGGTTACTCAAGTGTGCTGAGTAAAAAACAGTTGCCATTACGAAATGCAAACAAATACCGACGCTAACGCAAGTTTGAGCTTTGCGCATGTCTTCCCAGATTGTTATTATACGGGCATTCGCGGTATTATGCATATTGCGGTATTAGTTATACAAGGGCTATAACTGGGGATAATTTATTTTTGAGACTTTGGCGAGAGAGCGCTCAAGTTACTATGCAAGCCAAGAACACAAACCTATAGAATCAGCCACCTGTATCGTTATTTGTTTCAACCATATTTTATATACAATGGTGTTACACGTGACACATCTGGAATATAGGGATACTTTACATACATATACTCATAAGTAATATGAGTAGGGTTCAATGGAATGCAATGGAATCAGAATAAAGACTTTAAATAAAGGGAGATAATTATAATCACAGCAACGGTAATTCCGATTGAGATATCTTCAGAGATACATTTCTGTATCAATTATTTAAAATGGTGCATATATTCGTATATATAAGTCATTTATGTTCAAAGCATCAATTAGATTTTATACAGACATTTTAATACGCACATTTTAACTTTATATATCTCTTTCAGATTCAATAACGAGAAAACGACTAGAAATAAAAAGTCAGAGCTGTCGCCGTGATATCAACTGTTATCGGGAAAAATGTTACTTTAAAATTAAATAGCACTAAAATATTTCCAAACCAGACACAAAATTGATCAAACAAACATTAAAGATAGCTATCTGAGAGTGGAAAATATCACACAGATATTTAAACAAGTAAATAAAATAGACAAAGTGTGAATCAAGACACAAAACGTCCATACATATTAAATGAGTAGACATATTGGAGCTGAAGTTTGTCAATTTCTATTTTTATACTTTTTGCCTAATACCAGATCCGTGATTTAAATCCATATTTTTACTTTAATGTTTGTGTTATTCCTAATTGCAATCATTGAGTACTAATTCCTAATGTTGATTTTTTTTTTTTAATTTCAAAGTGTTAATTCTAGTGTTTTCTTTTCATGTATTGTCATGTGTAGTGATACAGATGGTATAATGTGTAATGTTAGCCATGATTCTGTTTTTCCAACTGTTACCTTTTTGTTATTTCTAAATTTGCTTTTGTGTAATTTTAATTTTGAATTCCAGTGCTGTTACTTTCAGTAAGAGTCTGAGGAGAAGAAAAGAATTATACAAGTTCAATTATATTTAACGAATAAAATTAATGCAATAATTTACAAACATGTTTCGCATATTTAAACTTTGGATCAACAATTTCACCGTTTAGATTCCGTTTTTATCGTTGGATCGAATAATGGTCTATAGAACGGACCCAGCTTTCCCGATTGGTTTCTTTAAACAGCAATGTTGGAAAGCCTCATTTGAGTACGTTGATTGGTCAATAGCTTCAAGCCTCATTTGAGTGAAGGGCTGGTGTCCATCTTGTATGGGGCTCAGGCAAAATAATACTTTGTTAGAGAGTCGCAATTCCGCAAAATGTTTATTAAAAATGGTAAAGGGGTTTCTGTAAAATGTTTCTTAAATCTTGAGAACACAAAACAACACTAACAAGATTAAGCCTTCACGACTGATGTCTTGCATGACCGTTGTTAAAATAACATGCTTTTAAAAGGGAACCAACTTAGGGTAAAGTGTTATCAAAGTTGAATCATGTGCTTAAAAGAATAATTTATATATTTTTCCTATAAAAATATAACCCTTCATAAATTATTCCGAACCATGGTGGCAATTTTGTTTGACAATTGAACACAATCAAAACTAACCAGGAAACAATTTAGGAAACATTTCAATGAAAATGAGTCTATGGTCTCAGAAGAGATGCCTTGAAAGGTTCAAATTAACAAAATATTTGGCTGGGAATGACAGCTCTCTTGGTTAACCCTTGTTGAGAAAACACAATTATGAAAGCAAACCAACCAGGGACCAGGCATTATCAAAATATTGATAGGGGATCAGACAAAAGCAACAAGTCATGCGTTTGGTTTCATAGAAAATGCCTTTGAATTACAATCGATCATTGTGGCTAAGTTTGATTGACTCACTTTTTTCAAGAATTTCCATGAATATCTATGACAAAACATGATGGTCGCTTGGATAGAAAAAGAAAACACACACATTTGGAAGAACGAGGGTACCAATTCAGAAAACATTCTATGAAAATGGTTAAGTTATTTCACAGAAGATTAAAGTTTTTATATAAAAATCTGGCCGAAGCCTTGGCGGTCATCTTGCATGCCGAATGTCGTTAAACACATATTTTAAATGGGAAATACCCAAAGGTACATGTTGGCTAATTTTGATTAACATTGTCACAGTGGTTTCAGAGACGAATATTATTTTTTATTTTTCAATTTCCCCATATCAACGTATGTTAATCAGGCAACCATGTTGTTGGAAGTTCAGCCACAAAACTTACCCACAAAACTTTGGAAGAGGTTCACAATTGTAACACTTCAGCAAAAAATAAATGAAATAGCTCAGTTGTTTCAAAGAAGAATAAAGTTTCCAAATAAAATACTTCTGCGGGGCGTATGTGGACATCTTGCATGATGGGTGTTTTCCCTATATCATCCTAAAGAAAAATTGAACGTGCAGTGACGGCCATCTTGTTTGACGTTTTGGCAAGACCCACACATACAACATTTTGGTAGAAGGTAACTAGGTAACAATTTATCAGACTTCATCCATCTGCTTACGCAATCTAAATAACAAAAACAATAATGAATAAAAACTTTAAACAACGGACATTTTTGACTAAATGATCAAATTCTGAGGTTTTTTAATAATGTCATTGATGAAAGGCAGTAATCCCTGTAACATATCTTTTTTTAATTTAAGCATTCAATACATCGTATGCATTTCTATTGTTAAATTGCTGTATATGTGACTTGTGAATGCTATGTCTCATGTTCGACATATATAGATATAAAGGGAGATAATTACATTCACAACAACGGAATTTTCGATTTGGGGATCTTTTCAGATGTTCGTTCACAATGTATGATATATATATGGAGATACTTTTTTGTGAATATATATAAACAGTGTATTTTCAAAACGTTTTAGAAGAATGTAGAATAACAACTTTTCGTTTTTATGAAAGAAAAGAACATTTATTCAGGATCTGTATCTATTGCTACATTTTCAGGTCATGGCAATTGACTTTCGTAGCCGTATGCTTTTCTGTGTTTGGTCAAAATAAACCTGGACTTGCTTCACACATATATTAACTCGATGTGTTGAAAATAACATTTAATCCCGTTCCGTTACTTTAGAGTTTCTAATGTTATCGATGCTGTATTTTGATATCCCGAAGAGATCACATTATCATTGGTGTCCGACTTTGAAATATGGTTTTGTGTGACGTATGACGTCATTTGAATGTTTTTTATAATGACGACTGAGAAAGGAATGTGGCAAATAAAGCAGGATCTTTGGCTCCATGCTATCCTAGTTTTATTTTGTTTTTTAGCGCAGTAACAATTATCTTGTCGTATAATGACCATGAAAGGGTCGGTTATATTGAGTTTGGTTATGATTTAAGCTATTAATGTATAATAAAGCTAGCGTCATCAATATTATAGTGGGTGTATGACGAACGCATTATGAGTCCAAATTTAGTTTGAGTTTCTGAAATCTCTCAAGAGATTGTTATTCATTATATTTCAGATGATTTTGTCAATATCTGTTATTCAAAATTCCTCTTTTATCAACAAATCCCAGGAAGACGTCGCTGTTCTTATTGTTTAATCATATTACCACCCAGACGTCTGTATTTTTAGTAAAATCTAACATACTTTATCTTTTATTGAATCATAGAATGGAATATCTGTTTTGATGTAGCCTTTATTCATCATGTCAGTCTGCTTTCCAGTGTCGGAATCGCAATTGAATTATAATGTACACATGCGTCGTGAAGTGTTCGCGCAACAAATGAATTAAGTACGATGTTATATTGTCTGGCAATACATTTCTGAAGAGTACTTAAAGATGACTAATTGATATTTGTTACGACTCAATCAAAAACAAACTCCTGAACATAACTTGTTTCTAGTTTAATGATTTGTTTATTCCATGTGTTTTTTCCCTATACTTGCAATGTGTAGAACACACCGATTAGAGTTAACGACGATACGGTTAATCTATTTCGATTTAATTTGTTTTTTAAAACTATATCTTTTGTTTTATTATCAATAATTTTTTATAATACAATACATAAATTATTTTCGGCTAATCTCTTTTATTATCGAAGCACCCGCGAAAGGCATATTATCGAAGCACCCGCGAAAGGCATAAACAGTTGCAAAATTAATAACAGTTTTCGAATATGAAATTGAAAAGAGGTTTTCTCATATCAATAGAGAATGGTGTAATAGTGTAAAAATATACCTTCTTACACATTGCCTTATTGCGTTTTGGTTTTATAAGGTTGAGGAAGAAATGAAAATGAGACCGAATGTTATGAATTTTTATTTGTAACATGTTCTTGTTGTTTTGACGAAATGATTAAACTATGCAAATGAATTATGTTTAATATTTCTCATTGAAAATATGCTTAATACAGTTTATGATATTTAATAGTATCATTTACGTAACATAACTCAGTGATCCCAGCATAGCTTGTCAATAAGTGCTTATCCTATAATACTTTTGAATCTGGTTAAAAGGCGCATACTTAATTATAAGAGTACAACAAAGCGCGTAAGGCCTTTCCGTCATTCTGTATGTGATTATAAGCGCATGCCAAATCGTTACCGTAATTTTGTCTTAAAATTAGGCGCATACCTTTTTTATCCTGTTGCTTTATGTTTGAAAATCTAATAATTAATTTTTAGATAATAATAATAAAAAAATCTAAAAATTGAATCATAATGACTTAACAAATTCATTATTCGTAATTGTCGCCGAAAGTGTTTCGATTAAGAACAATCCGTTAATACTTTAATAAAACTGTGAAAGGTAAATAATCCAATTAAGCAACTGCATTTTAATTGCTTGTTTTTACACATGAATATAGTCATTATAACAGATTAGCGATCTCCAATCGAGAGCACTCTAAACAAAGTAGTTAGAAAGCTGGAGTGTTTGTCGACTTGTCATAGACTGCCGCACGTTGTGGTGCAAGAAAAACTCAATCAAAACAAAACCCAGTTATTTGAGCAAATAAACACACAATAAACCAATTAACAGAGTACGAAGAAAATATCGGAAGAACTCTAATTTCAACTTTAGAATTTCTTTGCGCATTTTTTATTTTTTATAAAATAAATAAGAGGTGACATGGATATTTTACTAATGATGCGTTGTACTGCATGATTGGTGTTTGTGAACTTTTTAAAATATTCTTTTATTTTATAATATTTTTGGTTGTAACACCCATGGACCAATTACGCGTATGGCTAATGTATAAGTGTTTATCAAAAAGAGGCGCATAGTTAAGGGCTTATGTATAACCGCTTATTGAAAATAGGCGCACAAAAGTATCCCTAAAATTAATATAAGCGCATACATTTATTTATCAGATTCTACAGTATAGGCCAGACTATTATGATGATAATGTGCACTTATCTTATACTTATTTCTTTTAACTCGATTGCGATGGAAGCTCAGAGCAAATACGAACCGCTCCCGAAACCTCTTCCAGGGTAGAAAAAGTATTAAGTGTTTATGAGAGGCATCGGGTCGAATTGAGGCTCGAACCCGCAACCCCTGGCGTGAGTGACCAACACTTTATCCATTATAATACCGCCCCCGCTTCAAACGCACTTCAGATATACTAAAGGGATAGCTAACCAACTACCTGACATTTTATGTACCTGACTTGTTTTTTTTTTAAAAAAGTATCCAAACAATTTCCAGTAAATTTGGATTTGAATTAGAAAGAACAGTTAGGCTATATACATTCAATAAATAATATCGTTAATGTCAGATAAAAATATCTATAACTCTTCTCAATACTTTGACAAATATATTGTAAATACAAAAGTGGCGGGTTAGCTGTTCCATTATGTATAGAAATATTTACATTCGTGATGTAATAACATCATTGGACCAATATAAAATATGTCGTTCATGTTCCCATGTCTGTATCCAAATTAAGACAAAAAACATATTACCGAGATATTACGATACGTTTGAATAAAATTGGTTCCCAATGCTACCGTAGCATTCCAGTTTAACTGTTATAGACCCGGGAACACAGCGTTTCTGTTCCATTGACCGACTCAAACCTACATATACAATCATAAAATTAATTTCATTTTTTGAACATTCACGAAATATAAACTTACATGCAAAGAGCAAAGTTTACAAGAACGTTTTGCTTGCAGTACTTGTACGTTCATACCTCGTAAAAAAATAACAAATGGCATTCATTCCTTAAAAGCAGGAACATAACTTATGTCAAATATCGTATAAGTAGTTACTCTGTGAAATATACTATAAAACTGTACTCTGTCTGCACTTCCAGTAAGTGAGGGCATATGTGACACAGTAAATCGTCTTACACACATTTGTTTTGTATAAATGATGAATGTAACATTTCCAACCGGTCAATTCCAATTTAAATCACAATTGGAAGGTAAACGGTACAATTGGAAGATTTTATTTTTAGATCAAGTTTCCAATTGGAATGTAAAAATATCCATTTGGACGATTCTGTATATAGATCAAATATTTTGTGTACGTGTAGAGTAAGTGCGTGTGCATGTGTGTGAGTGAGTGCATATGGACATGCGTAAGTATGTGAGTGCAGCTTAGGTGCTTGTGTAAGTGCGTTTGTGTGTCTGTCTGTGTGTGCATGTGTAGGAGTAGTAGTAGTAGTAGTAGTAGTAGTAGTAGTAATAGTAGTAGTAGTAGTTGTAGTAGTAGTAATAGTAGTAGTAGTAGTGGGGGTGGTGGTGGTAGTAGTAGTAGTGGTAGTGTAGTTGGGGTGTTAGTAGTAATAGTGGTGGTGGTGTAGTTAGTGGTGTAAGTAGTAGTAGTAGTGGTTGTGGTGGTGATGATGGTAGTAGTAGTAGTTGTTGTTGTTGTAGTAGTTAAAGTGGTGGTGGTGTGGCGGTAGTATTAGTAGTAGTAGTAGTAGCAACAGTAGTGGTGGTGATGGTAGTAGTAGTAGTGGTGGTGATGGTGGTGGTAGTAATAGTTGTATTAGTAGAAGCGGTGTTATTAGTAGTAGTAATAGTAGTGGTGGTGTTGCTAGAAGTAGTTGTAGTAGTAATAGTAGTGCTAGTAGTAGTAGTAGTAGTGGTGGTGGTGTATGTGGTGGTGTTAATCATAGTAGTAGTGGTGGTGGAGGTAGTAGTAATATTAGTAGTAGTAGTAGTAGTAGAAGTAGAAGTGGTGGTGTAGTAGGAGTAATAGAAGTAGGAGAAGTAGTAGTGTAGTAGTAGTAGTGATGGTCGTGGTTATGGTGGTAGTAGAAATAGAAGTAGTAGAAGTAGTAGTAGTAGTAGTAGTAGTAGTAGTTGTAGTAGTAGTAGTAGTAGTAGTAGATGTAGTAGTAGAAATAGTAGTAGTAGTTGCAGGTGGTGGTGGTAGTAGCAGTAGTAGAAGTAGTAGCAGCAGTTGTGGTGGTAAAAGTAGAAGTAGTGGTAATTGTGGTGGCGGTAGTAGTATTAGTAGTAGTGGTGGTGTTAGTAGTAGTAGTAGTTATAGTGGTGGTAGTGGTGGTGGTAGTGGTGGTGGTAGTAGTGGTGGTGGTAGTAGTAGTAGTAGTAGTAGTAGTAGTAGTAGTAGTAGTAGTAGTAGTAGTAGTAGTAGTGGTGGTGGTGGTGACTGTAGCAGTAGTATTAGTATTAGTAGTATTAGTACAAGTAATAGTACTTGTAGTAGTAGTAGCAGCAGTAGTGATGGTGGTAGTTGTAGTAGTAGCATTCCTTCCTTAAAAGCAGGAACATAACTTATGTCAGATATCGCATAAATAGTTACTATGTGAAATATACTATAAAACTATACTCTGTCTGCACTTCCAGTAAGTGAGGGCATATGTGACTCAGTAATTCGTCTAACACACATTTGTGTAGTATTAATGATGAATGTAACATTTATGTATCGTTTTTGTTTTAAAAATGTCTGATGCATTTCAATAAACTGTACAAGCATACAATCAATTTCAAATACACATATTCATAAATTATTACCAGAAACGGACTGGACATTGTTTGTGTTGTGCATATGAAAGAAAACGAGAGAATAGAATAAGATTATTATAAGTTTATATAATCATCAAATATATATGTATATTTAAATTTATAAAACTATATCAATTCCATTTACCTGACCATATCTAAGTGTTATACATTACATGTGCACATGCTGTCTCATATACAGAATTATAATATGGTACCACGATGTAATGATAGGGGCAGAATGAGGTTGAGTTCACTTGTTAAAGGGAATTTATCACTTTTGTTTAAATTTTAAAATTGGATATAATATTTTTTTTCAATATGCCATTCCTAAATATACCAAAAGGATATCTTTTTAAACATGCAAAATAATATATTGAAAAGGGATTTCCTAGCGTGGGCTACGCGCCTAGGTGTGATAGAAATAGATTTCCCGCATAAAATTGCAACCTGTATTGTGTCGTATAGAATGAGTCATGTGATTTCATTTGGATTTTAATTTGATTTGTTTAACAGGTTTACACGTAATAAACATTGCTTCATCTTAGTAAAAGTCATAATGACAACGTGAAGTTCGTCAAGCATTATTTAAATATTGTCTATTTTTAGAATGAGGTCGCCTGTTCGATCCAATAATCAATCCAATGACATTCCATTAAAAAACACTCATTGCTAAATGTATCAAGGAAATGGACTGCTCAGCTTTTACCGCAATAGAGGTAAAATAAATAGTATAAACTAAACTAATGTATTCTGTAAAATAAATGTATATTCATAAAATAATTCTTCATGACAATATTAACATTTGCACTTATCTAATCTTACGGGAAATTGTACATTAAGAAATTTCAAAGACAAACACAATTCTTATTTCAGTAACAGACAAGTTTGTTTTTACCTTAAAATTTTAAAATGACACCAATTTGATTTAAACGGATCGGATGTAATTTCGTTAATGCGTTTGTTACGTTTCACAGAGGATACTTATGTTTACACTGGGACATTATTCCAATACATTCTTAATGTAATCTTGTCCCGAATGTTGGATTTATTGTCGCCAAAAATCGCTAAATACTTTACAAACATTCACTATAAATACTTTTAAATGTCATCATTTTATCTGTATACAGAAGTATCCAAGAAAAGAAATACATTTCCATTAATTATACGACACATATGTTAATATGGGATAAAACAGAACTTTCATAAGTAATAAAAAAAACACAACAACTTGGCCAAAACAGATGTAAGGAGTGTCGAACTAGTTTCCTCTTCAGTTAGTAACCGTTACGTTGGTATTTCGGTAGAGCGTCCGCCACGCATGCGGAAGGGTTCAGTATAATGTGACCGAGTGGGGTAACCTATCGTGTGTCTGCGACATGATACCTCCGCATGGCGGCGCTAAATGTACAGTCACTATACAAAGAAAAATTTGTTGAAAGCAACGCTAAACACCAAACAACCAACCAACTAACCGCTTCCAAGATAAACGAGTGTAAGGACAGCCCGTAATTTTATATGTCAAGGTATTATATATGTAACCGATATTTCAAATCTAGTCAGTAGTTTTGTGAATATGAGAAACAATCTATTTCAACATTAATAATGACCCTTTAATGTCAAATTAGGACAACACCGATAATTAAACCAAATATCTGATGTGATTCCATCTTCAAAATGTCATTATGGTCTAAAACAAAAACACGGCATAGATATATATCAATTGGCGATGCTGATGCGTAATACACGGATAACATGTTTAGTTACTGTATATTGATATAGTGTAATATAACTAAAGATTCGGCGCTCGACTTTTGTACATTAACTGCTGAAGTCTTTCTGACTTGCTTAAATATATATAGTAAATGACATTGATGATACAACATTGATACTTTGGAATTTTTCTTCATACAATCAATGACGGAAACTAATATGCCCATTTTTTATCGTTCTTTATAAAGATAATTTGTAAGATAAATGGCAAATATCCCATTTTTTACCAGAAAATCAATAAATCATAAATCAATAAATTCCGAATGGTTTGGGATATAAAATCCTCAAAAACGACAAAATCGATGTTTCAATAGTAGTTGCAAAAGAAATCGCCATTTTTATAATAGACAGCATTTGAATACTGCTTAGCGACCCTCAAATCATCATTCATGATCTTTCTAAGATAAACAAATTTTACAGCTCGAAAAAATATATGACGGATCAAATTTTAATCAAAAAATAAAATACATGACTCTTTTAATACGTCACAAAATACGTTGCAACTTTTGCCGGAAATCTATTTTAGTCCTAACCAAGGCGCATGACCCAAGTTATGAAACACATTATCAATATATTATTTTGAGGTGTTTAAATGGATAGTTTGAAAAATCCTGATATATTCTATTAAATAACGTGGTAAATAAGCTTTACTTGATCTTAGTTTTATAATTTTGATAAACATATATACGATTATCATTATTATTCACTTTAAGTAATTAAATTTAACATATAACAATATGGATACTTATTTGTGACATCGACGCAAGGTTACAATGCAAATAAAGAACACACTACTATATAATCAACCACCTAAAAAGAACTATTACAACCATAAATTATATACAATGGTCTAACACGTTCCACATCTGGACTGTAAGGACACTACATACATACAGTAATAAAAATCAAATTCTATTAATTAGTTCAACGCATTATATTTACAATGGAGTAAAAATTCTTAGAAACTCTAATTAATCAGGTAGCTCTCATCAAACTTGATATACATTATTACACATTTATGTATATATTTGTTTACTTCTTTTGTTTATATGTTAAATATTGTTGTACTTTGTAAATATGTTGAGAGCCTCATGGAAGATTGAATTAATTCAAATGAGTTCTCTCGTTAGTAAAAATCTTTATAATTATTATTACTAGCACTGATATCTTATTTATGTGGGTATAATACAATTAAAGATTAAAATATACGCACAGGGCAGACATCGAACCTAATTGATTATTGAAGATATAGTGAAATCAGAATACTTCTTTTTACATAAAGGGAGATAAATGAAAAGGGTATATTTGATTGAGATCCTTTTAGAGATATAAAACTATATAAATAAACAATTCATCGTTGTTGCATATACGCATATATATCATATTTAAATATTCAAAGCATACACTGGTTTAACTTCAAAATTTATTTCATTAAAACACATTTAAACTTTATATATTTCTTTTTGATTTAATATCGAGAATAAAGCTAAAAATAAAAAAAAGCCAAAACTGTCGCAATAATATAAAAACGAACAATGAAAATGGGGGATTTAAAATTTAAAAACACTAAAATGTTTTCATACCAGACACAAAATTGATAAAACTAATATTGTAGATCATAGCTAACTGAGAGGAGAAAATGCCACGCAGGCAATTTAACAATGAAATGAAATAGACAAGGTGCGATTGAAAGCACTAAACGCCCATATGTATTTTATGAGTTGAAATATTTTAGCTGAAGTTGGTGAATTTGTCTTTTGTGCACTTTTTGTGTAAAACAAGATTCAGGATTTAAGTCCAAATAAATAACGTCACATTCCTAGTATTCTTTTTTTGCTATTCCTAATGGCAATCATTGTGTAATTCCTAGTGTTGATTGCCGCGAAATACTTAGTAATTTTTCTATCAATTGTTATTTAAAGTGCTATTATTGTTATAAATTGTAATGTTGCCCATGATTCCGTTTCTTCTACCAACAATTATAATTGTTATTTATAAAATACAACACAGTGAATGTCTGGAAAAACTTTTTTTTCATTATGAACTTTTATTTTATAAACTTAATATTTTTGGATAATTATAACTATCATCAAGTTAAATTCAAAATTTCAGCTAAAAGAGATCGTAATATACTGAGATAAATGGAATTAAAGTATTAAAAAAAACACCCTGTCAAAATGGAATTATTATATTCCAATTGGCAATAGTTTCCAATGGGAAATTACGATTTCCAACTGGTCAATTCCAATTTAAATCCCAATTTGAAGGTAAAGGGTCCAATTGGAAGATTTTATTTTTAGATCAAGTTTCCAATTGGAATGTAAAAATATCGAATTGGACGATTCTATATATAGTTAAAATATTTTGTGTACGTGTAGAGTAGGTGCGTGTGTATGTGTGTGAGTGAGTGCATATGGACATGCGTTATTATGTGAGTGCAGCTTAGGTGCTTGTGTAAGTGCGTTTGTGTGTCTGTCTGTGTGTGTATGTGTAGGAGGAGTAGTAGTAGTAGTAGTAGTAGTAGTAGTAGAAGTAGTAGTAGTAGTAGTAGTAGTAGTAGTAGTAGTAGTAGTAGTAGTAGTTGTAGTAGTAGTTATAGTAGTAGTAGTAAAAATGGGGGTGGTGGTGGTAGTAGTAATAATGGTAGTGTAGTTGGGGGTGTTAGTAGTAGTAGTAGTAGTGGTGGTGTAGTTAGTGGTGTAAGTAGTAGTAGTAGTGGTTGTGGTGGTGATGATGGTAGTAGTAGTAGAAGTAGTTGTTGTTGTTTTATTAGTAAAAGTGGTGGTGGTGGTGGCGGTAGTATGAGTAGTAGTAGTAGTAGTAGTAACAGTAGTGGTGGTGATGGTAGTAGTAGTAGTGGTGGTGATGGTGGTGGTAGTAGTAGTAGTATTAGTAGATGTGGTGTTAGTAGTAGTAGTAATAGTAGTGGTGGTGGTTGTAGAAGTAGTTGTAGAAGTAATAGTAGTGATAGTAGTAGTAGTAGTGGTGGTGGTGTATGTGGTGGTGTAAGTAGTAGTAGAAGTTGTGGTGGAGGTAGTAGTAATATTTGTAGTAGTAGTACTAGTGGTGGTGGTGGTAGTAGGAGTAATAGTAGTAGGAGTAGTAGTAGTGTAGTAGTAGTTATGGTCGTGGTTATGGTGGTAGTAGAAGTAGTAGTAGTAGTAGTAGTAGTAAAAATAGTAGTAGTAGTAGTAGTAGTAGTTGCAGTTGTAGTAGTTGTAGTAGTAGAAGTAATAGTAGTAGTAGTAGTAGTAGTAGTAGTAGTAGTAGTAGTAGTAGTAGTAGTAGTAGCAGCAGTTGTGGTGGTAAAAGTAGTAGTAGTGGTGATGGTGGTGGCAGTAGTAGTAATAGTAGTAGTGGTGGTGTTAGTAGTAGTAGTAGTAGTAGTAGTTAAAGTGGTGGTAATGGTAGTGGTGGTAGTAGTAGTAGTAGTAGTAGTAGTAGAAGTAGTAGTAGTAGTAGTGCTAGTAGTAGTAGTAGTAGTGGTGGTGGTGATGACTGTAGCAGTAGTATTATTATTAGTAGTATCAGTACAAGTAGTAGTACAGGTAGTAGTAGTAGTAGCAGCAGTAGTGAAGGTGGTAGTTGTAGTAGTAGTGGTGATGGTGGTGGTGTGTTAATAATAGACGTTCAAGCAGCAGTGTTGGAGATGGTGATGATAATAGTAGTAGTAGCACTAGTTGTAGTAGTAGTAGAAGTAATAGTTGTAGTTAAAGTTGTAGTAGTAGTAGTAGTAGAATTAGTAGTAGTAGTAGTAGTAGTAGTAGTAGTAGTAGTAGTAGTAGTAGTAGTAGTAGTAGTAGTAGTTGTAGTAGTAGTAGTAGTAGTAGTAGTAGTAGTAGTAGAAGTTGTAGTAGTAGTTCATGTATGTGTTGTTATTGATTTTATTTTGTAGAAATAGTCGTGGTAGTAACAGAAATAGCGGTAAATGTAATAAAATCTAAAAGCCTTTAATATATTTTGACTAAAAGTAAATACCGCTATTATAATATGTTTTCTTTCGTTGCCCCAAAATATAATAAATACCTACCTTTTTAAAAAAATGGCGAAAGTGTTAATAAGCCGCAGTTTTTTATACGATAACATGCCGGAACAGTATGTCTCAAAAAACTTTGGACACAATGGCGTCACACAGCGTGAGCTAATCAGTGACAGTGCGTTATTGTATTCCCCTCGCCACATGCCTTGGGGAATATGTGGGATAACAGAAGGTAGTTTCGATGTCCAATATGTACTTTAAGAAAATCCACTTTATACCTCATTGATGGACAAATTAAACACTTGAGAACAGATAATAAAATGGAAATAATATCTTAAAAAACGTTCTATTACTTCTATAATAAATTGCGAATCATACAATATAATCAGAATATGTTCAAAACTGTGCTATGAAACTTAAAAACTAACGAGGAACAAAATTGTATAAATAAGGTTTAGGATATTGGTTAAAGTACATATATTTAAAGTGTAACGATAAAATACATTTTATAATCTATGTATACTATTTTACTGGAATATTATTTATGTCCACAGCTGTAAAGATTGCTTTTATACTGGAACGGGTAAACTCGATTTGCAACATTGTCGTATACATCCCTTTCAATTGCTATGGCCCCCGTGACATTGATGTATACTGATAATAAAAATACAGATATAATCATATTCAAGTTATCATTTACGAGGATGCTGTTAAAATCTGATAGTGCTTGTGAAAAACTATAAAAAGGACGTAAATACTTTAAATATATTTCATAAAAAAAATATACTCAGAAATTAAGACAGTTTGTAATTAACTTGTGCGGAAATAAAATTCGTTTTTAAACCTGTTTAGTTCTAGTCTGGTCGACCCGGTGTCAGTATAATGTGACTGAAAGGGTTTCATACCATGTGTGGCAGCACTTAGAAAAGTGTTTTAAGTAATCTAGAATAGACACCGTCGCGATATGAAAATTTTTGTTAAAAGTGACGCTTAATCCTATACAACATTTATCGTTCAAGTATGAATATAGTTTATAAAAAAAACTCATTTTACCCCTTAAATGAAACTTTCACACATACACAAATTATTTGTACCAAATTTATCAATTAGAATAACAAATAATATAGCATACGACAGGTCATAAAACATGTCTAATTGTGTGACTTATGGGGATACTGGGATTAAAATAACATACCCCATACTATGACCATACCTTGGGGCCATATTTTATTGTTAACGCTCTCGAAGCAGAGGGGAGGAATGGTTCTTTGGTTAATAGAACATATGACAGTTTATGTCGGTGGCTTAATATCAAATGGTATGTCCATGTATATATTAAACAACTATATTCTCTGGAACTGTTAATTAACATGCAAACATTATTTGATTCTTTAAATCGTAAAAGAAAAAGAAAAATTCATCCCAAAATCTACAATTTATTCATTTCGCCTTTGATTGTTATTTCTAGTTTATTTAGTTTGCGTGATATTGATATACATTATATAGTTTAACCAAACAGAATAATATTAAATATATCCATAATTTTGAATAAGATATAACGTTTAATTTAAGGTATGGATTTATTAAGTAACAGAACATGTAATGGTAAATCATGGTAAATCATGAGCACAATCATCACCAAAACCCCCACCACCACCATTGCTGTCTGTCTGTCTGTCTGCCTGTCTGTCTGTATGTCTCTCTCTCTCTATCTCTGTCTGTCTGTCTGTCTGTCTGTCTGTCTGTCTGTCTGTCTGTCTGTCTGTCTGTCTGTCTGTCTGTCTGTCTCTCTCTCTCTCTCTCTCTCTCTCTCTCTGTCTCTCTCTGTCTCTCTCTCTCTGATATAATCAAGTATGTGACGGTGTGATAATATATTTAGGATTTCTTCTAATATATATGGGATTACAGAAAGAAGTATAAAATATTATATAATAATGCATATTCGCCTTACTTACATACATTTACCATGCAAACAATATTCTTTACACTATTACAAGATACGATTTATATCATAGCAAATGTTCATAATTTAAACATATTGTTCATGCAATGAACCATCAAAATGTATATCATTTATGTACACTTTATTCCAACACCCCGTGGAGAATTGCCCCTTAGGCAGTTTGCCGCTTCCCTTTAATTCCCAAATGTACAAATTGTCCGTTAATCAGTTATTATCAGTCAGCATTTACAACAACGGATTGAAAATATTAGACGAACAATTTACTTCAATTGCAATAGGATCAAAATAACTTATAAATTAGAAATTAAAAAAAATATAATTAAAACAACTAATTTCAAATTTCTATTCTATTTAAAATATGCACTAAAACTGTAATTTATTAAGAAACTGAAATTATATCATGGGGACTTTCGCGCCAATTTAGAAAATAATTTAAAAAACGAATATCACATTTGATCATATATGCTAGACAGAAGACATTAGAGAGAAAATACAGATAACACCATAGTAGGTATCTTCCAGGAGAGGCTAAATGTGACCGATGCATTATTTGTCATTCCTCACACTCACCTGTTTATAGCTCATTTATTAGTAAGAACCAGATGTACAAACTAATTAAAACATGTGCTATGTACATATTTGCATTTACCAAATGAAAACATGGCTTCTGTCTTAATCATGAAGGCTGCGATTAATTGTAATAAGATATATAATTAGACGTCGCTACGCGAAACGTCTGCATAAACACCAGTGTTTGAAGAAAAGTTATACAGAAATATTCTTTTTTTATAATAACAGTTTTTATTCCTTTTTAATAAGTCTTATGCGTAATAACATCCTTTTAAATTCTTAAAAATTTAATAAAATACATAAAAATATAAATACAATGACCATAAAATTGTTGTGTTTTTTTTTTATAAATTTTAAGCAATTCTATGAGCGTGTACGTATTTACCCCATAACACAATTTGAATTGCTTTATAACTTCAGGAAGAGACAAGAAATAAAGACAAAAAAATCCCCGATTAAAGATATAAATTACCGTGCTGTCATCTGGAATATGGACAGTCATGAGAAATCCCGAAGGTTGCCGATGTAGTGTTTCTAAAAAGTGTCAAAAGGACCAAAGAGTTAAACTCTTATTTTAATATAAATAATATCATTGGAAAGCTTATAAGTACAAATTTGAAATAATGTGGTTGAAATAACGTGTCGGAGATAATATATCCAGTTTCTCCAAAAAGAATTCTTCAATTTGTATAGAACATATAGAGAAGCTTGGTGATTGTCTTTAATCTTAAAAATGACCAAAATTAATTGATTTTAAATTATGAAAATATGATCAACTCGTAGAGGACATTTTAAACAACATTTTATGATAAGTACAAATTTGATATTTTTAACGGTTATTGATTTATGAAGATTAAACTAAAATCGTCTTTCTTTGTTTAAAGTAAAAATATTATCTGATTTTCAGGCGACACAGATATCAAAAATTGGGGTTTTATTTTCATATGCGACATAGATTTTTTAATTCAATACACAACATCCTTACTTCACCATAGATTTTTCTTATTGGGCACTTGATTTTCTAATCTATAACATCCTTACACAACATTCAAAATCATTATTTGACACTATATACTCATACGCGACACTAAATTTTCTCACTTGATACACAACAACCTTAATTTACTATAGATTTAATTTACTGGGCACAGGATTTTCTAATCTCTACATACTCAACATCCTTACACAATATTCAAATTCTTTAATTAACACTATCTTTTCATAGGCAACACTAGATTTTCTCACTTGATACACAACATCCTTACATGACTATTGATTTTTCATAATGAGTACTAGCTTTTCTGATCTATATATACTCAACATCCTAACACAATATTCAAATTCTTTAATTGACACTTTATTTTCATACGCATCACTAGATTTTCTCACTTGATACACAACATCCAAACATGACTATTGAGTTTTCATTACGGGCACTAGATTTTCTAATCTATATATATTCAATAGCCTTACACGACATTCAATTTCCTTATTTGACACTATATTTTCATACGGGACACTATATTTTCTCACTCAATACACAACAGCCTTACTTGACTAAAGAGTTTTCTTACTGGGCACCAGATTTTCTTATCTATATACACTCAATATCCTTACAAAACATTCAAATTTCTTATTTAACACTATAGTTACATATGCGACACTAGATTTTCTCACTTGATACACACATACGCGACTATAGATTTTTCTTACAAGGAACTAGATTTTCTAATCTATCTATACCCAACATGATTATACACTATTCAAATTCTTTATTTGACACTTTTATTTCATATGCGACACTAGATTTTCTCATTGATACACAAAATCCTTACTTCACTTTAGATTTTTCTTACTCGGTTTCTAATCTATATATACTCAACTTCCTTAAACGACATTCACGAAAACTAAATTTTCTCAATCGATACGCAACATTCTTACTCAGCTGTATATTTTTCTTACTGAGCACTAGATTTTCTAATCTATATATACTGAACATCTTTACAAAACATTCAGATTTCTTATTTGACACTCTACTTTCATAGGCGACACTAGATTTTCTCACTAAATAAACATCATACTTATTCGACTATAGATCTTTCATATTTTCATATGCGGCACTTAATTTACTCGATACACAACATCTTTACTCGACTATAGATTTTTCTTACTGGGCACTAGATCTTCTAATCTATATAAATATACTCAACATCCTTACGCAAGATTCAAATTCTTTATTTTACACTATATGTTCAAATGCGACACTAGATTTTTCTTACAAGGAACTAGATTTTCTAATCTATCTATACCCAACATGATTACACACTATTCAAATTCTTTATTTGACACTTTTTTTTTCATATGCGACACTAGATTTTTCATTGATACACAAAATCCTTACTTGACTATAGATTTTTCTTACTCGGTGATAGAATTTCTAATCTATATATACTCAACTTCCTTACACGACATTCACGAAAACTAAATTTTCTCCATCGATACGCAACATTCTTACTCAGCTATATATTTTTCTTACTGAGCGCTAGATTTTCTAATCTATTTATACTGTACATCTTTACAAAACATTCAGATTTCTTATTTGACACTCTATTTTCATAGGCGACACTAGATTTTCTCACTAAATAAACATCATACTTACTCGACTGTAGATCTTTCATATTTTCATATGCATATGCGACACTTAATTTACTCGAACCACAACATCTTTACTCGATTTTCTTACTGGGCACTAGATCTTTTAATCTATATATTTATACTCAACATCCTTACGCACGATTCAAATTCCTTATTTTACACTATATGTTCACATGCGACACTAGATTTTCTCGCTCAATACACAACATCCTTACTTAAATATAGTTTTTTCTTATTGAGCACTAGATTTTCTATATATTTACTCAACATTTTTACACGGAATTAAAATATCTTATTTCACATTATATTTTCATACACGACACTACATTTTCTCACTCAATACACAATATCATCACTTGACTATAGAGTTTTCTTACAGGGCACTATATTTTCTTATCAATATTTACTCAACATTCTTACACAACATTCAAATTTTTTATTTGACACTATATTTTTATACGCAACACTACATTTTCTCACTCAATACACAACATCCTTACTTGACTATAGATTATTTCTTACTTGGGTCTAGATTTTCTAATCTATATTTACTCAACATCATAAGACAACATTCAAATTTCTTATTCAACACTATATTGTCATACACGACAGTCGATTTTCTCAGTCGATACACAACATCCTTTCTTGACTAAAGATTATTCTTACTGGACACTAGATTGTCTAATCTATATTTACTCAACATCATTACACAACATTCAAATTTCTTATTTAACAATATATTATCATACGCTACACTATATTTTCTCACTCAAAACATAACACCCTCAATTGACTATTGTTTTTCTTACTGGGCACTTGAATTTTTAATCTGTATGTACTCAACATCCTTACACGACATTCAATTCCTTATTTGACACTATAATTTCGTACGCGACACTAGATTTTCTCACTCAATATGCAACATCCTTATTGGGCACTAGATTTTCTAATCTATATATACTCAACATCTTTACGTGACATTTGATTTCCTTATTTGACACTATATTTTCGTACTTGACATTAGATTTCTCACTCGATACACAACGTCCTTACTCGACTTTAGATTTTTCTTACTGTGCATTTGATATTTTAATCTGTATATACTCAACATCCTTACAGAACATTCAATTTTCTTTGACACTATATTTTCATACGCAACTCTAGATTTTCTCACTCGATACACAACATCTTTACGTTACATTTTTATTACAGGGCACTAGATCTTTTAATCTACATATAGTCAATATTTTAGTTGACAATGATTCTTTTACACCACACTGAATTTAAAAAGCTTAAAATTAAATAAGTTCTGAAAAGTGAATCCACCATCAATATATGTAAATATGACGTCACACCTTGAAGGTGTCAAATTAAACATAACTTACTCAACAAAAACACTCGTAAATTCCTTCAGCCTGTAAATATTTATCTTAAAAATATTTTCAATTTCCTCACTGTTCATTTTTTTATAAAATATTAAAAAACATAAGGATTTTCATGTTGTCAAATTAACGACAAGATTTTTCGAAGCGAGGCAATCAATTGTGAAACAAATACCTGGATTTAATGTCTTATATTTCCCTCAAAACACAATGAAAAAAATATCTTTATATGTTTGTTGTTGAATGATATATTAAACTTGCATTCTTAAAGGTCATAAGATAAAATAAAATAATAAACATTGTTTATTTAGTGTCCAGATCTTTCTGAATGGTACACGCGTAGAAACAATGGCGGCGAAATGTTGATTTGCGGAAATGGATACATTTTGGAGAACTTCACTTTTTTTTATCAACTTACGCTGATTAAGATAACTTTAAAAGCATCTGCGATTGAAAATATAGTATACAAAATGGTTATCGTGAAGCATTCATATTGGTATTTTTGATATCTTTCGTGAATTAAGGTTTTAAAAAGAACCATTTGATGCCGAAAAAAATACATTGCTCACAATGAGTAAATTGTGGATGATTTCATTTCTAATAAAACTTAATATATTGGTAACTCTGACAATATGACCGATTTAAAATGTATTAAATCAAATGAGTTTTGCTAGGTTATATTGTTTCTTTCTTGAGTATTTTTCGAGAATTAAGGTTTAAAAAAAGAACGCATTGAGTATAAAACTGCACATTTTGTCAATATTTATCGATTTTAAATGTGATTTTAGAAATTTTATTAGACAAACTATTTCTTCTAACCTTTTCCAATTTAAAGTTTAGATATAATGAAACAAATCATTTAAATATCAATGCATAACTTAAAGTGACACCAGATAAAAAGCATAATTGTACATCCATAAAGCATGGACTTTCCGTAGTTCGTGTGAATAAATCGTGACACCAGCTCTTTCCAATCAAATAACACCGATATCAATATTGGAACCCTCCAACTGGAAAACCTGGGTTCCATTTGGCCAGTTCTAATAAAAATAATTCCGATTCCAGTTTGGAAATTAGAAATTCCTATTGGAAATTAATCTTTCCAACTTGGACGAAACAACTTTCCAGTTGGAAAGCATGCATTTTTTGGGTCTTTAGATTAAAATTGTGACATAAATCGGCAATTTATAATGCTTTTGGTTACTTTGTTTTTGGGTTGGCACAGTCGTTCCTTTCAAACTGCAATACTTTCTCAATAAAATTAACGAAATATAAAAAAATGTTTTTTGGAAAAAAGGGATTTTCCAGAAATTCACTGTGTTGTGTTAAATGTGACGTTTGTGTTATTCCTGGTGTTAATTCTATTGCTATTGATAGTTTTATTTTAGTAAAGATCTGATAAGGAAGATATCAGAGAACAAATGCAATTATATATAACGAATAAATTTAATTTTATAATTTACGAACATATTGTTTTACATATCTAAAAAATAGATACAACCATTTGACCGTTTATTTTGCGATTTGTCCGATTAATTATATAGTGAGTTATTTGAAATAGAGACCCGAATAGGCCTAAAAGGATCGCCCGACTCATTTTGGTAAGTAGTACCTGGACAGCAAAATTTCGTTACACAAAAACAAACACAAGTTTGAAGTTCATGCAGTCACATATAAGAAGAATAATTGCAATTACTTAGTTGAAAGAAAATAGTTTAATCGTTTTAAAGAAGATTTTGCTAAAGAAGATGTTTAAAATTCTTAAAAGAGAAAAAAAGTCTTAATAACCATACTGTATGACGAATAACAGTTTACAATTCAAAACGAGTGCAATATAATTTTTGGTTTTAAGGATACCCTTATATATCTATCTGCCTAAACATGGCAGCCATTTTGTAAAATGCTTGGATATAAAAAAAACATAATTTTAGAAGAAGGTCAAGAGGCTGACAATTCGGCAAACAACCAATGCAAATGGTTTAATTTTTTCACATAAGATTAAAGTTTTCACCTAAAAATGTGCGAGGCCCTGCCGGTTATCTCGCATACCGGATGACACATAAAACATAATTTTGAGTGGGCACTACCCAAGGTAGATGTTGGCAAAGTTTGATTAAGATTGGCTCATATTTCTTTTTCTTTTTCACCCCTATGTAACACATGTAGATCTGGTAGCAATTCTGATGGATGCTCGGACATAAATCATACATCCAATAATTTTTGAAGAGGTCACAATTGTTACACTTCAGTTTAACAACAATGAATATGGCTCAGTTTTTCAAAGAAGATTAAAGTTTCCAAATATAATATTTTGCGGCGCCTTGGCGGCCATCTGTTCTGACGGATGTTTTCCCTATATAACCTTAATAAAAATGAACGACCATCTTGTTTGACGATTTGCCGAAAAAAAGACACTTACATAATTTTTGTAAAAAGGTCACAAGGTAACAATTAATCAAACTTCATCCATTGACACAAATATAATATAAAAACAGAAACAACAATGAATAAAAACTATAAATAAAGTACAACTTTTTTAACAATAGAAATGCATGCAATGTGTTGAAAAATACATCTTTCAGGGGTTGCTGCCTCTGATTAGTCAATGTTTACGTGTAATTTGAATACTATGTCTTTCAAGGGTTACTGCCTCTGATAAATCAATGTTTACGTGTATTTTGAATACTATGTTTCATGTTTAATGGATATCTATCTCAAAAACATTTAAGAAGAATGTGGACAATTTATTTATCGTTTCATGAAATAAAAGATCAATTAATTTAAGATTTTTTTTTATCTTTTCCAACATGTATCTTTTCAGGTCACGAAAATGTATTCGTTGCCGTACGGTCAAAAAAAATTGACTTGCCATGTTTATAATATTGTGTAGCAAAATGACCAAGGGCCGACAACTCACGGGTAGAATACAAGTATACTACAAATAAAATTTACAATTTACAATTTTAATTTAACATAAATAAAATTACGTATATACAATTATGCAATATATACAATTTAAAGCAAATACTCAACAACAAAAAAAACACGGCTGGTTTAAAAATGTCCTATTATAGAAATAACACTTTACACAGTTCTTTCTCCTACACGTTCCGTATATCTATATCGCGATCCAAACTGCTTACATCATACGAATGTTAAAACTCTTATAATATGACACTAATATTGTATTTAAGATACTACTACAGCGTCCGGATAATCGTAGATTTAGCTTCAATCGTCCCTCATAGCGATGGCTATATAAACAGGATTATCTTTCCTAGAACTCTGTACTGAGTTTCTCTGGCTTTACTCGCCTCGTACCGACTATCTTCGATCGTACTCCGACGCCAGGATCGTCAAGTCGTCCATATGACAAGTATGTGGGTTGCTGTCCTTATGACGGTACTACCACCGGCTGACTTCCTATCACGTCTACACGTCGTAAACGTAGCGGACACATGTCTCGCTTACGTCTAAAATCGACCATCCGCCGTTATGTATTGGAACAGTAACATTCCCAATCCTTCTCGTCACGACAACTCCAAAAGATGTTAGACTTGACCGTGTTTCCATAATACCGTTGGACAAATATAGCAAAAAAATCCACATGCCTTAGTGATTTTCTTGTAAATTATGAAACAACAAACTTTCAGTATATCGAACGATATGGAACATGCGGACTTTACGCTATTATGCCGAATTTAAATTTAAATTAGTTTATGACAAATAAAATTGTTTGATTATTCTTACTTTCTTAATACTTACTGGAATTTGATAGAAAAACCCTGTCAAAGTGATTTATTCTTTAATCAAAGAATGAATATGTAAACAGATCTTAAAAACGTTACTCCTATCGAGCTACCGAAACGTTTGAACACTTCCACGCTACTTGTTCTAAATATAACCTATATCATTCCAATAGACACGTACTAGCTGACACAACTTAATTAGGCCACAACATTCTTACTTTTTTGTTACATATTGATATGTTGGAAATGGCATTAAATCCCACTGGAATACTTAAAAGTTTCTAAATTTATCGGGGTTATATTTTGATATCCAAAAACGTTGACATTTTCATTGATGTCTGTCTTCGAAATTAATTTTTATTGTAACCTATGACGTCATGACAAGTGTGTGAATAATTAAATATAACTGAGAAAGGAAGGCGGGAAATAAACCAGAATCTTTGATTCTATGCTTTTCTAGGTTTGTTATGGTTTGAAGGCTGTCTTTATTACATTGTCAGAATGGTTCATTATTAATATAAATTCATAGGATAGCTGATGTCATTAATATTATAGCGGGTGTGTGACGAAAGCATTATGAGTCCAAATTACATTTTGAGTTTCGGAAATAATTTAAGAGATCGTTATTTATTACATTCCAGATTATTATGTCAATACCTGTTATTCAATTTTACTTTGTTATCAACAGCTACAAAGACGACGTCACTGTTACTATTGTTTAGCTCTATTCCTCCAATTATTTTCAGTAACATCTAACACAGTTTGTCTTTTATTTAATAATAGAATGGAATCTCTATTTTGCTGTAGTCATAATTCATAGTGTCAGTCTGCTATTCCAGCGTCAGAAATACAATTGAATTATACTGTATACCGCGCAACCAATGAAGTAAGTACGATGTTGTGTGGCCTGGATGTATAATTCTGAAAATGTCTTTAAGATAACTAATTTATATTTGTTGCGGATCAGTCAATAGTGAACTCCTAAACATGAATTGTTAATAATTTTATTATTTATTTTATTCCATTTCGTGCTTTTCCTATAATTGCAACATGTAGTACAGACGGATTAGAATTAACGATTGTGTTTATCTATTTTGATTTAGTTTTTATAAAGGGTGTTTTCGGACAAGTTTGTGTGACATTGGGTACTGTTTGATGATGTTATAACAGTTTAAATATCTGTAATGATACACTGCAACAAATGGGTAGAATTATCAAAAATGAAGAGGTGTCGTCAAACCATCGAAATAAGTGAAATAAAGAAGACGTCACACATGTAAAACATAATTTGGAGCTGAAACAAACAGGACAATGAGACTGAAAAGCTGAAAATTAGCTTAAAATGTTGAAATCAGGATTCATTCAATTTAATGGAAGAAACACAAAGTGATTGATAATGTATCAAAAGACAATAATGAACTAATTATCTTAGGTGATATCAATTAAAATCTTTTGAATACAGTAATAAACAATGATAGGAGTAATTTTGTTTCTTCGCTAAGTTAAAGTCAATTGGTCTTAGCTCCAACTAGGGAAACTGCTCAATCAAGTATATTTTGTTTATCATAGTTATAGTAACATGGAAGACAATATTTCGAAATGTAAATATATTTTGCTGCATCCAATGATAAAACTTTAGCCATCTCTCTCCAAATCCCGACTAAAACAAATAGAAATTTGGACTTAAAAACACTTGAAAGTCATACAAAGAGACACCGATGCTAGTATATATATATCACAACAAAATCATGTCAAGAATATACACTGCATCCAGATTTTTTTTTGTTAGAAATCCAGAATTTTTGTAAAATTCATTACTCACCCACTTAAAAAAAGTCAACATTTGTCTCGATATTGTTTTTATTCTTTAGCACAAGCATATTGATAATACGATTCGTCGCGTCTGGTTGATATTAGTTTAATATCGCTGTTTTACAATTAATATGAATTATGCAGAAATTTTCTGTTTCATTTTGTTGTTATTGATATTTGTTATCAACATTTCTGTATCCATTTTTCGATACACCAACCGGCCGCCAAACTGTCGCGTTTATTTTTATTTGTATGGCGTATGACTGACATTTTTGTCTTGTTACCACCTTTTTCTGCTCATTATTGTTATTTATGCAGCTGGGTCTCGCTGGCACACATATCTACCTACTATGGACATTCTGGTAAATGGTCATAGACGACATCTTTAAAATGACACGAAACAATGTCGCGTTAAAATTTCTCAGCATGAAACTTCTGTACCATCAACTGATTTCTTTCGTTTGTTCTTCTGATTTTTTTCCAAAAACAAATTAATGATTCTTGCCATAAAAATTGGTATTTCTTCCTGAAATTGTTTTTTAACCATCTATAATTCAATGTATACAGTATTATTCTCTACAGTCAACAGTATAGCATTTTCTAATATGACGATTTCTAATTTTCATATTATTATTGCAAAAATTCTATTTTGATGGCCCGTTATCTGCAAACTAACGTGTTAGTCAGTAAACTATCTCGCGACAAGTTTTTTTGTCACGATAATCTCTGATATATTTAGTTTGATCTGCATTGCCTTAAAGAAACGCGCTTTCTGAAAATAAATGGTGGTTAATGTTTCCCATAAATAAAGTTTATGATGAATATCATCATTTAGATAGGGGCACAACTCAGTGATCTCAACATAGAAAAAAAAAGAAATGTTCCATTTTTCGAAGTTAAATATCGTAACTACACAAATAGAACGGAATTCATCTTCTGGTTTGTAATAGCAATAAACAATGTGATATTAAGTGGCGCGACACTTTTTGCTAAGCAATAGTATTGTATGTAGATAAGACAGTATTGCTCGTGAAAAAATATAGCCGAGGATGTTTGAAAAGATGTATTGCATGTTTCATTACCCTTCTATTCTCTTCATTAGGTTGCGTTTTATGATTTCAATGAATCCTTTTATCAGATATTATTACAAATCATGACAGTGTTACGTGCTAAATATCCGCACCCAATAGGCCTACATACAGTTTGACTTATATCAAATTCATTCAGTATTGATAGAGAATAAAATCCCATTTAAGCTAAAGCAAAAGTGTGTGTAAAGCGTATTGCCAACAACAAACCGAGCCTGATGTTTTCTTTTAGCTGCGTTCTGTATTACCAAGAGTTCCTTTTATCAGCAACAGCACGTGTGTCGCAGACGTGAAAAGCTTTATACTTTCCTTGGAACATGCTGAAGAAGATGCTAGGGTGTTGTATGTTTCATTCACTATCATTCCAACACGTGACTGCTATGATGCATATATATATATATATATATATATATATATATATATATATATATATATATATATATGGGAGAGATAATACATTAATTATTAAAAATTAATTAATACACCCAAACAATACTGAATTCTTTAAATTTATTTTAAAAAAAACCGAGCGCTTTCGGAATATATATTATTCCTTCTTCAGGGGATGAAATGAAAATATGAATGATGATAATGTTATGATGTCAAACGATTACGATGATAAAAACATGGAAGTGTGAAAAAATCACAATAAAAATTAATAAAATTGTGAAAACGTTCACAAATTATGATGTGCGCCTTAAGGCGCGCATATACTTCACAAAAATATAAAACAAATTGTGAAATTTATAAGTAAAATACCGTGTTTTCAGTGAATTACGCCGGTAAAATTCAAACTGTGCTGAGTAAAATGTGAAGCGCAAAGTTGTTATTAAAGAAAACGTCACTCTGACGTGACGTCACACAACATCGTGTAATCTTTAGCGCTATGACGTCGTAAGTATATCAAACGACGACATTTATTTTAAACGTCAAAAATACAACTGGTATTATTAAAAAAAAAAGGGGGATTGCGCCGCATACACCAATAAGAGAAATGAAGTACAGTTTTATTGGAACGTATGTATATAAAATACAGTATATCCAAACATACCGAATTATGCAGAACCATCGCTTTTGTTTATACCTAATGGATAAAGGGTATTGAATCTTTTCATCCAATAACTTTCACGATCTTTGCGTTGCTTGTCAGTCCAATCTGGATCATGATCAATGCAGTGTAAAATTACATCGGCAAACGAATGCCCGTCACTATTGAAATGTTCAGAGACGGGCGAGCGAATGAACCTGCGTACTTTCCAATCTGATCTATGCAGATTTACACACTGGCTCAACGACAGTTTAGTTTCTCCGATGTACTGTTTGCTACATTTAGAACATGTTATTACATACACGGCGTTAGTCGTTTTACAAGTAACGTGACACTTAATGGAAATACTGACTCCCGTAGAAGTTTGTTTAATTGTAGATGATTCTGGCATAATTTTACATGTTTGACAACGTGCTAAGCCACAAGGACCAGATTTTCCAACAACAGAACCTTCACCAGAGCTTTTTATCTTTGCTCGTACAAGTAAGTCACGCAGATTCTGAGGCCGTCTGTATGCTATAATCGGTTTCCTGGGAAACAAACGACTGAGTCTGTCTGAAGGCCAGATTCTATTGTGGGCCAATGCTTGTCGATGACAGATCGAAGTTTTGGCAGATTAGGATGATATGTTGCTACAAAAGGAATACGATCAGAGGTTTATTTGTTTTTGAAGTATATGAAAGTGTTTCTTTTCGGTCCTTTTTCCTTGCTTTCGAAATATCAAGTTTCACATTGTTTTCTTTATAACCGCGTTCAGTGAGATGTTACAATAGGTCTTTTTAACGGGTTTCAAAGTTTTCATTACCAGTGCATATACGACGTATTCGCAGTGCCAAACTGTACGGAATGTTTTTACAGATATGTTTTGGGTGACAACTGCTTGGAAGAAGATACTGATGTGTATCTGTTGGTTTTGAATATAAATCAGTATGTACTGTATTGTTCATAATCTTAGACGTCGTGTCTAAAAATATGTGTTCATCATTTGATATTTCTACAGTGAACTTTATAGTGGGGTGAAAGTTGTTAACGAAATTAATAAAATCATCAAGGTTATCCCGACCATGGCACCATCGCATGTCAATATCATCAATAAAACGGAGCCTAGATAATGGCTTAAACGGAGCTTCTTGAAGTATTCTTTGTTTAAGATGGCTCATGAACACATTGGCATATGAAGGTGCAATGAGTGTACCCATAGCAGTGCCATTGATCTGAAGGTAACGTTTGCCGATGTAATTTTACACTGCATTGATCATGATCCAGATTGGACTGACAAGCAACGCAAAGATCGTGAAACTTATTGGATTAGAAGATTCAATACCCTTTATCCATTAGGTATAAACAAAAGCGATGGTTCTGCATAATTCGGTATGTTTGGATATACTGTATTTTATATACATACGTTCCAATAAAACTGTACTTCATTTCTCTTATTGGTGTATGCGGCGCAATCCCCCTTTTTTTTAATAATACCAGTTGTATTTTTGACGTTTAAAATAAATGTCGTCGTTTGATATACTTACGACGTCATAGCGCTAAAGATTACACGATGTTGTGTGACGTCACGTCAGAGTGACGTTTTCTTTAGTAACAACTTTGCGCTTCACATTTTACTCAGCACTTTGAATTTTACCGGCGTATTTCACTGAAAACACGGTATTTTTCTTATAAATTTCACAATTTGTTTTATATTTTTGTGAAGTATATGCGCGCCTTAAGGCGCACATCATAATTTGTGAACGTTTTCACAATTTTATTAATTTTTATTGTGATTTTTTCACACTTCCATGTTTTTAGCATCGTAATCGTTTGACATCATAACATTATCATCATTCATATTTTCATTTCATCCCCTGAAGAAGGAATAATATATATTCCGAAAGCGCTCGGGTTTTTTTAAAATAAATTTAAAGAATTCAGTATTGTTTGGGTGTATTAATTAATTTTTAATAATTAATTTATTATCTCTCCCATACTATTACCTTCACACCCTTGTATCACTCCGTGATCCAATACTATTGAAAGGATCTTGTTAGGTGTAGTTCTATTCTCCTTTGTATATATATATATATATATACTTTGAAGGTTTGGGGAATGAGGGAATAGGTTATATGCTTTATGTATTAAGATATGTACACAAAAATGAAAACACCGGTAAAATGTCAGTCTGGTAAAACTCACAAAGAAAGAGTCCTAGCAAAAAGAGTAATATGTTGAAAAAGAAATATTGATATCATTGATTTTACCGTTTTCATGTAGCGTAATTTATACCATGATTAGTTATTGACCTTCCTCTCTGCTTATCCCTCTCGACGGTGTGTCGTGCAGTTTGGCAGACTGATATATAAATTACGCTACGCACAAAACCAGAGAATATCAATGGTTTATCTATAACGTAATTACTATGACAACAGCAATCTTACGTGCTGTGTGGCAGTCGTAAAATGTCACCTCAGTCTATCACTCAGTGTTGTTATCTTCGCATTGTAATCGTGAACCTTTTTTAATGTTGTGTTCAATGTTGTGCCAGTTCATTCAGTGGGCGTAAGGTGTGTGTTTATTTCTCCTCATGATTGGACTCAATAAAGATGATTTTTCATTTTTTTTCTCTTTGTGCTTATTTCGTCACTACACCTTGTATGGCATTTCATATTATCTCAACCGTCATATTTTACACGACGTGTTTACTTTCGATATTTTCCCAGTAACTGTATGTAAATCAAGCAACCATTGTGTGATTCTTATCAAATATTTACACAATGTTGCCTATCACTAAAACTTGTACAGGATTGCGTTTCAGTTTTCGCGTCCAATTGTACATAGAGTATGCCTAATTTTATTTTAATTTTAAACTTCTTTCTGTTCTGTAACTTGTCATCAAATTCGCTTTATACTTTTTACTGATTTACATCATTAATACGTGTAATTGCTATTGCGTTGTATATGAGGCCAGGGGTTATACAGCTTCGGTTTATTTCATTTCATGATTGGGGCACGTAGAAGTATTGTTGTAGTGTTTTGCAACACATACTCCCAATTATGATAAAATATAAGCTGACATTCTATTTACTTCTAAATAAATAAATAAATGCTATATTAGATATACGCTACTCAGGAACGTACACATATGCAAAGCCTTATTTAGATTGTCTGTGATAACACCAATATCCGTAATCAAATCATTGTTACATTAATTATGCAGCTACGTAACCCGTGACAAGCATTAACGCCTTGATGAAGGAAGTTGACATTAAACCGCCCACATCTCATTCTGTCACATGTTTGAAGTTGAAATTGTAAAGATTGAATTCATTCTTAATAGATTTCGATTGCATGAATTTTACAACGTGGTTGAATGCCTTGTGGTGGCTGTTGAAGTCAATGTTGTTATCTTGTCTGGTACTTTGGTATCACGTTCGAGCATATGCGTGGTACTGTCCAGGGTCACTGAATGAAAAGTGGGATTTATTTAGAAATTAAATTTTCTAGCATTTCATGTGTAAAATTTAATCCAAGTTTGAGTGCAAGTAAATTTGAAGTAAACTTGTTTTATCTTTATTTCAAACGCAGGTTAATATCATTCAAATTTAATTCTAGTAAATTTTGAGAGAAACTTGTTTTATCTTTATTTCAAATGCAGGTTAATTTCATTCAATTTGTTCAAATTCATGTGCAAAATGCAATTTAAATTTGAGTGTAATCCTGATAATCATAACTTCAAATGTTGAAGAACATATTGTTGTATTAGCCCAATAAGTACATAATTGGCAAAGTTATTAATGAATTACCTATTTTTATATGAAATTTTAGATATAGTTATAGGGACACTATCATCAAAATTTAAAAAAAAAAAAAAAAAAAATGGAAAATGTGTATATTTTAGAAAAACCCTAATGACATTTCCAGGTATCTGGGCCAGGTTTTTGAGGTGTCATGTTCGAATACTTGAATGGATCTTTTAGAAAATATATTGTTTATAGCCTTATGTTTCGTCCTAACATGGCAGAAAATGGCAAAAATGACATGTAAAAATTCAGTTATATTAAAAAGTAATTTTTAGAAATAGTAAAAATAAACTGACCTTTATTTGATGAGATCTAGCTAATATATATTAACCTAAGTCTATTATTCGAGTTTTGCACGCGCACGTGCACTGATTTCAGATTTTCCTAGAAAAACCTGACGTCACTTTGTCAGACTCGTCCAGACCTCCCCAATAATACCCAAGTCGTAAAAATTAGACCAGAAATGGCCGCTTGGTTCAGCCCTTTTTGGCCCGCCGTCCGACCATATGTGAGTTGGGGTTAAAGTTATACTGGCTAAACGGTTTGAGTTAGCCACATAGGTCAAAAACAAAAGTTGCTCAGAATTAAATTCTCTACAACATAATTGAAGCTGAACCCAATGCACGTGGCTCTCAGAATGATGCACATGCCAAGGGGACTATCTTAGTTCTAGGCCCAGGAATGACCTTGAACCAGCGAATTTCGGACATTTAAGTATGACAACCTTGAGATCTTGTCAATACATGTCGAACAACACCAAGATTATCAAACTCCGACAAGGAATGGCCTCTGGGTGGGGGGTTTGAACCTGGCACCAGAATAAGTTGAATTGCAGGTGTTGGCACGTGACGCGTTTCTAACTAAACGAAGACAGATAGCTTAATACTTTAAAAACAACTGTTGCTTAGAATGACGAGATCTACAACAAATATAACAAAAACTTAATGCACATGCCTCTCATTTTCTGGCACGTGCTACAAATTTTTTACTCGAGTTATATAAAAAAGTTATTTTAGAAACGGTAAAAATAAAATTGCCTTTATTTGACAAAAAAATGCAATAAAAATATTATGTTTGCTAAGTCTATTATTTCGAGTTTTGCACGTCCACGTGCACAGGTTTGAGATTTTCCATAAAAACTCGACTTCACTTTGTCAAGCTTGCCTATACCTTTCAAAGGATACCCTAGTCGAAAAAACCGGACCGGAAATTGCCTCTTGGTTCAAACCCTTTTTGGCCCGCCGGTTGACCATATGTGAGTCGGAATTATGGCTCTACTGGCTAAACGATTGAGTTAGTCATATAGTTTAAAGAAAACATGTGCTCAGAATTAAATTCTCTACAAAATATATGAAGCTGAACTCAATGCACGTGGCTCTCAGAATGACGCACGTGCCAGGGAGACTACCTTAGTTCTAGGCCAAGTAATGATCTTGAACCAGCGAATTCTGGCAAATTAAATACGGCAACCTTAAGAGTTTTTAATACCTGTCGAAAAACACCAAGATCATCAAATTTATACAAGAAATCGCCTCTGGGCAGGGGTTTGAACATGACACCTAAATTTGTCAAAATAATTGAATTGCACGTGTTGATACGAGACGCATTTCCGAAAAGAAAACGGAAGAGAGAGATAGCTTATTTGCTGCGGAACAAAAGTCACACTGCCTGCACGTGTCATAAAATGACTCACGTTCGAGGCCCGCTGGTGATCCCTAGCGGCCAGATATCGGGAATAAAAAAATCGCTTCAGCACCAGCTAATTAATACCTGCCGAAGAGTACTTAAATTTTTAAATTTAGTCAAGGAATGAGCTCATGGCAAAGGTTTGACTACGACACATAATTATCTTAAGTCCATTTTTTAGTTATTAATTTGTAGAGGCACAGTCCAAGCGGATATAACGTCATAACTGGTATTTATGATGTCATGTCCTCCAGATCTGGCCGCGAGGTAAGAGAATATTTTTATTTCAAATATTGCTCTATTGCATGGTATGATTGAATTTTATCAGTAATATTTGATGTCTAAACTTGTACTTTACATCGATTTTGAATTTTTTATATTTTTTTAACTCATCGTATCCTATTAATTTTGTATTTATATAACAGGCTGTATGGACATCTGCAGGAGTGGCCGAGGAGTATGAACGGTTCACCGCCACCGTCAACAGGAATTGCGTATGCATGTGTCGGATTTTGGCCAATGAAATGTTTAAAGATTGAGGACTTCACTACTTTGATCAAACTTGTTTAATAGAACATTTAAGTAACTGCTTTTTGTATTTCATCCCCTTTTAACTATGAATAATTTTAACACCCGCACATATTTCTGATCTAGTCAACCTTGTACTAATTTACTTTATGATGCTCAACTATGAAATAAAGTGTATTGTGAAACAATAAAACACAATGAATTATCTTTAAATAATGTTTAAACTGTTGCAGAGAAAATTGTGTTTCCTCACTTTCATGAGATTTAAACAGTAATGTATGTACTAATTAATGGTATAAGTGTAAATCTTTGTGCAAAATACCTCAATATTTCCTAATGACACTGAATTAAATGCATTTCATGTGAAAATATCAGTTCCTGGAAATCTCATCCCAATGAGATATTTAGCAGTATTTATATATAAGTAAAATATGAGATTTTGTAAAATTTAATTCACTGACATTCAAAATTTAATCATGTGAAGATGCATTTATTTCATATATTTCATCAGATTTATTGTCCTAAAATTTCATTGATTCCAGGATTTCATGAAGTTTCAGAGTGACTTAAATGCCAAGGAAATAAAAAAATTAAATGCTTATTATATTCAAAGTAAATTACCAAATTGAATTTACATTAAATTCACTTCCATGCAATCAAATTCGAAATTTATTTTTAGTTTAGGAGACATTTAATTGCAAAGTAAATCCCAAATTTCATGCAATGGGTGTAGTGGGTGTGAAGGGTTGTCGCATATTGTAATACCCTCGTGCTGAGACTCATCAAAATTAAGTCAGCAATTTCCGCTTCCTTGTTGCGTTCTGCACTTCCAACGGAGCCGTTATCAATTAGTATCCGTCCTGTATTATAGACAAAAACGTGGGGCACTAGTTTGAGGATACATGGGTCACTAGTTTGATGATACAATACATACGACACTAGTTTGACGATACAATACATGGGGCACTCGTTTGACGATACAATACATAGGACACTAGTTTGACGATACAATACATACGACACAAGTTTGGCGATACAATACATGGGGATTAAGTTTGACGTTGAAGCGCACTTCAAACAACAATTTTAACTTCGTAACGTAATGAAATCGTTGAACCTACTTAGAACTGTGTCGTTTATGTTCCCATGATCGTATACAATTTAAGATAAAAACAATATTACCTCAATATTACGAATGTTTTTACAAAAAACCTTTGATACAGTTGATCATCATAATGTATGTGGTAAACCAAAATTAATTGGTGTTTAAAATACTGATTGGTTTATGTCTTATTTAACAGGAACAAAACAAACAGTGTAAACAATGTATTTTCAGAGTACAAATCTGTAACATGTGGAGTTCCACAGGGTAGTATCGTAGGCCCTCTTCTATTTTTGTGCAATGTAATTGGCATGATTATTAGCATTAACCCCGAATGCAAATTAATTCTATATGCTGATGACAGCGCAATTCTTATAGCTCATAACGATTATAGTGTTATTTTTTCTAAACCTGGAAATGTTTTAGAGTCTAACTATTTTTTGCAAGTAGATAATAAGCTGACCCTACATCTTGGTAAAACCGAATGTAAATTTAAGCAAGTTAAGGATGTGAAATATATAGGTCTTACAATTGATAATTCTTTAACATTCTTTGAAACAACTGTAAACAGTATTGTGCGTAAGGTAAATTCACGTTTTACAATTTTGTATAGACAAGTAAAGTTTTAAAATTTTAAAACTAAAAAATATTTATGTTCTGCCATGGTACAATGTCATTTGGACTATTCATGTCTTCTCGGTTCACAAGTTTAAACAAAGGGTTAAACCCCCCCCCCCCCCCCCCCCCCCAAATATGTCAAAATAAAATTGGTAGGTTCATTAACGGTATGGGGCCTAAAGTGTCGACAATGGTTGTCGTGTTGATATGTCTTAATTAAATGTACACAATAGAAATAAGCGATTACGTCTTAACAATGTTTTTAAATAACAAGTGTCCATCATATATGAAAGAAACTTTTGTTTTTGTTAAAGATGTGCACTCTTATTCCACTAGGGTAAATTCATATAATTTTAGTGTACCCAAGTACCAAGGGAAAGAGAATGCAACCTTCATTCACAGTGCAATCAATGATTGGAATGCATTACCTGCTGACATTAAGAAAATTATTAAAATTAGTCACTTTTAAAAGGTTCATTTATTAGACAGTGCCAGGAAAGCTTATTAATTGCACTTTTTGACTAGATATGCTTAATTTTTAATTGTACTTTTTTTTATACAAAACTTGTGATAATAATAATAATAATAATATATTTGTAAACGGAAAATTTATAATGGAAACATTTTATTTGTCTTCAACTTTATATATTTTGTTTATTTATTTTACATTTTGAGTAAGTGTGGTACCGATGACCTCATTGGAAATAAGCCTCCGTGCTTTATAGGCAATCCATGGTTATTATACACTTTTATGTATGTCCAATGTTGCATTAATTAAATACGTCTTTGAGATTTAATATTCATTTCATTGATGTGACCAAAGTTTTCTATAGAATAATTTATTGTGATATATCATTATTTTTTTTACATTGGATTTTGCCAAAAAAGTAGTATTAAAAGTGCGTTCTGTGATACTTTATAATTAATAAGTAGCAATATTTAATTTATTTCATTTAGTAGGGTTAATAGTTATTAAATTACTTTTACTAATTCATGTACTTTTTATTTGTGATTGAGCATATCTATGGTAACCTGTATATGTGTGTGTTAACCTGAATAAACATCAATCAATCAATCAATCTACCGTATGATTCCAGTTAAACTGTTAGACAGGCAGAAACATCACGTTGCTGTTCCATTGACCGACTTCAATGCACAGTCATGGTATAAGATAATGTAGGGTATGTTTAATATAGACGGTATGCTATACTAATATTTATATAAGAAATGAATTTCATTTATTAAACATTCACGATATATGTTTATATAACATACATTCAACGAGCAAATTTTAAATTAAAGTTTTATATGCGGTGCATGATCGTTAATATTTTAGTAAATTTTTAATAAATGAAATTCATGTCTTAAAAGCAAAAAAAGGACTTATGTCACATAACGCATAATTGTTACATAATAAAAGATGCTATAATACCGTACACTGCACTACATTTTAGTGCAATATCTGCGACTCTAACACATTTGTTGAGTGTTGAGCATGGATGGTGAGTAAAATATTTACTTTCCAAATATATTATTACTTTCAATAAAATGCACCAGCATAAACTTTATTTAAAATATATGTCTCTATGAATTAATACGACACTCGGATTTTTTTTGATTATGTACGAACCGAATGAATAATATAAATTCTTATTTTAGTTATATCTTTAATCTTTTGCTTCTTATCGTGTATATTTGTGTGTAGCAGCATTTATATCTGTATGTAAATTTCATTTACATTTTATGACACCTGTCGTCACTTCCACTGTATGCTGTGTAGTACTAATGAGTACATGTATGCACAGTTAAACCTGTGTAAACGGTCACCTCTATTAAGCAGCCACTTGTCTTAAGCAGCCATATTTGCTATACCCAATTATTATGGTTTCAGTGCATATTCACCTGTATTAAGCAATAACCTGTCTTAAAATGCCACTTTTGCTCCTTCCCTTGACTGGCGGCTTAAGACAGGTGTGACTGTATATTGAATATGTGTATTAAATGTGTCTATTTTGAACAGCTTTGTGCTTTGAATGTAACGTCTCTAAACTCAGATTCATTTTAAACATAGATGTAAGCTGGACTGTTGAGCAGTGAATAAAGTGTTGGCCGTTCATACCAGAGTCCACCTGTTCGATCCTGTAATTTACCAAATTACCTTAAACAACAGTCGGGACTAATTTTATCCAGGAATTGGACTGGATGCGATTCATTCCAGCTCTTCGTGATAGAATAAAATAGTAAAAACTAAACTAATGTATTCTGTTAAATGAATGTAGATTCATGTTATATTCCTTAATGCCAATATCTTCCTAAACACTTGTATATGTATATTACTTGATATAAATAATCCAAGGGGGAATTGTATGTTAAGAAATTGCAAAGACAAATAAAATATTCTTACTTCAGTAACACGCAAAAAATTATTGATGACTTTTGCCTTAAAAATCTTAATTTGAATTCAATTGGAATTAAACGGATTTAATGTTATTACGTTATTGCATTGCTTAGTGTAACAGGGATATTTGTATATTTATGCTGTTTTTATGATTTGACGATAGGGCAATAGCGAGTTTGGGCGAATCTGTTCCAAGAACTGTTGTCACTTCTATGTACTAAAGTATGTATTTCACTGATTTTGAGTTATCATGAAAGCTTATGCAGCTTCGGTGGTTGTGTCCTTTATGCTAGCTTTTCTGTTGACTATATCTATTCTTAGTTTTCATTTTTTCAAAAATTGGAAAGTTCCAATTTCCGTTAGCGTCGGTATTTGTTTGCATTTCGTAACTTTTTTTACTTGGCACATTTAAGTAACCTTATAACAGTTTAGTATTGATGCCATTCTTTACATGGTTGAACATTTTTAGACTCGCGGTATTAGGTATAACCAGTATATATGGCGATAGTGATGATACGACGGGGAATGAACGAGGCTTGACTGACGCGTAGATCAGGCTTCAGCAGAACTGCAGTCAATATATATGTTTTCTGGTGCATAGCACATCATATTGCACAGCTGAAAAGTCAATAACTGTTTTATCATATAAAATATAAATCAATGAATTCTGAGCATTTACTAGCTTTTTTGTATGGAAAGTGACAAAAAGTCACCAAGTTATGATGATACAGTTGATATAACAATAGAGCTAATATTTAAACAAAAAATGACTTAAACTTATAAAAAAGATATTGAATATAAAATTATGCAGGTAGGATTCGAACCATGGCGAAAAAAAAAATCTTGCATACGTTCAACGTCTTAACACCACTCGACCATGCACATATCTTATAATGTTTGTTATTTTTATATATTTAAACTAATCATTCAATAGTTTCTCTCGTAAATAATGACGAAACATATTAATTGATTAACTGTTGCCTTCTTTGTCGTATCGGCTTCTTTATTATCGATAGTTTTGCTGAAATCGGATGCGAATCTCTTGTTGACAGCCATTTGAAAACAACGCCGCATTCGGAACATCTCAGTTTTCATCTTTGCGTTCATAGTTAAGATGTGTCGAAATATTGATAATCATCATTAAAGTTAGTAAATGAAGAAGTAGTAAGATTGATGTGTCGAACCGACACGTGCACCTCTTACAAGTGAAGAAGCGAACGTGTTGCTTATTCCCTACATTGCAGAGCTTAGTACAATGCTAAACACAATCTTTCGTAATATTTTTATGTGTTCATATACGTAAAGATTCATTCGGTTCATGAAAATGGGTAAAATCGTGTACACCTTTTATATTGCCAATTACATTTGACTTATTAAGAATAATAAGCATTGCTTTGAGATCATTATTGCATATTTCTATTATAGTAGCAACTTAAAGCCCATTGTCTCTATATAGGCATTCGAATAGACAGTAAATGGTAACACAAATGGCCATGCAAAACATTATCACGAGCAACGACATGATTTGCATACTCTTAAGGCCAAAAGGTGAAATAAAATAACATATTAACAAAACGCAAGGCATTATATTAATACACATTGCGTAGGTTAGTTTATTTATATCAAATCAAAATTATATTTGTAATATCAAGTTTACCTACGAGGAAGGTGCGGAGGCCTGTCAATAATAAAATACAGAAACTATTACCAGTATTGTGTGATGTGATGTGTATGACAGCTCACATGGTGTTTGTAAGGTTATAAATTCTGTAAGACAGAGTTGAATGTGATCGACACATTAACAATAGATTCAGGCATTATATGGCATTGCTAGGCTAAGATATTGGCTAGGAGCTATTGCTGCAGCCATCTTAGATTATTTTAATTCATTTTGCAACCAATTCTCTTTGAAAGAAACTTACAACGAGTTTTGCTCTTTAATTAAACTAAGCAGTTTTTTGCTTTTTTAAAAAAAATAATGAACCACTTAATGATTTATAAAATGTTATTTCAATAAAATTAGGATTTTTGTATACAAATATGATTTTGTGTTTAACTCGGTTAAAACCAAGACCTAGAAATGATTCAAGGTTAAGCATATTTTATACGTTTTTAAGATTACCACACGGGTTTTAGGGCATTATCTTAAACATTTTTTTATCCATCAACATCAACATACTAGATAAATATAACTTAGATAAGCAAAACATCTTTAGCTAACTAAAAATAAATAATCATTGATAAATATAACAGGTGGATAAACGTATGCATTAAAAGTATCTTCTTATGAAATGAAATAAGAAAAAAATATTTATTACGTAAATCTCTCAATATTTAGTAGACATACCGAGTGTTCAAATGGCTTCAAAACCACTGATGCTTATTGAACTTTAACGAATGCGTCTTTTTAAAGACAAAGTGTCAGACATAATCGCTGAAATATCTTAAAACATAATAATAAGTTTGAAATATATAGCAAGCTGCATATAAATATCTTTTATAACTAAAAAACGAATGACTTAGAATTTCAAATCAAAGAAAACGTGACAAACAGCAATGTTTTATTCGCAGCATTAAATCGAGATTTTTTTTCTTCTAAATATATAACACACAATGCTTGAACATCTTGTCTTTGTCAGTCTTATTCTATCTAAGATCATACAAATCATCAATATACAGTTCATGCAGTAGAGCTAATCGAAACGGGACTCATCTGATACGTCCAACAATGCATTGCAATTTTATACGGAAAAATCATTATTATAAAATCTGGGCATGTGTAGCCCAAATTAAGAATTGCCTTTCTAAGATATTATTTTGGCGTGTTTTAATAGATATCTGTATGACAGTAAGGGCTCAGTGAATATATCTAAACATGATATTGTGGATAGGTTACGAAATCCCTTTTTCAAGATATCATTTTGTGCTGTTTTAATAGACATATGTATGTTAATAAGTGCTCAGAGAGTATATCTTAACATATGTAAGATAAACATGGTATTTGTCACATATTACTTTTTTAAAAAAAAAACAACCAAAAAATTTAACTTACTTCCTTTAAATTCGGTTTAGGTTACATTATTATTTATACAAACTAAAAGAAAAAAGAAACGCAACTCAATTTATAAATCAGATATTTCTTTTTTTTATTGTTCAATGGTAACGGACAACCTAACATAACAAATGTTACTTCCTTAACGCTAAACATTATTGTTTTTGAGCGGCATCTATAGTCATAACGTCGCAAGCAACATTTTGTCAAACAATTGAAAAGACATACACTTCAGGTACCTCGTTTGGCCACCTCTTCAGCTCATCTATGTAAAGCTCTACTTTCATTCATCATTTGCGTAAAGACTAACTTTAATTTAAGTTGGTATGTTTTAATGAAAGTTAATTGACTGATTGGCGGATACATGTGCTGTTCAATTTTTCGGCGAAAAAATATCACTTGGTAAAGAAGTTCGAAGCACACGTGCAAATCGTGACCAATGCAATTCATGGAAGGACATGGCTGAATAAGAAAATTTTAATCAATGCATATTGAATATCATCGACATTTTTTGAAAACATTTAAATTGTACTGAAGGCGTTTTCATTGTGTTCGTTATGACAGTTTAGTATGTCAATCGAAGTATGCACATGGTACATTAATCAAATCATCAACAACGTTTGAATTTAAAGACTTATTGTAGTTTGCTAATATAAGGAATGTTTCAATATAATTGAAGCTACTTTGAACTTTTAATAAAAACTTTGAAATGTCAAATGAAATGTGAATCAAACATCTAGTCGATATAATCGTATTAAACTTAATCACATTGTGTGTGAACACTTTTAACTTGAGTCTCAGGCGAAAATATATTATTTCAGACGTGTGCCAGATGTACATAGATCATTATTACAAATGTCACGTGAAATAAGAGGTTAAATAAGTGTACAAAGTTTGACATTTTAAAAATGTTTTTTATATTGATTGTGCACATTATAATATTATTTAATTAAGTATCGAGTGATGATCAATGTAGATATCTATAACATGACATCACTTTGAAACTCGTTACTGATATATGCTGCGTATACTAGTCATATAGTTTAGCTCGAATGTGGTTCTGTGGGCAGAGTCGCGACCCCTGACGTGAGCGATCAACACTCTATTCATTTCACTAAACCACAACTTTGCTAAATTTGCATTTGATCAGACAGTATATGACAATAAAATCGAGTATAAAAATGTATCTAATAACCACTAGTCTGAGTTGTATAATTGAAAGGTCATTACAACCAATGAAACAAATTAATTAAAAAAAGCTTAATACGGTGTAGACATTTCTAAGTCTCCCATATCATTCTGGTGTATCGCAGTAAAATATTGACGCCTTCATTCGGACAATCTGATATTTGCAATATCCAGTTTACCTCAGTAGCAGCGGCTGGGATCTGTACAAAAATAAATATCGACATTGGCAATGTGTTATACGACTGCACCCATGGTGTTTGCAAGATTACCGATTCTGTGAGACAGGGTTAAATATGATGGACTCATCAACAATAGCGTCACTCATACTAGAGCATTGTTAATTTTAATATCGGCTTATATTCATTCGAAACGTTTATGGATACAGCCATATACCCTGCGATCTCCGATTAATCTTATTCAGTCGCAACTATATTTCGAGTTTGATTGGTTACTTGAAAGGAGTATTTCTGTATAATTAAAGTAAGTATTATTTGATTAATTTGCTTTTACTTAGACGTGTTTGAAAAAGGCCTAATAGTATGTATAGATAATATTAATTTGCTTTTAACATCATATATTTCTAACAATAATCATGTAGTTTGTTGTAATTTTTAAAAAAAAAAAGACGTTCTAATCAACAAAAGATATAACTTTATTTAAATAAACTGTAATCGATAAATTTTTAAAATTTCATTTTTTTTTTAGATTTTTAATTGAGTGATTTGATTTCAAATATATTTTTTTAAAAAGTAATAATCGGCTATACACCATTCATTTTTATATGTTGTTCATAATGGCATTATTACGATTTTTATATTTTCATTATATTGGCAAATTGTATTTATGTTAAAATATTAAAATAATCACAAGCCCATGGCCTTTTTTGGTCATAATACCTTTAACTTTACCTATTTTAATTTTATTCTATAATTATATGTTTATAAACATGGGCCAATAATTAATTTTTGTTTAGTTCTAAAAATAGACTAAAACTTAATATCATACACTTGTACACTTTTTCGAAAAAGCTCCTTTTTTTAATATGGAAAACAAATAATGCCAACAGTTGAAAATGGCTATATTTGTGGTTGGAATCGTTCAATATATCAATATCCACAATACCGTAACACTAGGTATTTCTTTAAATAAAAACAAAATCAAGATAAAAAGTCATAACATGAAACATCTAAAACTTCTTAGCAAACACCCTAAATATATTAAACCGTCGATTATTTAACCTTTCTTTGATGTAATGCATCACAACAACTAAGGCTGTTCATGATTTAAGATAAAGATTAAAACGTCAACAGTTCATACAGTTATGTCTATTGTCTAGTAATAAGTACCTTATTAACTCATGCTTTAAATGAGGGCTCTCTATAAGTAGAAGTTTGAACACGTCGGACGTTCAAATAGCTTGACCAATGACAAACTGTTTTACATTGAGAAATATAAACGATGATTAAAGAATATTGAATGTTCGTCAAGTTGGAATGGCTATGATATTTGCAATTTTTTACAACTGATTAAATATTCAAGGCATTAATACAATGTTGTTCTAAAAAGCGAGTTTAAGAAATTAATAGGATTATTTAGATTTTGACATGTATAGGAAAAACTGCGTAACGAAAAAAATTTGATATCTTCCAGGACACCCTAACGTAAACTTGATGTTAAGTATATGATTTATAATTACTGAACAAGCAGGTGGAGTGTAAGTTTAATTTAAACATTACGTCAAATGTGTACGAATAATTAAATATTATTCACCGGCGTATGTACGTTAAATCAATATCCAGGGACGACAAATATTTAGCTCCAGGAAGATTTTTTAAGTAAAAAAAGACATGCCGAGATCGATTATGGCATCAAAAACGTATTGTATTAAGTGTTAACGTCATGAAGCGGCACGTAGTTCAACTGCTTAATTTTACAAATATTGCGGTATATCTGTGCAAGATTAGTAAACACATGACACTGCTTCGCCAATCAAGTTGAATATTTATATGAGACATGAACTTATGAACTTACACTTACCGAGCAAAATTTGCATGTTTCCCTTCGGAACTCACTCGTGTGTTGTGAACCTGAAACAAGAACTCATATATCTTTTAAACGTCCAATATTTGAAACTATAATGAACTGGTCAATTGTTTATATTTTATATTTACAAATGGTGAATCTCTAAATTGCCCTTTACAGCATACGCCTTAATGACAAGTGTAGATTGCCATGGTATAACATTGCTTATAAAATATAAACATTCTCAATCTCACCACTGCGTTATTTGTATTCCACTAGACAGCAAATGACAATAACATATAAGATAAAAGTCATAGCCGTAAAGTGAGACATGAAAACACAATAACTGCATAAACAAAACGACTACCGTAGGGAAAAAGTAATTTGTATTGCTTAAATAATGTTTTATCTAATTAACATATGAGCGAACTTACAGCGGAAACTTATTCTTTATTTACAAATGAGTGGTATAAAATCAGAGTTTTTTTATACATAATTATTTCATGACAATTATATATGCATTTAATAATTTCTAATAGCGATTAAGTGTCTGTGAGAATTATATGAGTAAACAATAGTGCTCACTAATACAGATAATGTATTTGTGTGACTCAAAACTCAGTTTAATGTTATTTATAAAAAAATGAGCAAACCGAAATCAACCTCAACCATTTGTTTTCACATTCTCTTAATAATTATTTGAAATTACTTAACATCTAAATCACCACACACATATACATTTACAGTCATTGCTCTTCTGTACTTACTTGTAAAATATAACGTGCAACATAATCGGTGAATGTAAAATATCAGCATTTAAAAATGTCATTGAGGAAAATATCCAATTCAATGGTTACTAAACATTAAGACAACTTGTACATATATGCATTTATAGACGTGCAAAACAATATAATAATTTTAATCAACTTTCACAATCTAAATATAAACGAGTTAATTGTATAGAGGTATATCATTAAACATAGAGACCATTAAAGATATTTTTGTTTAACAATTTATCTCGTGTTTGATGACCATATTCGTGAAAGTGTATAGGCATTCGTTTAAGGTAGTTCGCAGCGAACGTATCGGATCTGGAGTAGTTCATAAAAAAGTGTACAATTGATATATGTAGTCCCAACTTTCGTTAAAGCTTTGTTTTTTTAATATTCTACCGCAGTTTTTCGTCAAGAACGTACTTTTATTGGACGATTTCCCCCGTTTTTCCTTTGTAAAATAATCAGTATTGATTCAAGTGTTTTCATTATCAATATTGAATTCCTTTTTTTATTTCCTGTGATTAGTATATAACTATAATACAGGTGAAATACAAATAGTTTTACATTTACTTCGAATCATTACCCCGGTTTGATATAAATGCGGGTTTAAAAACGACGAATTTTAAAGATTCACGGTACAAAAACGCTCTGGTGCAAGTTCTAAATTATGACCGAATAAAACTAGGGGCGTTCACGCTAGATTTCTGATCAATTCTAACTGAAACACTCAAAAAATCACGACGTTCGCTTTTGATTTCGGGCCACGTCAAGATAACGCTGTTTAATACTGACGTAAAATTCGACGTCGTCCGAAATAGCAGGCAAACGTCGTGTGTTTTTCAGTGTTTTATTTTTAATTTGAATTCGAATTAATGAAAAAAAACTAGGGCGAGTACCTCCTCTTTTTCAGTCTAATTATAGTGAAATAAATAAAGTTTAAGGACTTGTACGTGAAATTTTGCAGTTTGAAGTTGTACAGTATTTGCTCGTGAGTTGGCAGATCTTAAGCCTATATATTCATAGTTTAAAACTATCTCCAATACAAATAATTAAACTCTTTGTTGCTCAAAGCTCTAGTTTCATGTAATTATTTGAAATTGCTTTACACCTAAATCACCACAAACGTGAACATTTACAATCATTGCACTTCTGTAATTACTGGTAAAATATAACGTGCATTACAATCAGTAAATGTGAAGTATCAGCATTTAAAAATATCAAAATGTTATGTTTAGTGAAACCAGGGTCAACAATTCAATGGTAACTAAACATTAAGACAACTTGTACATATATGCATTTATAGACGTGCAAAACAATATAGTTTAACTCAATTTTAACAATTTAATATAAACGAGTTAATCATATAGTGGTTTATCATTAAACATAGAAACCATTAAACATATTTTTATTAAATGTGACATTTCTTAACAATTTATCTCGTGTTTGATGAACACTATTAGCGAAAATTGTATAAGCATTTAATTTAATTTAATTGAATGTAGTTCACTGCGTTCATATCGGATATTTAGACATCTAATGTAGTTCATCAATAAACGGTACAATTGATCATTTAAGCTTTGTTTTTATATAGTACCGCAGCTTCTTATTAACAGGGCCTCCTCGTGGTACTTATTTATCGGACGATTTTCGCTATTTTTCCGTTATAAAATAATCAATATTGAGTAATGTTTTGGCAATAACATTATTGAATTACTTTAGTTCCTGTGATATGATTATAACTTTCATGCAAATAAAATACAATTTGTATTGCCTTCACATCTAATCATTACGCCGGGGTTGATATAAATACGGGTTTAAAAATGACAACATTTGAAGATTCACGGCTAATAATCTGCAAAAACGCTTTGGTACGATTTCTAAAACATAACCGCATAAAACAAGGGTAGTTCACGCTATTTTTTCTTCAATTTTAATTTCAATTTTAAATATTTGCCCCCCTGCAATCAGCCTTAATGAACTATATAGATTTACTGCATTTCATTTCCCAATGAAAAACACTTGCAGCTGGATAAAAAGGACCAGTTTGCAATTCATTGGTTACACGATTTTGTTTTGCTTGTGAGACGCCACGTTGCCGTTAGTTTCAAATGACGTTTGCCGTAAGTTGCCCTACAAATATGTGCACTTATTCAGTATGTTGACAACGTCGCCATTACATTCATGACATTGGCTTTGCGGTTTAATGCTAATATTTTGCTTTTAAATATCAAAATGGCATAAAAAAAACGCATAGTTTTATCTAAAGTAGCTGGAGATTATAATATATATATCAATTCGGCTTTTAATCCTTAATTGAATCACTTGCAAAAAACACGACGTTCGGTTGTGATTTTGGACGACGTCAAGAGAACGCCATTTAATACTAACATAAAATACGACGTCGTCCGAAATAGCAAGCAAACGTCGTGTGTTTTTAAGTGTTACATTTTTAATTTGAATTCAAATTGATGAAAAAAAAAACTAGCGTGAACACCCCCTCTTTTTAGTTCTTTTTAGTAAAATGAATAAAGTTATGGACTTGTATGTGAAATTTTGCATTTTGAAGTTGTATATTATTTGCTTGTGAGGTTGCAGATCTTAAGCCTAGATATTCATAGTTCTAAAACTATTTCTAATACAAATAATTAATCTTATTCGAAATACTGTCGATGAAGATGAAGTATTTATGGCTGACCAGCGAAAAACCAATTGTTATGCACGACAATATACCTTTCCCAATTTGTATTAAACCATAGTGTAATTAACAAGAACAAAATTATGTTTCGTTTCCTCTGCGCCAGCCCACGTTTCTTCTTCGTTCAATCCCAGTTACATCTGTTAGTGTAGGTCATAGTTTCTGTCCATGTGATTCATAGTTTTCTGATATGATGTCTTTGTTAAGATATTTTTGCAAATTATTTTTTAAGTCTTACGAAAATCAGAACACACTTTTCCAGAAGAGTTCATGATACGAGTATAATACAATTAAATTTTATCGTTGCAAAGGTGAGTATCCGTCCGTCCATCCGCCCGTTTGTTTGTCCTTCATTCCGTTAATCCGCCGTCAGCCAAACCATCAATTAACGTTGAATTGTATAAATATTGATGGGAATGGAATAACGCTTCATAAACCTGGCAAAAGGAGTGTCTAATATGACCATAGCTTTGTCCCTTGTTGCACGTAGACATTTGTGTCCAAGTCCATTAAATATTCAATATTTAATTAACGATTCGGTAGCTGCACCTATATTCTGTGATATTTTCTACTTTATATTATTTTAAGAAACATGCACTAAATAAATAATCAACATGTTCAAACGATTTGCACTTAATTGCAATTATCGGAAATTGAAAACTGAAGCTTTTGACACTATAATTATGACAAACATCGTAGTCACATTTAAACTAAATTCTATACAAGTTTGCGAAATTCATATAAACATGGGAGAAAATATCAAAAATACAGTGTGCATGACAGTTAGCAGAAGTATTGTGTCACGACACAGTCTCAACATTGCTTCAAGTTATTAATATCTTATCATTTTCTTTTATTTCTTTAACCAGATTTACTCTTTACAAATGTTTGTATATGACATTTGTACAACTATCATTTACTCACCTCATAATTTGTGTCGTTCAACCTAAAAGCTTCAAACGTCTAATGAAACAACACACCATTCGTCAAGCATTCACATTACAGAAGCAGAAAAGAACACATGTTTCTGAAAGAGTGCATATCATAACTTTATTTATATGATAGCGTTTAAATAATCAGAGTTAAATATTTTGTTCTTTAAATATCGGCCTGATAGGTTTTGACTTTTTAAAGACAAAGCGCAAGTTATAATCGCTGAAATATCTTCAAACATAATAATAAGTTTGAAATAATTAAAAAGCACATAAATATCTATAATAACAAAAAACCGAATGATTAAGAATTTCAAACGAAAGAAAACGTGACAAACAGCGATATTTAAATCAGAGCGCTCAATCGAAAAATTAAATTTCTAAATATACATATCAAACAGGCAATGACTGGAAACCTTTGCTTCGTCAGTCGCATTCTATTAGACTATACAATTAATCAATATGCAGCTCAGGCAGTGGATGTAATCGAAATCAAACTGTCGTCCGAAAACTACGTACCACCAGGAGCCGCTGTTAACGAGAAACTGCACTACTATTTTAAAAATACGAAGCTAAAACGAAAACAGAGACTTCATATATCGATTTTTACAGACTTTTGATATATAATGCGAGATGTCAAAACATCCTATAGCAACACCGCAAACTACCTTCAACTGGTATGTTTTAATGCTGCAAGTTGATTGACTGATTAACTGATAAATGTTCTGTCCAATTTTCGGCGAAAAAAATATCACTTGGTAAAGAAGTTCGAATCACACGTGCAAACCGTGACCAATGCGACTCGTGAAAGGACATGGCTGAATAGGTATATTTTTACCAATGCATATCGGATATCATCGATAATTTTTGAAAACAATTGAATTCTACCGAAGGCGTTTCCTTTTCGTTTTCGTTGCGAGAGTATATTTAGTCAATCAAAGAATGCACATTGTACATTTCTCAAGTCATAAACAAGGATTGAATTTAAATTGTAAAATAATTTTCCATATAATTGAAGCTACTTAGAACTTTCAATAAAACCTTTGAAATGACAAACCAAATGTGAATCAAACATCGATTCGATATAATCGTATTACTTAATCACATTGTGTGTGAACACTTTTAACTTGAGTCTCAGGTGAAAATATATTATTTAAGATGTGTGCCAAATGCACATTGATCAATATTACAAACGCACGTGAAGGGTCGACAAGTTAAATAAGTATACAAAGTTTGACATTTTAAAATTGTATTTTATATTAATTGTGCACATTATATATAATTAAGAATCGAGTTATGATCAATGTAGATATCCATAACATGACATCACTTCGAAACTCGTTGCTAATATATATTGCATATACTAGTAATATATTTAAGCTCGAATGTGCTCATGTGGGCTGAGTCGCGACCCCTGACGCGAGCGATCATCACTCTGTTCAGTTGACTAAGGCACAACTTTGCTAAAATTGCATTTGATCAGACAGTAGAAGACAATAAAATCGAGCATAAAATAGCAGTTAATTAACACTTGTCTTAGTTATATAATTAAAAGGTCAATACGACCAATGAAACATATTTAATTAAAAAAACGTATGTGATGTAGACATCTCTAAGTCTCTCATATCAAATCTGATGTACCGCAGTAAAATATTGACGCCTTCATTCGGACAATCTCGTATTCTCAATATCCAGTTTACCTCCGTTGCAGCGGCGAGGCTCTGTAAAATTAAATACAAAATTAAATATCGACATTGACAATGAGTTATACGACTGCACCCATGGTGTTTGCAAGATTACCGATTCTGTTAGACATGGTTAAGTATGATGGACTCATTAACAATAGCATCACCCATTCTAGAGCATTGTTAGTTTTAATATCGGCTTAAATTCATTCGAAACGTTTATGGATACAGCCATATACGCTGCGATCTCAGAGTAATCTTATTCAGTTGCAACTATATTTCGAGATTGATTGGTTACTTGAAAGGTGTATTTTTTTTTATTAAAGTAAGTAATATTTGTTTCATTTACTTTTACGTATAACTGTTTGAGAACAAAATCTATTGATGAATTATACTTAATTGTTTGTAAAATTATATTTTTCTAACAATAACCATGTAGTATAATGTTGCGTTAAAAAGTAGGCGTTCTGTTTAGTAAAAAATGTACTGTGTTTAAATAAATTTTAGTAGATATTTCTTCAACATTTTGATCTTTTTCAGATTTTTAATTTAGTGATTTGATTTCATGTATTTTGTTTTAGATATTATAAAATAATCGGCTCTACTCTATTCATTTGTATATATTGTTCAAATCACTTAAAATTTTTAAACCGGCGATATAACACTTTTCATATTTTCATTACATTTTCAAATTGTAAGTATTTTCAGAATTTATTAAATTAATCAAGGTCCTGTTGGAATTTCAAAGATATTTTTGTCATAATACCTTCAACTTTGCATATTTTAATTTTATTCTATAATTATATATTTGTAAACATGGGATAATAATTCATTTTTGTTTTAGTACAATAAATAGACTAAAAGTTAATATTATAAAGTTGTACACATTTCGCTTCAAGTTATCCCTACATGTATCGCCTACTTTATATGGTAAGCAACAAATATACCAAAAGTTGAAATCGCTATATTTGTGGCTGTAATCGTTGAATATATCAATATCCACAACACCGTAACACTAATAATTTCTATAAAGAAAATAAACTATATCAATAAAAAAAATCATGACACGAAACATCTGAAAATGTCCCAAATATATTTCACCGTCGATTATTTAACCGTTTTTAAATATAATGCAACACAATTATAAACTAAGGCTGTTAATTATTTAAGAAGAAGATTAGAACGTCATCAGGTCATACAGTAATGTTTTTTTGACTAGTAATAACAACATAATTAAACTTTGCTTTTAATTGGGACTCTCTATTAGTAGAAGTTTGAACACGTCGGACGTTCATAAACTTGACCAATGACGGACTATATTCTGTTGATAATCATAAAGTTTTTACGATGATTAAAGAATGTTCGTCAAGTTTATTATGAAATCAAGGCATACGTGAATATTTTACTCTTATGAAATGTGAATTTAACAGCTTAATGGGATTATTAAGATGCATTATGATAAAATGATAAGGCTTAGCCAATCAAGTTGAATATTTAAATGAGATATAAACTGATAAACTTACATTTACCGAGCAAAATTTGCATGAACCGCTTCGGAACTCACTCGTGTGAAATGGACGTCGCACACGTACATACGTATATTTTAAACCCCCATTATCTGAAACCATTATAAACAGTTCAATAGTTCATATTTAAATACAACAATTAACAAACGGTGAAATTCTCTAAGTTGCCCTTTACAGCGTACGCCTTAATGACAATTGCAGATTGTCATAGCATTAAACTGCTAATCAAAAATAAACATCTATATCTCATCACTGCGTTATATGTATTCCACTAAACAGCAAATGACAATTACTGATAAGATAAAAGTCATAGCCGTAAAGTGAGACATAATAACTTAAGAAAACGCAATGATTGCATAAAACAAAACGACAATCGTAGGAAAAATGTAATTTGTAATGCTTAAGTAATGTTTTATCTAATTAACATATGAGCGAGCTTACGGCGGAAACTTATTCTTATTAGTGGTATAAAATCAGAGATGTTGATACATAAATATTTCATGACAATTATATTTGCATTTAGTAATTTCTATCTTCTTTCACTCCCAGTTACGCCTTCTAGTGTAGGTAATAGTTCATTTGATTCATTATTTTCTGATATATTATCTTTGTTTAATTGGTTTTGTTAAATGTTTGATTAAATTATTGATATATATTTTTATACCATTTTGGGTGTAAACTTTTCTTAGACTGGCACTTACAACAAATTTCATTTCATACTTAGATTCCTACCTAACAAAGTTACTCCCTCCACACAAAACAGATAAAATTACTTAATTTAAGTTCCCTGTGCTTGTTGTAACACATGTCAGTAACACTCTCTTCTTATTTGTTATTAACTAATATCGTATAATAAATATTACATCCATGCTTACAACAGTGGCGTTGTCATTTCAATAAGATTATTCATTTATTCCCTCGTCTGTTAGCCACCGGTGGCATAAAATACGCTTAATACCCAAATAAAGATACACACACAAAAAACAATAGTTCACCTCAGAATAAACGACAGAGGTCAGTACATAATTCAACAGAAAAATAAATATCGACGTTGGCAATACGTTGTACGACTGCAACCATGGTATTTGCAATATTACATATTCTGTAAGACAGAGTTAAAAATGATGGACACATAAGCTTCACTTACGCTATAGTATTGTGAGAGTTTTTATATCGGCTTATATTTATTCGGAATGTTTACGGATACAGGCCTCTACCATATTATCTTAGACTAAGCTTACTCAGTTGTAACTATATTTCCAAACTGATCGGTGGGAGTGCTTGGATGGAGTATTAGTATATAGCTGGAGTAAGTAATGTTTTGGTTTCGGTGTGAGCCGTGTTTTGTTTTAAAAAGAAATGAATTACATTTATTTAAATAGTCATTTTTAAACTTATATTTTAGTGTTAATATATGTGTTCTATTATTTGTTTTACAAATAATAATTGTGTTTAAAAACAGCAATAACAATCTCATTTAAGATAGTTCGTGGCGTTCTTATCGAATTATTTTACATTTCTCGTAAACCGTACAACTGATCTATGAAGTTTCAGCTTTCGTTTAAGCTTTGTTTCTTTTATATAGTACCGCAGTTTCTCGTTAACGGCGCGCTCCGGTGATACGTAATTTTCTAACGAATTTCACCGTTTTTCACTTGTAAAACAATAAATATTGTGTTAGATTTTTTTTTCAATAAAACTATTAAATTACTTTATTTCCTGTGATAAGATTATAACTTTGATGCAGATAAAATACAATTTGTATTGCCTTTACATCTAATCCGGGGTTGAAATAAATGAGTTTTAAAAAAAAACAACGAAATTTGAACATTCGCGGCTTATTTTGCAAAAACACTCTTATACAAGTTCTTCAATTTTACATCTCAAAGTTGTACATTCGTACCAGTGCATTTAGCGCAATCAAGCGTGAATATTTACAATTTGTTTTTAAATCCGTATTTAATCAACCTGGCGTAATGATTAGGTGTAAAGTTAACATAAATTACGTTTTATCTGTATTTAATTATACTCTCATGACAGGAAATAAAATAAGTAATTATTGAAACAATTTTCAATTAATCTTGACCATTTTATAAGGAAAAAACTGTGAAAATAGTCCGAACACATGTACTTCTAAGAAGGCGCTATTAAAGAGATTGTGTGGAACAATATTAAAAAAAACAACAACAAAGCTAAAACGAAAGCTGATACTGATACGCCAGATGTAAGAAAACGTCAGATGTCAGGAACGCCGCGATCTACCTTTAATAAGATATCTGCAATTAAATCAGGGCATGTTCTTATTTATAAATCTTAAGCAAAAAAAATAGGTTTTACTTTTAATAACTGATGAATATTCATAATGATACTATAAGAGTATCAAAATAGATGAACATGTTAGTTGTAATAGATAAAAAATAATGTTCATTAATGGTCATTGTCCAATACAATACGCCAGACCCAATCAGCTCAATATTTAACGATTGTAAACCCCATGATCGAGAAACCGGCTTCAGTCTCTGTTATAAATGGCCGCGAACTTTATTCTGCGATAATTAATTTCCAACAACTGAATACGAATGCTTTTCAATATAAGTCAATAGCAGTGGCAGAAGTCAGTGACTTCTAGAGTTAAACTGTACTTACTCGTTTACTGCCTAGCCAATCGCTGGTACAATTATTAGAAGTATGGCGCTGGCCGCCGTTAAACAACTGAAATATTGTTAAAAAGTGCTAAAAAACGACGCATCCAATCAAACAAATCCGATAAACTTAACCGTTCTATAGAGTGGGGTGGTTTTCATATTCATTCATAAAGACGTCATATTTTTACCAACGTTTGCAAGAAAGTTTGGGCACAGAATAAATAGTCAAATAAACTCTCACAATTATTTTATCTGTCACGGTAAGCTAGAAAGTCTCAAGTATAGTTGGATACGACCCCTGATATTCAGGTTTATATTCCCCAGAGTCATTTTCTGCTGCTGGCCATTCCAAGACTGTGACCCATATTGCCACATATTATCTTTGTATATTTTGACATAGTATGCTTACCGCAGCAGTGATCTAGTGGTAAAATATCCATCTCGCATGCGGAAGGTCTTTGGTTCAATCCTCTGCCTGGTCATACCAAAGTAAAATAATATTAATGGCTTAATGCTCAGTATTTAGAGGATAGTTTTCGATCTGGTCGGCCCGGTGTCAGTAAATGTGACATAATTTGGTATCATACCATGTGTTTGCGGCATGAAACTCCCGTGTGGCAGCACTAAGAAAAAACTATCTCTAGTAGACACCGTCGGAATATAACTGTATAAACGACTGTTGAAAACGACGCTGATCACCAAACAACATCAACTTATTCCGTCATTGAAGCAATGGCTACTGATTTTATCGACGTGTCTGTCTAATCGTACGTCTCTCGTTCGTTATATAATAGACATATACAACAACAACAGCAACTTATTCCGTCATTAAAGCTATGACTACTGATTTCATCGACGTGTCTGGCTAATTGTACGTCTCTCGTTCGTAATATAATAGACATATACAACAACAACAGCAACTTATTCCGTCATCGAGGATGTTACTACTGATTCCATCGACGTGTCTGTCTAATCTTACGTCTCTCGTTCGTTATATAATATACATATACAACAACAACAGCAACTTATTCCGTCATTGAAGCTATGGCTACTGATTTCATCGACGTGTCATTAAAGTTGTACGTCTCTCGTTCGTTATATATTAGACATATTTTTTTCTGATAACAGTTTAACTACAAATTCTGGTGAATTTGCATCAGTCATTAATCACAAAACCATTGATGATCAGTACACTTTTATCAATATAATCACAGGAAAACCTATGCAAGCATTTATCAATTTATGTTTTAATTTACTATATTGCTAATTTCTCTGGATTTCCATAAGGGATTCAGATTATTGACATTTTAATATTTACGAGTGACATTTGTGCAAGTGAATTTAGAAAGCTACATATTGTAAATAATGATTCCAAGCGAATCTGTATATTTTATGTTATTCATATCTGTAGAAATATCAACTTGGCTGTTGTCCTATTATCACCCAGCTTGATATCTTTGGAACAATTGTATTGCGTTTTTACATTGTATTCACTCTTATGCAGTGTAAGTTTTACACTGATAGTACAGTTTCAATATCAAAGATTCTAGAACGTAATTCGATCATAGGGTTAATAGTTCTTGCATTTTCATGTTGCGGTTTCATCTTTTTCCCTGATTGTGAAAGTTGTGGTTTAAAGGCATATTTGTCCAATTAAATCACTAGTCAGCAAACGGTTTCTCCGCTTCATCATTTTCCGTGATCGATAGCGGTCAGATATATCTATCATCCATCCAATTAGAATAAATTGAGATGTTTAAACGTATTATGTTTGTTTACTGTGTCCTAGATGGGTAAGATGATTCTTTGTATCATGAATCGTATATGATTGGCTTAGCAAATTTTACGAAAATCACAACACATTTTTCGAGCAGAGTTTATTATACGAGTATAATACAATTATATTTGACTGTTGCAAAGGTGAGTATTTATCCGTCCGTTTGTTAGTCCTTCATTCCGTTCATCCGACGTCAGCCAAAACCATCAATTTATATTGAAGTGTGTAAATATTGATGAAAATGGTACAACGCTTCATAAACCAGGCAACGGGTATTATCTAATATGAGCATAGCTATGTACCATGTTGCACGTAGACATTTGTGTTTAAGTCCATTAAAAATTTTATTAACGTTTCAGTAGTTGCACCTATATTCTGTGATATGTTCTATTTTACCATATTTTAGAAACAATGGCGTTCATATAACATGCACTAAATATGTAATCTATATGTTCAAATGATTTGCACTTTATTGCAATTATCGCAAACCAAAAACCGGTATATGATACGGGTATGACATTGAAATATTTAATCTAGTTTTAATAATTTCATTCAAATACTACTGTTTTATTACGAAACCTGGAAGTAAAAACAAATTTCAAACAAACTGAAGCTATTTACACCGTAATTATGACAAAAAAAATTGTCACATTAAAGCTCAACTCTATACAAGTTTGCGAAGTTCATCTAAATATTGGAGAAAATATTGAAAATGCCGTGCGCATGACAGTTAGCAGAAGTATTGTGTCACTTCACACTCTCAACATTGCTTCAAGTTTTAGTATATATTCATTTTCTTTTGTTTCTCTAACCAGATTTATTCTTTTCAGATGTTTGTATATGTCATTTGTACTAACTAACTTTTACTCTGCTGTTAGTTTGTGTCGATCAACTTAAAACATTCAAATGTCTTATGAAATAAAACACCATTCGTCTAGCATTCGCATAACAGAAATAGCGATATTTTTAATCAGAGCGTTCAGTCGAATAAGTAAATTTCTAAATATACATATCATCGACAATGTTTGAAAACAATTGAATTTTACCAAAGGCGTTTCCTTTTAATTTTTGTTATAACAATATATTACACCAATCGAAGCATGCACATGGTACATTCCACAAGTCATAAACAACGCTTAAATTTAAATTGTAAAATGATTTTCCATATAATTGAAGCTACTAGGTACTTTCAATAAAAACATTGAAATGACAAATGAAATGTGAATCAAACATCGAGTCAATATAATTGTATCAAATATGTGAAAATATATTATTTCAGTAGTGCGTCAAATGCACATAGATCAATATAACAAATGCCACGTAAATGCTCGACCGTTTAAATAAGTATACAAAGTTTGACATTTTAAAATTGTATTTAATATTGATTGTGCACATTATATATAATTAAGTATCGAGTGATGATCGATGTCGATATCCATAACATGACATCACTTCGAAACTCGTTGCTGATATATGCTGCGTATAATAGTAATAAATTTTAGCTCATATGTGGTCCTGTGGGCAGAGCCGCGACCCCTGACATGAGCGATCAACACTCTATTTATTTCACTAAACCACAACATTGCTAAAATTGCATTTGATCAGAGAGTAGATGACAATAAAATCGGGCATAAAACGTATCTAATAACCACTTGTCTGGGTTCTTTACTTGAAATATCGATACAACCAATGATACAAATTTAATTAAAAAAAATTAATACGGTGCTGACATTTCTAAGTTTCTCATATAAAGTCTGGTGTATCGCAGTAAAAAAATGACGCCTTCATTCGGACAATCTGATATTCTCAATATCCAGTCTACCTCTGTTGCAGCGGCGGGAATCTGTACACAATTCAATACAAAAAAGAATATCGACATTGGCAATGAGTTGTACGACTGCACCCATGGTGTTTTCAAGATTACCGATTCTGTGAGACAGGGTTAAATATGATGGACTCATCAACAATAGCGTCACACATGCTAGAGCATTGTTAGTTTTAATATCGGCTTATATTCATTTGAAACGTTTATGGATACAGCCATATACCCAGCGATTTCCGATTAATCTTATTCAGTTGCAACTATATTTTGAGATTGATTGGTTACTTGAAAGGAGTATCACTCTTTGATTAAAGTGAGTTACTTTTGTTTAATTTGCATTGAAGTAGAAGGTTTTGAAATCAAAATCTATTGATGAATTATATTAACTTGTTTGCATAATTATATTTTACTGACAATAACCATGTAGTATTTCGTTGTTTTAAAAAAAGGCTTTCTTTTTACAAAAATATAACTATGTTAAAATAAATTTTAAAAGATATTCTTTTAAAATTTTATTTTTTAGAGTGATTTGTTTTCATGTATTTTGTTTTAAATAAATAATAATCGGCTGTACCCTATCATTTTTATATGTTGTTCAAAACACTTAAAATTATTTCTTTTAATGAATGAATGAATGAATGGTGTTTTACGGCACGTCGACACTATTTCTTTTAAAGTCTCTTACTAATTATTTGAAATTATTTTACAACTAAATCAACACACATTTACATTTACAGTAATTACAGTAATTTCACATCTTACTTATTGGTAAAATACAACGTGTAACATATTCAGTAAATGTAAAATAACAGCATTTAAAAAAAAATAATTGAGGAAAATATAAATTGATATGTTTAGTTAAACCGCAGTCAATAACTCAGTGGTTACAAAACATTGTGACAACTTGTATAAATATACATCATTAGACGGGCAAAACAATTAAATGTAAATCAATTTTATCAATTGAATACAAACGAGTTAGTTGTACAGTCACGGTGGTATTTTATTAAACACAACGTACTACTTTGGACGATTTTCGCCGTTTTTTCCATTGTAAACTAATCAATAATGAATCAATCTTTTTTCAATGATATTAGTAATAACTTAAAAAATTACATGCAACTTAATCAGTAAATGTGAAATATCAGTATTTAAAAAAATAATTGAGGAAAATATCAAATTGATATGTTCAGTGGAACCGGGGTCAACAATTCAATGGTTACAAAACATTGTGACAACTTGTACATGTATGCGTTTATAGACGTGCAAAACAATATAATTGAAATCAATTTTTATATTTAAATATAAACGATTTAATTACATAGTGGTATATCATTAAACATAGAAACTTTTTTTTTTTTACTAAATGTGGCAGTTCTAAACAATTTATCTCGTGTTTGTTGAATCATATTCGCAAAAAAATGTACAAGCATTAATTAAAGATAGTTTGCATCGTTCCTATTGGAATTTTTGACAAATGGCGTAGTTCATGAAAAAATTTACAATTGTCTATGAAGTCTCAGCTTTCGTTTAAGCTTTGTTTTTATATAGTACCTCAGTTTCTCGTTAACAGCGCCCCCTGGTGGTATGTATTAATCGGACGAATTTTGCCGTTTTTTCCTTGTAAAATAATCAATATTGAGTCATTTTTTTAAATAATATTTTTTATAACTTTATTTCCTGTGATATAATTATAACTTTTATTCAGACAAAAATACAATTTGTATTGCCTTTACATCTAATCATTACGCCTTGGTTAATATAAATGCGGATTTGAAAACGTCGAATTTTGAAGATTCACGGCTAATTGTGCAAAAACGCTCTGGAACAAGTTCTAATATATGACCGAATAAAATTAGTGGTTTTCACCAATTTGAATTTGAATTTGAATTGAAACACTTAAAAAACGTTCGTTTGTGATGTCAGACGACGTCAAGAGAACGCAATCTAATAGTAACATAAAATACGACGTCGTCCGAAATAGAAAGCAAACGTCGTCTGTTTTTAACGTTTTTCATTTTTAATTTGAATTCGAATTAATGCAAAAATCTAGCGTGAACACCCCCTCTTTTTATAGTATTTGAAGATCTGAAGCCTATATATGTATAGTTTTAAAACTATCATGGATACAAATAATTAACCTTTTTCAAAATTTTGTCTATGAAGATAAAGTATTTTTGGCTTACAAGCAAAAAAATCGGTTCTGACGCACAGAAATATACCTTTCCCATTTTTTATTTAATAAAAGTGTCATTTACGTGAACAAAAATATGTTTCGTTTCCTCTGCGCCAGCCCATCATTCCTTCTTCTTTATTCTCAGTTACGTCTTCTAGTGTTGGTCATTGTTTCTGTCCATGTGATGTGATTCATTTTTTCTGAAATGTTGTCTTCGTTTAGTTATTTTTGTCAAAATGTTTGGTTAAAATGCTATCAGATAACATTTCAGGTTTAATCTTTTCTTAGACTGGCACATACATTAAAATTCGTTTCATATTTAAATTCCTACCGAACAATTTTTTCCCTCGGCACAAAAACATAAAATAAACTTAATTTAAGCTCTCTGCGCTTGTTGTAGAATCATGTCGGTTACCCTCTTCATATTTGATTTTATGTAATATCGTATAATCAATATAACATCCATGCTTACAACAATGGCGTTTTCATTTCAATCAGAAATTCATAGTTATCGGTTTATTTCCTCGTATTTTAGCCTTCGATGGCATGAAAATACGCTTACTACCCAATAAAACCACACACACACGAGAAAACAATAGTTCATTTCAATATCAGAGGCGGGGATCTGTACATAATTCAACAGATAAATAAATATCGACATTGGCAATACGTTGTTCGATAGCAACAATGGTATTTTGTAAGATAACATATTCTGTAAGACAGGGTTAGATATGATGGACCCTTAAACACTAGCTTCAATCATGCAATAGCATTGTGAGAAGTTTTATATCTGATCATTACGCCGGAGTTCAAATAAATGCGGTTTAGCTTAAATCATGCAATAGTATTGTGAGAGGTATTTTATCTAATCATTACGCCGGGGTTCAAATAAATGCGGTTTCTCGAAAGCGCTCTTATGCATTCTTCAATTTTACATACCAAAGTGGTACATTTGTAAATTCGTACCGGGGCATTTTTGCGTAATCAAGAGTGAATGTTCACAATTTGTTGCTTTTAAATCCGCATTTTAATCAACACCGGCGTAATAATTAGGTGTAAAGGTAACATAAATTATGTTTTGTCTGTATTTAAGTTATACTCTTATGACAGGAAATAAAATAAGTAATTTAATAAAGTTATTAAAACAATTTTCAATTAATATTGACCATTGTATAAGGAAAAAACGGTGAAAATCGTTTGAAAAATATGTACCGCTAAAGGGGCTTTATTAACGATATCCTGCGGGACTTTAATTAAAAAAAAAAACAAAGCTAAAACGAAAGCTGATTCTTCGTCGTAATATTGTAAAGAATTTGGGTAATTTACGCCAGATGGCAGAAAATCCGATAGGAACACCGCGATATACCTTGAATAAGATCTCTGTCATAATATCAGGGAATGATCTTATTTATAATCCTAACGCTTATAAAAAGGTCTAACTTTGAATAACAGATGACTATTCATAATGACAGTATAAGAATAGCAAAATAGAAGAATATATTAGTTTTAATAGATAAAAAAAATAATGTTCATTAATGGTCGTTGTTCAATACAATACGCCAGACCTAATCAGCTCAGTATTTAACGATTGTAAACCCAATAGTCCAGAGCCGTGCTTCAGTCATTGTTATAAATGGCCGTGAACTGTATTCTGCAACCATGTATCTCCCACATCTGAATACGAAAACTTGTCAGTAGAAGTTATAGCAGTTGCAGTAGTCAGTGACTTCTAGAGTAGAGGTGTATTGACTAACTAACCGCCCAGCCAATCCCAGGTACAATTATTAGGAATATACCGTTCAATAACAGAAATATTGTTAAAAGGTGCGTAAAAAGGATTCATCCACTCAAACAAATTTGATAAACTTAGCAGTTCAGTAGAGTGGGATGGCATTGATTACCCATTCTAATGAATAATTTTCGACTTGAACACAAGAATGAATTTTGAAAAACACATTTAGAGACCAATTTTTTTAACCAATATAAGCAAGAATGTAGGGTCACATAATTAAAAGTCAAATAAACTCTTAAAATTATTCTCTCCGTCATGGTAAGCTAGATATTCTCATGTATAGTTAGTGAATATCCAGGTTTATGTTCCCGAGAGTCATTTTCTGCTGCTGGCCGTTCCTAGGCTGTGTCCAATATTGCCACATATTATCTTTGTATGTTTTGACATAATATTATACTGCAATACCACAGCGGTGTTCTAGTGGTAAAATATCCATCTTGCATGCGGAATGTCTTGGGTTCGATCCTCTGCCGGATCATTCCAAAGACTTGAAAATAGAATTAGACGCTTCCTCGCTTAGTGCTCAGCATTTGAAGGATAGTTTTCAGTCTGGTTGGCCCAATATCATTATACAGACATATATTGGTATCATACCATGTGTCTGCGGCATGATACTCCCGTGTGACAGCGCTAAGAAAAAACTATCTCAAGTAGACACCGTCGGAATATAACTGTATAATTGTTGAAAACGGCGCTGATCACCATACAACAGCAACTAATTCCGTCATTGAAGCAATGGCTACTAATTTCATCGACGTGTTTGTCTAATCGTACGTCTCTCGTTCGTTATATAGACATATACAACAACAATAGCAACAACTTATTCCGTCATTGAAGCAATCGCTACTGATTTCATCGACGTGTCTGTCTAATTGTACGTCTTTCGTTCGTTATATAATAGACATATACAGCAACAACAGCAACTTATTCCGTCATTGAAGCTTACGCTACTGATTTCATCGACGTGTCATTCTTATTGTACGTCTCTTGTTCGTTATATAATAGACATATACAACAACAACAGCAACTTATTCCGTCATTGAGGATGTGACTACTGATTTCGTCGACGTGTCTGTCTAATTGTACGTCTCTCGTTCGTTATATAATAGACGTATACAACAACAACAGCAACTTATTTCGTCATTGAAGCTATGGCTACTGATTCCATCGACGTGTCATTCTAATTTCACGTCTTTTGTTTGTTATATAATAGACATTTTTTTTTTCTGATAACATTTTAACTACAAAATCTGATAAATTTGCATATATCATTAATCACGAATCCATTTATACATGATCAATACACTTTTACCAATATATTCACCGGAAAACCAAAGCAAGTTCTTATTCAATCCATATTTTAATTGCTCATTTCTCTGGATAATCACATGGGATTCAGATTATTGACATATTAATGTTTACGAGTGACATTTGTGCATGGGAATTTAGAAAGCTACTTAGCGTTTATCATAATTCCAAGCGAAGTTGTCATTATGCATTAGATTCATAAACGTATTATATGTGTTTACTATTTCCTAGACTGGATGAGTTTTTGTATCATGAATCGTATTTTGATTGGCTTACCGATAGCATAGCAATTCGTAAGAAAATCATAACACATTTTTCCATAAGAGTTCATGATACGAATATAAAACAATTAAGTTTGACCTTAGCAACGGTGAGTTTTCCTCCGTCCATCCGTGCGTTTGTTCGTCCTTCATTCCATTAATCCGCCGTCAGCCAAATCATCAATTTACGTTGAAGAGTGTAAATATTGATGGAAACGGAATAACGCTTCATACACTTGGCAACCAGCAGTGTCTTACACGAGCATAGCTATGTCCCTTCTTGCACAAAGACATTTGTGTTCAAGTCCATTTAATATTTAATTAACGATTGGTAGTTGCACCTATATTCTGTGATATTTTCTGCTTCGCATTATTTTAGAAACACTGGCGTTCATATAACATGCACTAAATATGTCATGAACATGTTCAAAAGATTTGCAGCACTTTTTGCAATTATCGACATCTCGTCAGGAAACACTATGAGACGGATATGACGTTTAAAGATTTAATCTAGTTTTAATAACTTTATTCAAATGCTAATGTTTTATCACGACTTCTGGAATTGAAAACAAATTGTCAAACAAACTGAAGCCATTTACACCGTGATTATGACAAACATAGTTCTCACATTAAATTTCAACTATTTACAAGTTTACGAAGCTCATTTAAATATCAGAGAAAATATTAAAAATGCAGTGTGCATGACACTAAACAGAAGTATTGTGTCTCAACACAATCTCTACATTGCTTCAAGTAATTAATATCTAATATCTCGTTTCTTTACCAATTTACTTTTTTCAGGTTTTTTTTTATTTTTATATTACATTTGGACAACTATCACTTTCTCACCTGTTAGTATGTGTTGTTCAACCTGATACCTTCACACGTCTAATGAAACAAAACATCATTCGTCTAGCATTCGGTAATGATATGTATTTCTTTCAAATACCTGATTTCTTTCAAATACCTGACTCAAATAAAATGCAACTTTAATTCAAGAAGCTATTAATTTTACATTTTTTCTAACATAATACTGTCTGTATGTGTTGGTAATCAACTGATGTTTTTTCTTAGACATATTGCTTGGTTTATTGTCACGTTGTTTAAAACGGGTATTTAACCATAGTATACTGCTTTAATGTTTAATCTCATTTGACAACCGACGGAGTCGCTTCATTCTTGAAAATTGTGTCGCTCTTATTTGTTTAACAGACTACACAAAAATTTAATCATTAAGTTCGTATTTAATCATTAAGAAGTTCGTCATCACTACACACGCATAAATGACATTGCACAAACTCCGCCCTTGATCCATTTCTGAGCGAGACATCTACAAACTACACAACCGCACGAGCTATATGCTTAGGAACGGTCTTAGCAAACATCAACTTTCAAATGTCAGTCATCTTAGATTTTATCGTAGCTCCGCTCAGAGTCCGTCAAATGACGCAAAACTGTCAGTCAAATGACGTTTGATACTAAGCCTATAAGTGTTCATTATATTAGAATTTAACAATTAAGAAACCACGGTCGCTCCCTTTTGGTTTCTTTATTGTTAATGTTTTACCTAATGAACACTAACTATTACTTAGAATACGTCGATGTGGGTTTATGGAATGTTGCTTTCTTAATCAGATTACGTCGCAATTTCGTGTAAGTAATAATTCGATAACATTTAAAATGCAATCTTCCACACATATACGTATGTCAGTATATATTTTGTTATCTAAATGTGTGAAATTAAGATGTTAAAGTCCTTCAAAGAAGACTCAAACAAAAGAAATCAATAAGCGTAAGACCTATAAGCTCTTAACCAATATCTCTTTTTAGGAAATTAATACAAAACAACTTTGCAGCCGGAAGCAAGGTTGATGCATCGTATAAGGTTTTAGCATTATAATTATGCCCCTAGAGAAAGAAGGAAACGGAAGTAAAATATACATGCAAGAATCGTAGGTTGGTTAAATTGTAAAAGATGAAAATACATTTCAGCGGAATTGGAATCAAGTCCCCGCTTCCACGTATAAATCGACATTTAGGATACCTCTGTGAATAATAATAATGATGGGGATGAAATATGTAAGCGTTAATGCAATATAATACTTTGCAACTCAGATATTTAACCTGGAAAATTAGCAGTTTCTATTTGTGATATCATAAACGTTCACCAACTTTCTGGCAACAACAAGGAAAGGCGGGGTTTGAAAGTAAGAAGAGCATCAATCAACCGTATATGCGATATGTACCATTATAGATTGTAATAGGACGAGAAAAATATGTCGAGTCATATTGAAGGAAAATTTGCAGTTTGCTCGCGTTATGACCCTGTGATCGTCTGTTGAAGGGCTGAAGAGAAAAATCACATTCAATCTTTGTTATGATCCCTATATCCTTCGCTGACAGGTTGAATGTTCTACTGACCGAATTAGTTGAACTGCTGACACACATATATCATTATAGGCTACGAAAATAAGAATTTCATCTTCGCTTTTTAAATTAGTTTTGAAAGGAATTAACAGAAATGATGCAAGAACCGCTTCTATTCTGAATTGTTTGCCAAAATAATTATATTTGGTCAATGACCTGTCTAAAGCGATGACCACTGTTATCATTTCCTCAGTATGTATGAACTGTTATTGATTGTATTCTTTCTATATCGATTATATTTATGCTCGTGAATATGTCATTTGAATGCTTTGTCTTCTGCTGGTGTTTCAGATTTATTTTATGTTTTACATTTCCAGCAATGAAACCCAATTAGGATTCGTACCTGTAATATGAGTACATGTTTCCATACTTAATGTAGTTAGGTGGTATTGTATCAAGGTATGTTTAGCGATTTTAATACGCATGTCATCCATTGATAAAATTTACCTATACTCGGATTCAAAATTTGAAATACCTCAAATTTAATTTTGCGTTAAAATCAATTTTAGAAGATCAAAACCTGAAGTTCTCTTACAAAATTACTTAATTTCGCAAATGAATAAGTTTTTAACAAGAAATATTTGGGGCTTGTTTCATTAACGTAACTGTTGAAACTTCGTAAGTTTACTAATTTCTAAATTTGTAAAAGGTTGTAATAAAAAAGTCGGAACATTAATTTTAAGGAATTTTACCATGGTTTGCAAAACTGTTGCGGAAAAGAAACGTTTCAAGATGCCTTAATATGTCTGCACGAAATTACAAGACTTACGATGGTTAATGAAATGGCCCATGAAGTAATCCTTTTGATAAACATGTTGATATTACAGATCAATATATATAAATGTTTGAGTTTGAGTCGGATTTTATAACTTTGATAACTTGATGTTCTAAACGTACTATCGGTCAAATAAAAAATGGGAAAAAAATGCGACGTTATGTCAGACTTCATAATTACCGAGGATCACCTATTTGCCTTTGTTAATAATATTTGAGCTAATATAATTTTTGCAATACATAGAAACACAATGGGTTATTAATATTTTTTCTGCGATTGGATGTGCGAACAGCTTCCCGAAACCCGGAACGCCTGAAAAAGGAAGTTGATGAAACGGAGTTCCTGTTATAATCACGTTACTGTAATAATGACGCAAATACATGAATAAAGGTATTTAGAAGCGGTTTCATCCTTCAATAACCAGATTTGGTCTTTTACTCGACAAATTCTAATATTTGATACTATGAAATTGAAGCCATATTATTTTATTTTATTAAGCAAAGAAAACTGATAATGTCAAAGAGATCATGTAGACGCTTTGATCATGGTTAATGATCGTTTAGCTAGTGTTATTTCCTCTAAAAATAAATATTAACTATTTGTTGGCAAAGCATGTGTTCAACGAACACAACTTAAATGATTAAATATCAAAGGAGCAAGTCTTTACGAATTCATTAAAATCCAGTACATAAATAGGGCTATGTTGAGAAAGCACCTACACTGACGTTTACCAAGCGTCTAGTTTTAACATTGAACTTATTTTACTAAGAATTGCGTACTTTACCACTTGTGCGCATGATTAATACACACAGACCAATTTCCTTTTAATGATAGAACTTGTACGTCCATATAATAGCTATCTTAGACGTCCTTACTAGACTCCGCCTGTCAATGTCACCTTATTATCTTAGTCGAATAAGTGTAAAACTGACATGGTTGTGAGTCTGTTTGTGAGTTTTGTAAATGATTTTCTTTTCTGAAATCAAAATGGCTTGTATTAAATTTAGATTGTTTGTGACATGGTAAAGGTCACACTACTCAGTTGAATATTGTTTTTTGTTCTATATAAAATAGGGTCTAGGATTCCAACGGTATAGAAATATTCCACATAGACTTTTTTTTATTTTTCAGAGCAGACATAACTATGCACAATAGCTGGAGAGTTGACTAGTTTGCATTTTAAAGTGGATACATTTACACCCTAAGATTTTTTAAAAAATGAAGACCGCAAATGCTAAAATCCTTAAAAACAAGCATATATTGAAATCCTATAAAAGTCACTGTTTAAAACCAGTTGTGTCTTATTGAACTATATGCTATGCCAGCGTTTGTTCTACTCATCTGCAGCAAGAAATCACAACCATTATAAACTATTTTAAAACTATTTCAAACCAAATTACAAATGACTTGTTTTAAGCGTATTAGAATAATGCTACCTAGAGGAAAAAGTGGCTCAACTGTTTAAAAAACACGTTAATGAACTACGTTATAAAACATTATTTCCAACCTGCAAGATAATAACAACAAGCGTAACAGACAGTTTTGTATCACACCATTTCAGAAAAATGCTCGACTTTACAGATTCACATTCCACTAATATATATTAATTATATATCATAAAGGAATAAGAAGATATTTATTTTAATCGACACGACATTCCTTTTTCTGATACGTCATATTTATAATGATACATGACCGTTGCCATGATTAAGTGATACATAGGCGTTGTCATAATAATAGTGATACATAGCTGTTGTCTTGATTATACTCCTACATAGCCGTTGTCATGATTACAGTGATACATAGCCGTTGTCATGATTATAGTAATACATAGCCGTTGTCATGATTAAAGTAATACACAGCCGTTGTCATTATTATAGTGATACATAGCCGTTGCCATGGTTATAGTGATACATAGCCGTTGCCATGGATATAGTCATACATGGCCGTTGTCATGATTATAGTGATACTAGCCGTTGCCATGATTATAGTGATACATGGCCGTTGTCATGATAATAGTGATACATGGCCGTTGCCATGATTAAAGTGATACATGGCCGTTGTCATTATGATAGTGATGCATGGCCGTTGCCATGATTATAGTGATACATGGCCGTTGTCATAATTATTGTGATACATCGCCTTTGTCATGACTTTAGTGATACATAGCCGTTGTCATGATTATAGTGATACATAGCCATTGTAATGATTTTATGGATACATAGCCGTTGTCATGATTATAGTGATACAAAGCCGTTGCCATGATAATAGTGATACATGAACGTGGTCATGATTATAGTGATACATAGCCCTCGTCATGATTGTAGTGATATATGGCCGTTGCCATGATAATAGTGATACATGACCGTCGTCATGAATTAATTTATTTATAATCGATTATACACTAATGTGTTGGGTCACGGTGAAAATTGGTCGTTGCCGTTGTTATATTGTCATTTCGTATATGAAATTAGAATGGAAATTATATATCTTTTCAATCAGCATTCGTCAACGTAAACTTGATTCAGGGTATCGTTTTACACCAATAACTGCACAATATCAAACTATAGATATATGCTAACGTTTCTAAACATATTGTTAATAAAAGTATGTATGTAAAGACGAGTACATGTTAACAAATACAGCTACCTACAAATGTAAACATATATGTTATAATAGATACTATTGAATTAATTCAAAATCAAATCTCAAATAAAATTTAAAAATGTGTCGTATCTAGTTAGGTACTCTTTGATATGAAGGAGGATGCTTGTGTCTTGTTGTCGGTTTCATTCTAAAACCAGAGTGTATATAACCAACAGTTTCAAGAAATACACTGATATAGACGTGAAACAATTTAGAATAAAGCACGGTTTTGCAGTCGCTAACGTAAAGGGAGTTGTTGTTTTTCCCCATGTCATGCTGCAGTAGTTTTCATTTGATTTAATTACAATTCACATAGAAACCGTGATCACTAAACAAAACGAACACCAATTGAATATATTCTTTATGACTATTATTTTTGTAAAATCTGAGAAATTTGATCAAAAATCGAAGTTTCAAACTTATTTGTGAATATTTCAGAAAATATGCCATACAGTTTAATATTTCCTATTAATTTTGTCTGAAAACACCTTTAGAATAATCATTCAATTATCTCGGAATAGAAACGATGTGCAATGCCTTGTAATATTCTTCGACATACTCTCTCAAGTAGACACCTTTGCGGTATGTTGAACGTGACGCTTAACTGTTCCATAGGATAACGCTAAAACTCTCGTTGTAATGGGTTAGTATTGACGTATAATGCAACTTTAGATCTTTGACCTAATTATAAGGTAATGAATTGTTTTTATGAAATATTGCTTGATATAGTACCCGTGTCTAACTTTGTTTGTCTCTGACGTTTATAATGGAAATGTCAGCTCATCTTTCATATTTAGCCGCACTAAGATCACAATGTATAGAGAAGTTATCGTCTTTAATAACCGCATTCCTTGCAACATCACAGAATATCAACAGAGTCACTTAGAGGGAGATATGAATGTCTAGTATAATAGATGAATTGGACGTTTGTGTGTATTCTAGACATAAATTCCTTTAACAATAATATTTATGACTAAAGTGCTATATTCATTCATTTTCTATTGTTATCTGAGCTTGACGGAGACACCGGTACAATGCGGTTTGAGACCCGCTTCTTGTTTTCAAATTAGCATTATAAGATATTTAAGCTTAGTATCCAAAAAGCTTGGTATATTGAAATTCTCTGATTAGGGGACTATATACTTTTTGTTTGGGCTATATAGTTGGAAACATTGTTACACGGTTAACGCGTAAAATAAACACATATTCAAACCATTATATCATAAAATGGAAAATTTCAATGCAGTTTACTATGTACGAGTATTTGCTATGTAGTGTTCTTTTCTTTTACTTGCTCTTCTTAGCACTTCTATTTTTACAACAATTGACAAACTGTTACAAAAACCTGTCCGGTAATTTGACTCGATAAGCTTATCAGGTTTCATTTCTTGGAGTCAGGAACTTATTTAGTATTATTTGGAAAGAGAATACGGCTGAAGCCGTGCGGCATTAAAAGTTGGTGTATGCCAGAGGTGCACCCGAAACAAACTCAGTAAAATTCGAGTTAACTTGAGTATAAATGTCTTTTATCAAATGTTCAATATTTGTTATAATATATACTCGTATTTCTTTTGTCCTCTTTACTATATAGACTTATAGTGCCAACATTGCAAACAGGAAATGCTTCCGTGGGGTAGTGGCATAATGGAGGTTATAAATAATCGTTCTTTTAAAATGTATTTTCCATATTCTAATGCTCTTCTTTCATTTAAATAGCATCAGTGATGTATTTTGAACAGTTTGAAAGCATTGCCATGTTTAAATTGTGAATGTAGAAAGCATGGATTATGCATGATTTCTGAAGTCTTCTTTTACTTTGTTAACAATGTACACACTAAACAAAAAGATCTTGAATGACACATGACACTTACTTTCTCATCATATCGTGGTAGTGCAGAGGTTGACGAGCAATAAAATGTAAGTTTCACTTCTTCCATTTGGGTTAAAAATCAATGATGGACTTACACTTTTTGTTTATTTTAACAAAAAATTCAAACACATTTATTTATATTCAGACATTTTTGCACTCTGTAATAGACTTTCATGATTAGGTAAAAAACAAATCGAAAGTGATAGTATTTTATGCGGTAAAAACAGGCTATCAGTCGTTCTGTTACGTTTACTTTTATCCATTCATTAAACCAATTTGTCACAGACTGTTTGATGCTTTGATTCAATTACTTATTCCCTTGTGAAATATCAAAAACAATAAAAATAAGACAAATAGAAAGGCGATTTAATTTCAACAAGCGTGTTTAGGATGTTCTTCTTAGACAAACAAAGACCATAATTACAACCAATAGAAATTAAGATCTTGTAAACTTCAAGAAAATTTCGTAGATATAAAAGTATTCATTGATAAATACAAAAGCTTCTGTGATGGCATTTTGTAACATATTACATGTTGTTACAAGCGCTGGGCATATAATGTAAAAATGTGCTCACATAAAATAATATATAACAAACACAGTGTTATATGCGGCATATTATGCACAAGGTAACATATCACGGCAATGCAAATCTATTTTGCAAACATCACAGATAAAAGCAAGTACAAAGCACATATGTTCGTTTAAAATTTTATGAAAAATTAATCCCCCATACGCCCGGTCGTCAAGACCAACATCGCCAATTACATACAAAATTACAATCTATCAAAATCACGTGCTGGCGAAATGTCTATATCTAAATGAAAGAGAAAAATACTTTGTTTCATATAACATTTACGGCATTTTCTGATAAAGAGTTCAAAGCTTGTCATTAACTATCAATCATTGTAAACATCCATTAATAAAAAAGTTGTCATATCCAATAAGACATTTCAGACTAATGATCACAATGGTAATACGTCATTGTTTAGCGTATCAAATATCACATTACCGTGGCCTCGTGTAGCAATACGTATATGTGCTTTTGCTATATCAGTAGATTCGTTAGATTTAAGGAACTTCAGCAATATTCCGAACCAATTATAGATGATAGAGGCATTAATGACATGTTTTAGTATGGCGTATCATTTATGTCATTAAGGCGACGTCAAGCCAAATTGAAGAAGATTCCATACCTGTTGTTTTTTTTCTGAAGTGACAGAACTCACTCAGTGTTAAATGAGGCCTCGCTTATACATTTTATGATCACGAAATGATCAAACTGTACATAGTCTGAATGAAACCTTTTAAGAAAGATTAGAGCAGTTTGAAACGGCATACCCGATTTTTCAACCAAAATTTTGAAAAATATAAAATCTGGCCCAAAAAACTTCTATCATATAAATTGGCGGTTATCTTTAATAATTAATAATTGTTTATCCATTTGGCGACCTAAAAATACAGAATACAGAAGACCGTTTAGATATAATATTTACACCAGAAAAGCGTTTCAATAAACAACTTACGATATAAATCGATTTATTTAAAAATGAGAAATCATACAAAAAATATTTAGTCATCATCCAAATTAACTAAAAGTTAGTAATAATGTAGGAAATCGTATTTCTTTAGACGATATAATTAGTCAAAACGTACATCAAAATTTGAATATACAGCGATGAAATTGTGACATTGACCTACGATGATTTATAATTTTGATTTTATTTGTTTTATATCGAATGTGACAAATCATGATCGAGGTCTTCCTGGGTAGAACCAATACCAGCAGATGGGGATAGGTGTCTTGCTCAAGGACACTACACATAGTCGTTGGGGATGATCGAACCCACGATACTCCGTTCATGGATGGTGTCGATGCTCTATCACCGATCTAAGTGCTCCAAGATAAACGGACCCAAGATTTAAAAAAAATAGGGTTTTTTTAAAGAAGCAAGCACATAACCAACCTACTTAATATTATGCACTACACCTCCCTGCACCATTCCGACGGCAATAGCTTTGTCTGAAATATCACCGTATGTTTTTTGTATGTTAGCACATTCAATAAGTATTGATAAAAATCACTTGATATTACATTTTATAGAAAATAAAACATTTCACACGTGCAACTTACCTGTTTTACTATCAATGGAGATAATACGGAAAAGATAAGCATCTGTGACAGAATTTTTTGTTTGATATTAGTTTAACCTATTCATGCATACTTTAACTAAATACTGGTTCTTATATAATTAATTATCGACAGAAGAAATTGGAGTACTTAGCAAATTTATTCAGTGTATTTATTTGTCATTACTAAGAATCGTTTCATTACATTTCCTTTTGTGTCCTCGTTTAGCATTTATTGGCAACTGCAATTGAAATTATAGTTATATGTATTTTTATTCTCACTTTATGGTTCAACTAATTTTCTTTAAATATGTTTTAACATTTTATGAAGGTTTGAATGTTCCATACACAATAAACGACAGAATACTTTCTAGGTTGAGATAAATTGAAGAAATCGATGTATTTAAGGAGTTTTGCTGCCTTGTAAAATGGAAGTACTACTTAATATTTTGTTAAAAACCATATTCTGAATCATCTTAAATGAATATAATTCCGGAAAAGAGTATGTTACCGTACTCGTGATATTGTTGTTTAGTTTTTGAGATAATGTAATTAGAAAGTGATATTTAATCAATTTTCATGAAAATTGGGATATTTTAACAAAAACACATATAATTTGGAGAAAATACAATTTTTACAGTCCAATGTCCTTTTGTACTATTTAAGCACTTTCATAATTTATCAGGAAAATCATAGGTTTTGATGTATTTTAAAAAAATGTTTATAAAATTACGTGAAAATAGTCCAAATATTTGGTGTTATATCTAAATGTCTCTTTAATGTTCATATTTGATTATACCAGAAAAAAATAATCTTAATAGATTATAAGTGATCTAAAACAAGCTAATAAAAAATATATACTTTTACATTATTTTTTTATTAATTAACACTCTTTTCTCCTCTGATAAAATATTATTCTCCTGATAGTTACCGCTATTAATTGTCTTTTTCTAAAAAAATGATGCCAAAAGTGCAAAAAAATATCAACAAAAATTGTTAAAAAATGGACATGTTTGTGGTTTAAACTGTCCAACGTATCAATATCCACGAAACTGCAATAATGGGTATTGTGTCTTAAAAGAAATAAAAATTCAATTTAAGATATAAGAATCATAAACACACACGAATATCGTCAAAAACAAAACCAGCAAAAATTTCATTGAAAAATATCTGCTAATTTACCGGGACTGAATTGAAACCATACGTCAGAAACGTTGATATTCGAAGCTTGAACGAACCTCGCTATATATATTAAATTGCTATTTATAATTATTATTTTGAGAATGAAGGGAATAGACATCAAGACATAGCAACAATTGTGTTTTGCTAGAAGGAAGTTGTAAGGAAGTTGTAAGTATGTAATATTCCTTATAATTGAATTTTTACAATATATGTGGTTACAATATCACAATGGGAGTGTCCAATCAGTGTAAAACAAAATATAACAATCCCCTCAGCTTTTTTATGACACCGTCTCTCTAATAACAAAACATTGTAAAACATATTTCCGATTATAAGTCTACATCGACATCGTTATCATCTTGGGGAAACATTCTGATCAACAAGCAAGACAAACTAATGACCTGACATTCGTCAGCGTGCTGATATCGACATCTTCTTAAATAGCAACATCAGTAACGTTGTCTGCCACCATGAATAATGTCGCCTTCGATAACGTTTACCTGATGGTTGAGATATGATATCGGCTATAACACAGCTTAGTAATTAACTGCCTGCACATCTCTATTTATTCAGATCGGTAAAATAGTTGTAGTTATTTGAACGGCTGCATATCGGCGAATTATGTTAAATTATGGTTTGCTTTAAATCAAACTAGTAAAGGAAAACATAGTTCATAAAATTTAAAACTCAAACTCCTTTTGTTTATGGAAACGCCACCATACAGTTTGATTGTCTAACTAGTAATTCTAATAATGAATTGTAAAAATGAATTTAAGTCATGCATATTAATTGTGAAGTTTAATTATAAATTGATTATTTCTTATTTAATTTTGGAAAGACAATGCAATGCTAAACTCATAACAAGTGTAAAAAAATCATCATTGGAAAGACACGAGACTATAAAGATTAGCATTTTAAAGAAATTATCGTGGCAAGTAACACAAACATGCTTTTAATCCAAATTTCTTATGTATGCGGTGTGCACAAAATAATGCTTATGTATTGACGTTTAACCATTATTTACTTGAAAGTTATCAAATTAACACTAACTGAATATTGGCCAAATCTTTAATACGTCCAGCAATAAAGTATTGCGCAATGTTTACATTGAACTCCGTAAACTTCCCGAACAAAGCCTCGAAAAAGATATCGGGAACGAGTATTCACGATGTTATCCGATGAATGAACGGAAACCCGAAAGAGGTTCGTTGGAAATGGCGATTGTAAACAAAAACAAAAACGTGGCTTCAGAAACCCGATGTTTGTTATAAAGAGGTTATGCAATTAGACACTTTAGACGCGTTTATCTCTAAGTTATAAGTGTACTTTCATGCTTGGCGTGTGTATTTAGGACAGGGAATTGACGATAATATGCCAATATAATCCCTTTAAGTGTCTCAATATAGACAAAAACAATCACCCATTAATTGATTTTGATGCAATTTTCTGACTTAATCGTGTTTCTAAAAGGATACACGACATTGTTCAAATCGATTGTATCTGCGTACCTATGTTTAAATATGATACGAAGTTATCACTGTCCAAGTCGTTTCTGGCACTTTAAACTTAAGCCACCAGAGTTTACTGCCAGTGTAGTAAATATTTGTAAGAGGAGACTATCAAATTACACAGTACACTAGGCTCTTTGCTGATGATGAGTTTATACAGATTCATGTGTCTAGAGTGCATTTCTTTCAAATTTCAAATTTTTGACAGTGTGAGTTAAACATTTCTTTCAAACTGCATATAACAAACACTTTTTGAAAATTATTATTTGTCAATAAAATGTATTAACAATAATCTAGTAGTTTACAACCTTATAACAACAATAACTCATTTTTTAGAAAGGGTTTTCTGATTTTAATAATGTACTGAATTATATAAAAGTTGCCATAGAGTCATCTTGCAACTTTTATATTGCAATTGGAACTTTAAGAAAGAATAGTATTAACGGTGTATTATATAAATCTAGTCGCGTCATGGTGAAACTACAAACTGATATATCCTCGATCGTCCTGATAGCAATCGGTAACAATAAAATGCATTATACACACGTTTGTTAATAGAAAATCACCCTCATGCAAACAAGGATGTCTTTAAACTATATAGATATCAGATATGTACCACTATCCAAATTAGAAATTACAAACGTATTGGTGTATTTTTATATTTTGCTTAACGAAGTTCTTAACGTTATTTCTTTTAGAAGCATATAATGTTTCGAATAACAACTTAGGGAACAATCATTGAGTAATTCTTACGGGCGTTACATCTTACCGGTCATGGATACGTTTCACATCGTTAGAATACAATAAAATATTTTGATTACGTTGTAACTGGTATCAGACCTTAATACAAGTAATAACGTTGCCTCAATATGACTTTGGTTTTAATCTCGATATATGAAATAAAACAATCTGTATAAGTGCTGTTTAACGCGTCATATGATAAAGAGATAGCCACGAGACTAATACAAATTGTCAATTTGTAAGCAAGCATGGTAGACCAGACGCGTTTGTAATTAGAGTCTGATACATTGTAAGTCGAGTCCATAGCTGGGATCATATAGTAAAGTAAATCATGTACAGCATATATGGCAACAGTGTTCGTCATACGGGTAACTTCATGTTCGTCTTTAGGGCATTCATACCCGGACCCATATATTTCACCTATATTGTGTTAATTTTTGTAAGTATCATTTTTCAATTGTCATGAACACTATACTTCAAATTTATTGTAGCAATACACATTTGCAACAACACATTACTTTCTCCATGGAAGCTCTTGTTTTGGTTAATATGTTTAATTTTCCGCCGTTTTCTGGTTGGTCGCAGATAGTGTTGACTTACGTCCAAGAACAATCAAACGAATACGCAGATGTTTGTAGACGGGTTTCCATTTGTGAAAACTAATGACTTATATTAGACAAAAAATATAACATTTTATGACTACGCGAGAATAAGATAAAACATGTTTAAATCGTTCGACTTAAGGGCAAATTCAACCCGAGAGTACATTACCTTACTAATGATTTAATAGTAATATCACAGGTGTTTCATTAGTTGGATGCTATCAAATTAGAATTATTAACTTAATTAATACACTATTAAAACTATGTTTCATTTAAAACGTAAATCCCCTCTCAAACAAAACGAACATAGCTTTAAAATGTTCTCATTTCTTTATTTTGTTTTGCTATTGTTTACATTGGCAATATCGGTCATATAATAAGCTAAGCAAGGTAGTGCAATTATAATTTCTATTTTAAGTTTGAATTTGCAGTTAAAGAGTAATAACTTTTCAATGAAATTATTAACTAGTAAGTGCTATGATAAGTTGCGATACTAATAATTTCACTAAACATGATGCTTGTTGTAATGTATTAACTGTTTTGCACAATTTTTCGTAACTAAATCATGATGTATTGATATAAGAGAGAGATTATTCATGCATTGGTTTGAACTAATGGATTTGTCATGTTTGGATTAGCGCAATCAATCATCCTCTCAATTTGAGATTGGCAGGATTTTCAGGAGCGCGAAATACTACATTCATGTCAATGTTCCAAAAAAGACTCCGTTATGCTTCAGTCACATTTGCGCCGGCCGCGTCCCGGGCGCCGAGGATTTTTTCCGATGTCTTGGATTTGCCGTGAGTATGGTCACATTAGATACGGGCACCGCACGGCCCTCGCAAACAATTTGCCGGATTAAATCGAACGGACATATAGGATACCGTAAGGAGCCTGTAAGACTATCGCAAGGATACTGCAATGCTATCTAACGATGGCCGAGCTGTCGTACGGTAGCTGGAAGCTGTTCGTGCGGCCGCTGGATGTGTGATATTTCGCATTTTACATGGCGCGTATATATATGGAAGCACACATGTCAAAACCAAAATCGGGGTGAAACCGGCTTTTATCTCCGCGCTAAAAGCTCCTGGCGACCCGTACTGCGCCTAAAAATCGGTTGATAGTGGCCGATAATCTCCCGGCGGACTTACGGTTCCCCGGCTTGCCGGCCGATTTTGACCAAAAAACTCATCGCAAGGGCGCAGATGTGACTCAAACATAATCAGCCATCTTTTGGTTTTGGAATTTGGTTTAACGCCATTTTCAACACAAGAATGAATCTGAGTAGAACCACGTCCTTCCATAAGTTACTGGCAAACTTTCTCACATAAAGTCTTTTGGTCAAGAGGGAGTCGAACCTACGACAAAAGCCATGAGAGATAAGTGATTTGGAGACGGCGCCTTTGATCACTCGACCACGGAGGGCGAATAGATATAATATTTTATTATCTAATAATTCCTGTAAAATAAGTTGATGTAGTGAAATATTATAAAGCATTAAATTAAGATAATTTGACTTGCAGGTGTGAAAATAGTTTTACAATTGTTATGTACTCGGCTTACCTAAAGTAAGCTAAAAAAATAGAGGGTAATCATTGATTTACAATTTTATTATTGTTAAATCACAGCATATCAATTGTCTTATTACATTAGGCTTATAATCGTAGAGGAAGTCCAAATCATACCCATGTAAAACAGATGTTAAAAGAAACACATTGACTGTGCTATGTGATCAGTTTTCATTCATTATATGCATTGCATTTATTATGTGATTCTGAGTATTTGGTATATGAAGCTGCGCGTTAGGTATATGGTGCAGTATATCTATTCTAAGATACCGTGTATTCATTATACGGTGCAGTTATTTTATTGCATTATGCTGTACATTTATTATATGAGGCGATCCTTGTGTTATATGAAGCTGTTTATTTGTTATGTTTTACGCCATTTTGTCATTTCTTATGTGATGCGGTATTGTTTTGTTATATGTTGCTACGCATTTATCATGGGTGATGTGGACGATTTATTAAATGCTGATGTGTATTTCTTATGCGACGAAGTCCTTTTTTTTATAATGTTGTGCATTTCTTATGTGATGAGGTCCTTTCGTTTTTATCATGTTGTGCATTTGTTATGTGATGAGGTCCTTTTTTAACTTATTGTGCATTTCTTATGTGATGACGTCCTTTCTTTTTTTATCATGTTGTGTATTTTTTATGTAATGTAGTCTTTTGGTTTTTATCATGTTGTGCATTTCTTATGTGATGTGGGTCATTTGTTTAATGCTGTTGTGTATTTCTTATGTAATGAGGTCCGTTTGTTATATGATGCTGTGAATCTAATATATCATGGCGTGTTCTGTTATATTAAGCTGTGTATTAAGTATGTGATATGTCCTTTCGTTACATTATGCTGTGCATTTATGATAAGGTCCTTTATTTATTTGAAATGTGTTCTAAGGAATTGTATAAACCTGTAAACTGAAGCCATGTTATACGAGTTTATAAGTAATATAAAGAAATAATCGTTTAAAAAGTCAAAATTTCACTAAAAGCGTTGTGTACTTTTCAAAAGTTCTCTGAACAACTTTTAAATGAGTGTAATTAAATACTGACTTAAATATCAAGTATCCGTGAATTGAATAGGTTATTAAAATAAATACTGTACAAGTTTGCGTATTAAAAGAGTCCAAATGAGAAAAGCTAGTTTAACAAGGTCAATTGTGGTCAAATATATGAACGGTTGCATGCCCAGAAAAATAACCTGATTGGTAGTCATGTTCAAGTTAACAATCTGGACAAAATAACAACATTTTTTATGCAACTGTCATACACATCACACAAATACAATATTAATCCAATAGTACAAAAATAATATGCCAGGAGTATTACATTAGCCAACAAGACAAAGATTGATGTAAGGCATGAATGGCGCCGCAAGTTTGTTTTAAAGAAACGACAGTGAGTTTGCTTTGTATGTTTATTTTATGAATATCTAGTTAGACACACATTACAAGGCATTTCCAAAGCCATACTTATTACAGAAATATTTGTCGAACGGAGAACTTAAACCTAAATTTAGATCATTGGATGTGAGTACACCACAGACTAAACCAGCATCGAAAATGGCTTCATTCATCATCATATTCATAGTTGCATAATTTTTATGAACTTTCACTTGTTTACATTCTTCCTACTTGGAAGCGGTAGCCTAGTGGATAGGCTGTTCGCCGCTCACACAAGAGGTTGCGGGAACGGTCCCCAGCTCGACCCAATGACTCTCATAAAACAACACTCAATGCAAGTTCTATCCAGGAAGCGAACTCGAGAGCGTTTCATATAAGCTCTGAACTTCCATCGCAACCGAGCTAAAATAAATCAGTATAAACTAACTTTCACTTGGTGACTCAAAGTCATATGTCAATGCAGGAAATTTACTTCTACGTGCACATTATTGCGTTTTTTAGTTTGTCCAAAGTAAGTTTGAGCTAAATGTGCTTTATATCGACCTGTTACTCTACTAGCAACATATTCAGGTAAAACATGGCTATCACCTATTTCAGTCCCATTTTCCGGTAAAATCACATTCCTGTGACCTTGACCTCAAACTTCATTTATTACCGCAAAAACTACGTCTCAATCTGCCTACATTGAATAGCGAATCTGCTATATAGACATTACCGAGCTGAAAAAGGCAAGCAATGCAATTAACGACACAGCTGTACGTTGAAAACTATTAAAAGGCGTAAACATTTCACATCCTTGGTGGAAATTGCCTAAAACGATCTTTGCTTTCTTAAGAATTCCAAGCGTCTTCCTGCTAGCGTGTATTAAAGAAGCCGCATGCAAATAATGTAAACATCACGTGTCAAGATTAGCTATTTTGATTGGCTTATTAAAATATATGTTGAGGAGTCCGTATGCATAAATATAAACACCACGTGTCGAGGTCAGCACCTTTGATTGGTTGCTTGAAATTTCGTGAGAAAATGTGTTGGGACTAGCTTGTATAATGACTTTTCAGATATTTGGAGAACAAATATAAAATACTTGCGTTGTTCTTTTTTTTTTTGGCTTACACTATGTAGTTAGAATTGACGTATTATTGTCTAACCTGTAATAATGCCGAATAAATAAGTTTTTTCAAGCCCTAATTTAACGAATTTAAACTTTTGATCTCTTGTTTATTGAATTTTCGATCCCTTGATTTGTCTTATGGACTAGTCATTAAAATAAAAAGTATCCTACCTTCAAAATATACAATTAAAAAAAAAAGGTTTTCTACATACAACTGAAAATACAAAATTTACAATTAAGGTACTTGGAAATTATTCACCAAATTTATACTACTACATTTTGTATATCCTAGTTAAAGAATTCGTATAAATGCCTCCTCAATACGGTTACGCAACCCCATGCTCATGTTTTAGCAGCATTCATACTTGGCCCCGCCTCATTGCGGCTCCTAATAATGAAGCTTCGCTGTGGTTTAGCCACAACATAGTTGAGTCCGGAGATTTTTTACTGAGTATGCTCAGCAAAACAATCTAGATTGTTTAAGTAATTTAATATACAAGACATGATCGATAACGGAACGCAGTCCAATACCCACGCACCTTACGAGGTTTGAAGACCTCTCAAATTAAATAGTATTCAGAAATTACAGAAATGTGTAAAACATTAGTTCATCTAATCAATAGTTTTACACATAGAACGACCACTTTAGATGTTCTATCTAAATGTACAGAGCCCTGTCTTATTGAGATAAATAATAAACCTAATTTCTTCAAAATGTTTTTGAACTGTGTAGACTTACGCAATCAGCTGTGAGTGTCGTATTGAGACATGTCAACGACATTGATGTATCATGAAGAGGACTTGTATTATCATATCTACGCTCCTGTCTGTGATGAAAAGCACTTACCACCAGCATGGTAATTGGTTTGTAGAGAGAGAGACGAACGACAGCTTTAATAATGGAACGAAAATATCCAGAAAAGCAACAAAAAACATAGGGACACGTAGAGTGCTGTCACATTGCAAACATATTAAATTCGAAACAAACACTCGCCAAGAGACGCTGGCAAATGTATAAATGCAGCACACTCCAATGTTGTAATGAGGAATACATTGAAAAACTGTAAAATACTTTAAATTCGTGTGAACTTTAAATAAAACATTTGCTCTGATTTGTCCTATTTTATTTATTCGCAAAATGTTGAATTCGCTGCTTTCGAAAAGCAAAACTGCCGGAAATGCATTTTTTATTCGAATGTGAACATGATTGTAATGTTAGCGAAATTTTCTAATTCAAGAGGTTTGAAACCTGCGAATAACAGCGAAAATAAAGTACTCGCTTATAAATAGGGTTTTGCAGTAAATGATTTAAAATATAATCATTGCACTTCAAAATATATCCTTACACTTTAGGATTGTGCAGATGTAGCCTATTGCAACGGTTCTTGATATGTGTTTCCACTTTTTGTTACATATCTTCAGCAGAGTGAATTTTTACAATATATGCTGTAAGTACCTTCTCGAAAAACGCGGTTTTTATAAATACACCAATCCATATAACAATATTTGTAAAATGCATGCTATATACTAGTATTATCCCTTTAATTGCATTTTACATTGCCGCTTATGAACATACTCAATAAAAGCGAGTGTGCGTACGGATAGTGTTATATGATGCTGAAGTAACCTTTAATCTCATACTATTGACTCCTACGTGCCTTTTAGGCCGATATTAGTTCCTGCCATCTTTTATTATGAATGGTTTGGTCCTTTCTGGTAATGGAGCTCATTTAAAGTCTACTACTATGGACTGTAAAACAGACCCAGCTTTCCTGCTGTTCGGATCCATTACATGGCAATTGTATTTGAGCACGTTGATTGTTAAGTTGCTTCAGGGAAAGTTAAATTACGCCACAGCTTGGGCGTTAAATAACTATGAATTATTAAGGGGTAATAATAACGAGTTTCTTCATTGCTCTTTCATTGGGGTCGAACCGACCTGTTTCTGGAGATAGCAGGGGCTGTGAGAGACTAATACTGTTTAACCAGTGTTTGACATTAACCCTCCGAGTTCGTGATTTCATACTTAGTTGCCGGACACGATAGGCTTAATCGTAAACGCATCTGACTATCTATTCGTCCCCGCTCGGTCTCAGTGGCCGTGATGATTGATGTACGATATTGCGTCTCATTGTCATTTGTCTCTCACCGCTGATTCAAGTAGAAAAGTTATCAGTTACTTGCACAGATTGGTGTGCTTGAATACTGGTTAGCCGTCCAGGATCCCAGGAAACATTGGTTAGGTTAACTGATCGTCTGTTAGCCCTCGAAGGCATAAAAATGACGCTCACTAACCAATCAATCAATATTCAACAATATTAAGTTGCCTTCGTTTCTCTGAAAAGGCTGGAAAATTCAGTTACTTGCGGAGACGGGGTGTGTTCGAGTACAGGTTTATCCCAGGAAACAGTGGTTAGGTCAACTGATCGTCTGTTAGCCTTCGATGGCATAAAAATGACGCTAAATATTCAATCAATCAATCAATCAATTGCTCTGAACGGATACTTTTTTTTTCAGATATTATGAGCTCTTACACGCACGATGACTTATCATCAGGATTGATTCCAAGCTGGCAGATACGCCAGTTTTACAACTGTTACAGTCTTTTGGCATTGTCTCATTACCTATGCACCCTATCTGCGCATGCGTAAGCTGAATTATAATTTATGGAAATTTGATAAAAAAAATGACTCGAAGATTAACATGTATTATTAGATATAAAGTAGCACCTGTCACATAACATTTATAAGATAGTCTAAGATTAAAGTTAATTTGATAATTGCTCAATATTTTGTTTGGAATAATGCATTTCACTTTCAACCTATTTGGTTTTAAAAAAACTAATACTTGCTGTATAAAATTCTAGTTTTTTTCAGGTATTTTTATCAAATGGATACAATTTGAAGAAACTTCCTAGTACTTAAAACTAATGTAAATAAAGGTAATTTCAGATTAAAATTACATGTTAGCGATATAGTGCATTGTGTTATTACTTTCACCAACAAAATAACCCCCTTAAATTTAGTCATAAAATGTATATATAACAAAATGTACACAAACATATGGTCCCGCCTTTAACATTAACGTGGCTATCTATTCTTCTTTAAAATACACTCTTAAAACGAGACATTATTACACTGTCAGAATTCGTATTACTAGTTTATGTTTTTTCGAAACGATGTGTTAAGATCCAGATACATTTGACAAAGAACGTATTACAGCTATACATATGTGATAAAACATGTAATTTGAGCTCATAAAACGTAATATTTTCCCTATACGATGAATTACATATGCATTGAATGTGAAAATGTTTTCGGATATGAAGCTCAATTCGTGCACGTATTGGAGAAAAATGCTGAAATGCTGTATTTCGATTACAACTAATCGGAACCTTTATGAAGATAAATACACCTAGTACTAGACAGAAGCTTCTGTCGCCCATTTACAATAAAACAAATGGAAACAAATCGTTTTACTTAGTGATCTAATATTATTGCAACTAGACTATCTAAGTATTATTTAACTTCAATAGTCAATGCTATAATGATAGGGACTGGTTATTTGTGTTTCATTTATTGCTTTGAAAAACAGAACCGGTTTCACAAAGCATCTAAGACTTAGATTTGCCTCATTCAAAATTCTTAATTTCTCTAACAATTGATGATAATTTACACAAAATTCATTGCAAATACATAATTGAATTATTGACCAAGCTTAATTTTATGGTAAAATATATAATGAGAAATGTAATAAAAAGTAATATATTTTTAAAATTGTGGGTCGAGGAAGATGTTTAGTGAAATTTGCTTCCGATGTAACCACCAAAAAAAACAACATCAATATATAAAGTCATGATTAGTGCAATACATACACACAGAAAAAGTGACTACGTAAGTCACGTGATTACGGTCTGTAATTAATCTGCCATAGCGGGAACTTGAAACAGATTAACAGATTCGTTTAATCTAAATATTAATACAAAATATCGTCTCTTAATGACCCATTACAGTAAATATTTTAGATATATTATAACACTTAATAAAAATGTTGTTGTTTTTTCTATTTACAACAGGACATTTGGTCAAGCAACAAAACATTACAAAATTGCTACATTCACTAAATTGTAATATAGTGCTTTTCACACAGAAATGCGCTGATTTCTTCCGTCAATTACAATTCATTATTCTTATAAACAAACTTTCTGTGTTTTAAAATATAAACATGTTCATTCTGCTTAACTTTCAAATATTGCCAAATGGTGGGGGGAGGGGGGGGGGGGGGGGGGGGTGTGTGCTTTATTTACATTTTGTCGTGTCACGATATGTGCAACAACGTTTAAGCACTCCTGTTGCGTCGTTAGCAAGGTATGACTTATTACTACGGTATCGGAATTAGTCACTGGAGGATTGATTAAACACATGGAGAGTAATTGTTTTAATGAATACAGATTATATTGAATATATTGACATTCTTTTAATATCAGATTATGAATTAGCTAACACTTTCTTTGGCAATTATCAGAATACTCGAAATAAACTGGAACAAGAACATATGTATCAGCATATTAACTGAGTGCAGATAATTTGAATATTTTATGCCGCATCTGTTTCTTTTGCAACTGTTACGTTAGTTTTACTATAACCAGCCCGCAATTAGGCTTTATTCACCAATACAATCTTGTCTCGGTCGATTTTGATGATTTGCATCAATATGTTCGTGTATTTATCATGTTTATGGTGCTTTGAATTAAACGTCTTATAGAACTTATGTAATATATCCTCTTATTTTTGAACGGTTGTACTTTTTTAATCTGGTCCTTATTTTTGGGAATTGCGTATTGTTGTTAATCTGTACAACTTTTCAATTATATGATAAGATTTTAGGACATATAATGTGTGTATTTCACCACTCGGTCATATTTTTCGAATTTCAAAATTCACATACAGTTTAAACAATGTATACAACAAATATATCATTTTCATAAATCATAGCTTTCACTTTTCAGACTCGAATAACTGCTTTTATAACAAATCAATATTGAAAGGAGATTTCAAATAGGAACCTGGCTCATATATGAGAAAGAATGACTAATATGAGGATGCGATGATACTTTGACATTATTTTCGTGACTTTTACACCCTGTTCAAGACCTGGTGTGTCAATGATCCATATTGTATGAGTATACGTACATAAGCACGTGTACAAATGTGTAACTGTACCCACTGCCTACGTCAATGGGACAGGGATTGGTCTCGAACAATCGCACACAGATCATTCAGTGGCGTGTCGTTTACAGCTAGTTTATCAAATTTGCTGGCACTGTGTGGGGAGAAATGATACGTTATTCATCTTTATTGTGCTATAACATTACTTAAGAAGATAAAAAGGCATTAAGTATATATTATTTTTTATATAACTGTTAAACGGAACTATAAATACATGTTGCTCTCTCTCTCAAATTAAATGCTGTTTATTTACAATGGAACAATATTTGATGCTTTTAATGTGAAATACCTTTTGTCAAGGGCAATTAGAGTCACGTCGGTGTCCCAAATATTCGTATCCATTAAGACATATACAAACTGAGCAAAAACATTAAATAAAGCATATCACGAAGTCATTATTCTAACAAAACGTCTAGTTCAAAATAACTGTTTGCTATGGTTTTTTCTAATACGGCTTGAAGTTTCACAAAATGAAATGTGTTTTTATTGGTATTTGAAAAATGTTTGATGACTTTAATGTAAAACGTTTTTTTCAAGGACAATAATTGTCACGTCGGTGTTTGAGGTATCTTTATCAATTAAGGATTGAAACCGGACGATATGCAAGAACACGAGTAGAGGGATATAACCGTGTTTGTCAAATATTTAATTGTTGCAATATAGAAGACGAATTTCACTTAATTTGAATTTGTTCTTGATGTAATAACAAAATAATATATTTATTTGTATTTTTTATATCCGCCAGCTAAATATGTTTAAATTTCTATCACTGTAGCAATCAATAAATAAACTTAAGTAATTGATTGTGGACGCTTTTGTTATTAGACAAAGCATTGCTTATACTACAGACATGCACTAAAAAGCGATGTATATTTTTCCCTATCCACAAGAAAATAATTTATTACACATTTATATTGATTACCTTATACTTTGAGGTTCGTCCTCAGTACCATTTTAATACATTTAATAACATACTTAATAATATAATTACAAATAATTGTATGATATATAATTAAATATATAAATATATATTTGATAACTGACATGTGAATGTTTATGGTATAAAATATGATTGGTAACGAGAAACTGTATCAGTTTTAGTTAATAAATTATTCTTTAATTATTTTTCTTTAATACACTTTGGCACTGGATAAAAACATTAAATCATACCATGAAGTCATTATGCTAACAAAATGCCTAGCTCAATTCCACTGTTTGCTATGGTTATTTTATTCACTGTAGAATATATTTATCTAAACAATTCTGTACACAATTGCAACTATCAGAAATTCACCGATCAAACCAAGACGTGTGTACATCAAACCTGTGTTAGTGACCACTTCTTTTAAACAATTTTTTGTCTTAAACAGTAACATTTTATATTTATCATTTTAATAATTTTCATTTTAATCCACCTATATTTAACAGTCTTTGCCGCTTAAAACCGGCTTTACGTTTCTTTTCATCACACACCGACAATTACAGATGCATGTGCCTGCGAGTTTATTATAATTTAAATGCGCCTTCTTCTAACAAGTATAATAAAATATATAATATAAAGATATCACCATTACAAGCAACATTGTCATACATGTATGACACTATGTTTTCATTTCAGATATCATGGTTTTAAATGCAATATATCTGGACTGGACGGACAAATTAAATAAATAAATTTAATTTAATAGTTTTCTATGAGTATAAGGATTCATGACAACTCACGTGCTATATAAAGGATAAACAAAGAATAGTTGTTATATATTCAGTGAATATAATCAGTGTTTCAAAATAATCAATGTGTTGTTCTTTGCAAAATATACACATTTATTATCAACATCAATGTAACCATATGCATTTTACTGGAACCTTATACCGTGATCATCTTGCTGTTTTTTATGAATTTCAGTTCTTTTGTTGAAACAGGAGTTCGGTTAAAACACCAATTGAGTCTAGTATTCTACTATTTTAATTCGTTCTGTGACCCCAATGACACTTGTTATCCGATATTATTCAAAATTGAAATGACTTTTATTCCAACTCAGTAGATACTATCCTTTGATGCATTCGATCGAACCTAAATAACCGATATTTCTTTATACGTTTGATATTCAGATGAGAACCGATCTATTTAGCGTACATTCTTGCCACACATGTAATTAACTAAATACGAGTTAATGCTTTAATTTCTACTAGCTATTACCAATTTCCTGTATGTAACTTAAACTACATGCCGATTATTTCCACTCACATCTCATTTTGGATTAGAAAAGGTTATATTTCCGAGAGACAAGTATGTTTAATATTCAATAGCACAATAGTATTTTTTTCAAAAATGAATGGGCTTAACACGTACTTCAGTCCGGAACAAAAGTGGCTTTTATTGGATTATTGGCGTTGACTATTCTCATCGTTAACATTATAGAAACGTTTGATATTATTCATGATTAAATACCACATGCAGTCAGTATATTGAGTCAGTCACACTCCCTAACAAGAGATATATGTGAACGGGGGAGGATGAAAGTTATTAAATATGTAGAGGAATTGTCCGTGAGAACACCATGGCGTTTATAATCCGATTAACCAATTTGAAGATGCTGCGCAACATCACTTGGCATTTTCACCTGACAGCGACAATTTCTCAAGGTTTGTTACGTTATGAGGAAACCAATGCTAATAGATCACATACACCATTTATGGCATCGAAATGTCTATATAATGAATAAATGTTTTGAATGTTCATGAGCTATGACCTCATATATATCACGTGCAAATAAAATCTAATAATCTAGTATAATGGTTGAATGAATTGATTTTTTTCATTTTTCGAAGCTACCCACAAAAGTGAAAATGCACAGGCGTCAATAACATGTGCTTTAATCATTCGCCTGAACACATGCACTCGTTATTGACGCCTGTGAATGTTCACTCTTACGGGTAGTTTAGATAAATGAAAACAATCATAAATGATTCAAGTCACAGTCATGTAATTTTGGCAGTAGAAGACAGATATGGCACTCTCAACGTATATGAAATTTGCCAGAAAGTCCTTGAGTGTTTATGCCATTGACGCGATCCGAGGTTATTATATAGGTATGCTGTACTATTTATGTTCTGATCTGATACATTGTCATTTGAACTATGCATGTTCTTCTTGGTACGCAAGCTTAAGTAAAGGGTTAAGAAACAAACTCCAAATCTGTCAAAATTAAATTGTTAGATTCATTAATGGTATAGGACCTAGAGAAAGTGTCCTTCATATAGGAAAGAGAATTTTGTATTGGTTAAAGATGTGCACTCTTATTCCACTAGGGCAAATTTATATAATTTTAGTGTACCCAGATACTATGGGAAAGAAAAATAATACAACTTTCTTTTACAGTGCAATCCATAATTAGAATGCATTGCCTGCTGACATTAAGAAAATTGATAAAATTAGTCACTTTAAAAGTTCTTTCAAGACCAATTAATTAGACAGAGCTAAGAAAACATATTTATTGTACGTGTTGACTAAATATGCTCAAAGTTTTAATCGTAATATATTTATGCAAAATTTGTGATGATATTAATATATTTGTAAAAGAAAATATATTATGGAAACATTCCATGTGGTAACGTCTTCAACTTTATATTGTGTTTATTTAAGTAAACAGCAATTTTGTAATGTATACATTGAGTTAGTATAGTACCAAGGACCTCATTGGAAAAAAACCTTAGATCATTATGAGCAATCAAAGGTTATTACACACTATCAGTATGTCCAATGCTACATTAATGGAATAATTCTTTGAGATTTGCCATTCATTTCATTTAAATTACCTATTTTTCCTTTATAATATTTTATTGTGATAGATCCTAAACTTTTTTACATTGAATTTTGCATAAACAGTAGTTTTAAAATTGCAGTCTGTGATACTTTATAATTAATAAGTTACAATACTTATTTAATTTTATATTACATATATGGTTGATATTTGATAAAATTACTTTTTACTAGTCTATTTTTTTTTTTGTAATTGAGTATGTATATTAAATGTAACCTGGAGATGTGTGTTTCAACCTGAATAAACATCATATCAATTGTTTTTTGTTGAAACAGCCTAGTGCACTCTTCTTTCCGTGAATAAAAAAAGTAGGTTTACGTCATGTTTGAGGATGGGCACATACTTCACAGCGGATGTCGTATCTGCTTCTTCGCCTTTCATCACACCAAAACCTTCCTTTCTTATCTGACCAAAGATAACGTAGGACGAGTTAAAATCTCATTAACACGAGATTGTATCCTTTTTATCGCTGTAATTACCTGATGAAATTGTCCCATTAATTGGGATTTCAAGCGTCCATTGAGACATCCTCGTTTATATTGAAATACCCGGCCGCATATTGCCATTTTATGGTAAGTGTGTGCCGGTAGACAGTTCCCGATATCATGCTTTAATTACCATGCCTTCATTTTCAATCTCGCAGGCAAATAAAGGGACACTTAGTAGGATAATGTTTGCACTTGAAACTGTTTCTTGGAACGATGTATATATCTTCCCGATGCACATTATGAAATTAAGATACAAAATTACTACGCCTTGCATAGCAAGTTAGAGCAATATGTTTACCGTCATTTCAAACATCGCTGATGACAAAGGAAAGTGTGTACGTGACATGTCTCATTCATGAGCTTGTTGCTCCAGATTCTGGCAATTGATTTGCCAATTCAGTTGTTTTGTCGTTCCGTCGTAATAGCACCGCGTTCCAAATATGACTTTTTCTTGTAACGCGAATTTCGGCTTTCAGGATACTCAGTTTACGTGGGCTATTTATCATGTCTGTTATCTCTGGCTTTTGGAGACACTTGACTGTCAAAACGAAAAACTCGAAAAAGGGTATAAAACCACCGAGTTGTTTTAGGCCAATTATTTAAGACACGTCTCAAACATTTGAAACTCTAGTTTGATATGCAAGGTGGAGTATCTATGCAGATTCTTACTTTTCTTCTTTTTTTTTAAAATAAAATAGGTTATTATAATTTAAGACTTGTTACTTGTATAAAGATGCAATAGATTCGATTACACCAGTTTTAATTGGTATAATATAAGGAGAAAATCCAAGGAAATATCAATTTGCATTTTTAACGAATTTTGAAATATTTGCAAAACTCGCGTGACATCACTAGTGTTCAACTTAAAACTGTTAATACATTTTTTCAATATAAAAAAATATGAAGGCGGTAGCCCAGTGAATAAGATGTTGGACGCTAACGCCAGAGATTACAGCACCGATCCACAGCCCGACCCGATGTCTCTCAAAAATAAAACTCAGTACTGGTTCTACACAGATACTTCATATAAGCTCTGAGTTTCTTCGCAAGCGAGCTATGAAACTTGATATATACACTAAAGTGAAACATATGACAGTAGTACTTGGATATTGATATCTTGATATTGTTACTCGTTTACAAGAGTAAATATCGATTTAATAATTGATCATTAGAAAAAGTGAATTCAATATTGCCGTCTTTCGTTTCAAAATATAATTTTATCATGTTTAATCATATTTCATTTTAAGTTTGGAATTAAACATGAATATCGTTGTTAAACGGTTTTTAGCGTCGATTTCAATAATTGTCCAGTCCTATCGTGACGTGTCTACTAGAAACAATATTCTGAAAGTTGCCACATTGGAGTATCAAGCCGTAGGTACATGGTATGACATCACACCCAGTCACATTATGACACTCGGCCGACCAGACTAGAACTATTCTCTAATTGGTGAGTGCCTCGCAAGGAAGTTTCTAGTACCATTTTATAAAACTTTGGTATAAACCGCCAGGAAAGCTTACCAATAAAAAGGTTTTCAAATCGCTGACTAAAATAGTTTGATCTGTTGCCACATTACGTATGAAAAATATGACAGTTTTAAAATTGGTTAAGTGTTGCTGCCTTGTTGGTTACGGGACATTTTGTGTTTTTTCACGCTGCCATATCCATGATTATTCAGATACTTTGTTTAATCTATATAAAAAAAATTTATCACGTTAGATCATATTGAGTTATTAATTTCTAACAATCAACTTTTTTTTTCATTATTACTAACATTATCTCCACAGACTCTAGCCAATCAAAAACAGCATGATCGTGTATGGTGCATAAATTAAATATACAATATAGACCAATCAGACCACTGTATGTTCATGCTGAATGCGTGATATGCTGGCATTCATGTCATTTAAACATGCATTCTTAATCTCTTAAAAGGGAGAGTAAATAAAGGGACTGTATTAATTTGATATGTACTATTGTAATACACATATTTATCGGAGGTTAATTGCTTTTAAATATATAAACTATGCTATATTTAAATTAATTTTTCTTCGTTACTACGCCATTTAATCAAACTATTTAAATTAAAACAATTTAGAATGTAATTTCATATATTTCATAGTCAAACCACCCCGCTTTTCGTAACTGTTAAGTTAAGCTTATTAAACACGAGTAATTCACTTAAACATTAATGACATATCTGTTGCAGAAATTGAAAATTGATTCGCCAATGACATTTCATTATATTCAAAATATAATATAATATTTTAGCTTTGCATTAAACAAATGAACTTTTTTACTTTGTTCAAAATATCTTTAACAATACGACTAATTGTACAAATACTGGAAGTACACCCAGGAGGTAGACCTAAACGCGTTTCATATAAGTCCTTCTTCGCCGTTGAGCTAAAGTAATTTGATATAAATAAAGTAGACTATTGGAAAATACGATATCAAAGTTATTTTATTGATACAATGAATAAAGTAGAGTAATGTTAAATACTGTTAAAACTGGCAAGAAACAACGTGAAAAAGTTTCTCCGATACAATTACTTCTCACATGCATGTCAAACTAATGTGACGATCCTCAAATTACAGGAAAGGACGCAATGATTAAGTAGATACATATAAATAATTGTATCATTTTCCTTTTTATTTTATTTTCATGTTTTGTGTGTCTCCTATCACCAGTTAAATAATGGATTCAAGAATACGATAAGTGAAATAAAGCTGATCGGCATTTATCAACTGTAAGTGTTTTACTGCGAGACAAAACGATTCGAATTAACGTCTCACACAACAATTAATTTTCCACTGTTCTATATATAGACAATAGCACTTCTAGAAAACTGAACACATTACCAATGGTTCTAAAAGCACCGTGTTTCCATAGATTGTCATCCGTTGTTCCAAATATGCAGGAAAAAGATAGGGTTGACCCGGTTGCTTTTTTACAATATCCATGGTTTGAGAATACCCCTTCATTTTTGACAATTCTGTCCGTTTCTTGCAGTGTATCAATACACATCTTCAAACTGTTATATCGTCATCAAACAACACTCAATATCAGTCAATCCTTGCACAACCCATGACAATGTTATATTCTATCATCTGTATAAAAAACATGAACATTTAAAGCATTTAAAAAAGTATGCCGAGCCAATTTACACAGCTCTAATATTTCTCGGGCGTAATAATCTTGCTACCGTCATTTAAGAGAGGTAATTCGTAAGTGAGACTTTAAATGCTTTTTTCGCCTTGAGTTGTACTCTTTTCCATGGTGTATCTGTGTTTTAAGTGTATTTCAGTCAATGTACTCCGCAAGCCTTTAACGAGCGAAAGCTTGTTTACGACATGCCGTCAGATTTTAAGCCAATTTGCGACATCCCACTTATCCTTCGGCATCTCTCAATTGCCTGATTAACATACCTTAATTTTCAAGCTGTGTTTTGATTATTCTCAACAAAACCATGCTTTGTATTCACAACTTTTCACAACAATTATCATTTGATTTTCGTATGTTCGACAATCTGTTTTGGTAATAATGTAATTATTTGACTTGATCTACAACTTCGAAGAAACTTATTGAGCTGTCTGGTAAAAGAAAGTGTATAAAGAAAAATATGAAATAACTGTTGCAAATAAAAATGATGGTTAGATTTTGTTATCATTCTATTACAGTTTTCATTTATTTTTATCATGATAGTTTAGTTTTATTACCTATAGATAGATTGTAATAGATGCTGAAGATCATAGAAATTTATGCTGTAAAAGTCATTTTTATTTGTTTCAATGATTGAAAAACAGACATTTAAAATATAATTAGCAATCATGCTTTCTCACGATGGTTTATCAGATTTTTCTTGGATTAGTTTCCTTTTTTTTCCTTTCTTTTAAAACACATTTTTAAATACTTACCAACATGTCATTTAAAGTTGAACTGTGTATAACAATGTAATGATTGCTTTAATGCAATATTTTAAGGTATTTTGTCTGGAGTGTTGATAAACTTTTCAATGTTATATTTCTTATAAACTTTTTAGTTTATTTTCAATCAGTTCATTAGTTAATAAACAAGGATCCAAGATATGACATGAAAAAAAATTTATAGCTGAAAAATCAAGGTACCTATAATGGTATATTTTTTCCTGGATTCTCCGCTATTCAACAAAAAATATGTCTTATGATAATTTTTTGAACTATTCTTGAATTAAATTGTTGTTTTTTTCTACTGATCTTACCCCGATTGTGAAACAAGTCACACATGAAGTCTTCCTGGGTAGAACCAGTACTAAGCACATGCGGGTAAAGTGTCTTGCACAAGGGCACCACATACAGCCCTAGCTGAGAATCGAACCAACGGACTGCCGATCCTGGGTCCAATATTCTACCACTGGATTATTCCCTTTATTATTAAAATTGAAGTGCCAAGTTCCGAATGTATTTATTGTGATAGAAGTACATGCAGTGTCCTCCATGCCGAAGTAGTCTAAAGACACTAAACTCTCATCGCTCAAGGTTGTAAGTGCGAGTTTCGCTTCCTCCAAAACCTTTATGTGAAAAAGTTTGCCAGTTATTGTACTATAGAAAGGACGATGGTTCTATTCAGATTAATTCTTGGATCTTCCTCCGCCGGTAAAACTGGATATGCTTTATATAACATGTGTTGAAAATGGCGTAATACTGCATTTAAACATGAACTACATGAATGTTACAGTAGAAATAACGAAAGAAACACAAAAGACTATACATTTGTACGAAAAATTGTAAAGAATAGATTCGTCATACTGTTCTCTTACAACACACGGCAGAATATACAAGTTATATAAATTTTCTTTTTTAAGTATATAATGAACAATATTTACAATGCAACTGCAATCGGCCTAAAGAACTACATAGATTTGCTGCATTTCATTTACCATTGAAAACACTTGCAGCTGGGTGGAGCTAAAAGGACCAGTTTGCATTTCATTTGTTGCACGATTTTGTTTTGCTGTTGAGACGTCATGTCGCCGTTAGTTTCACGTGTCGTATGCCGTAAGTTGTCCTACAGATGTGTTCACTTATTCAGTATAATGACAATGGCTTGGCGGTTTAATGCGTATAATTTGCTATTTAAATATCAAAATCACAAAAATAACGTAATTGTTTTAATATAAATACTAAACTATAATATTTGATAATTGTTCATTCTAGAAACATAACCAACTTAGTTATCGTAATCATGTAGTATGAGGCTCAAAAATACTAACCTCTCATCGCAGGGGCTGTGTGTTCAAGCCTTACTTGATGCAAGCATGTTTTCTCAGTTATTTGCGAGCCTGGCTTTATGTGAGAACATTTCTCAGTTGTTTGCGAGTCTAACAATATGTGCGAACATTCCTCAAAAGTTTGCATCTCTTATCAACTAACTATTCAGATGATCACATAATTATGTTTTTACCGGCCTGTCCTATATCATTAGGTCTTAGTGTTCAATCTAGATATGAGTAGGAACCATTAACTTAGATATGCATGCAGTACTTTACTACAGTATAAGTAGAAAATAAGTGTGATTCTTCGGCCGTTTATCTTTTAAAAGATATCTTTGAAATGTTCAGATATGAAGTTGTTAGCGTCCAGCTGGGTCAGAAAAACTTGCATGTGGTAAAATTTCTAAATGCATAACATATTTATTCTGATGATGTTTCTCTATCAATAAAATTGGATGCCATATATATTGTGTAATTTGTTAAAAATGGCGTTAAACCACTTTTAAAAAACAATTGAAGCGTTGACAAGAGGTAAAGCGTTAATCAGAACTTGTGGATGTTGCAGATATATTTTTGTTATGCTGCACATGGCATGCTGGGCCTTCTTGGGTATGATTTTTCGGTACTTTTATTAGTGAGAACTTTATTTTTGCTATTATTTGCGAGTTTCAAACCTTGGGAATCAGATAGTTCGCAAAAATTACAAACATTTTCACGTTCCAATAAAAAATGCAATTCGGGTGGTTTCACTTTTCAAACGTCGCGAATTCAACAATTCGTGAATAAATAAAATAGAACAAATCAGAGCAAATTCGCGAAATAAAGCTCACGCGAATTCAAAGTGTAATGTATTATTCGTTGATACGCTTAAAATATAAACCATCAATATAATCATGAAATATTATTTATACAGTATCTTAAATTTCAATTCTAATATTTCAGAATATTCTAGATCAACAAATCAACTCATCACAGTTCCGCCATCTTTAATTCACGTGTAAAATGAGGGGTTTCTTCAAACAATTGATTGTGTCTATGTCACTAGCTGCTGTCGTTTATACTGCACCATCGTCATCATCGCAATCATCAAACACTTTAAGAAACAAGGTAGGTGTGTTTGTAAGTAAAACGGGCCTTAATTTACCACGTGGTTTAATCTTTTATGCTATTTTTGTCACAAGTATATTTTTGATTGGCATGTGTGCCAACATGTTCTATATTACTTATACGTGCATATCTATAATGTGTTTAACAAAAACCTTTGACTACATTGTAAGCGATATTTCATGGTATAAGTTACTAAAATATGGGGTTCGGGTGAAAATATTAGATATATTTAAGTCGATGTATGCAAATGCGAAGTCAAGAATCAATTATGAAAACCAATTAAGTGAATGTTTTATATAAGAGATTGTCTAACCATTTTTTACATCATATTTACGATTGTAATTTATCAAATGTACTGACAGGGTATGTTTGGTAGTTTGTACTCAATTGATTACGAAAGTAAATTATACCATTATTGTTTATATAAAACCCTCTATAAGCATGCATATTATACTATTGATGCACTTATAAATGTACTGAATGCAGGTGAGATTAAAATAAAGATGGAACATAGAACGAAATATTTTATTGCGCACAATTGTTTTAATGACTCAAGTCATCGTTAATCATAGTTGATTACGTCATACCACTGTAAATAATGTGTATCAATTTACTTGCTTTATTGTAGTTGCAGTTATGTTTGAAATAACTTTAATCAGAAATAAGTGGAATTCAATAAACATAGCTGGTTAAATGCGCACATACGCATAAAATGAATGAGTAACAACATTGTAAGCTAACAACTATAATAAAATAAAAATAAAAATAATTTTCTTCCAAAAATAATTATTAGCTGATACCTAATAAATGCAAACATAAAATACAAAACAATACAGCTAAAAAATGGGAGCTGTTGTTTGGAAACCGATCTTAAATGGAAGCAAATCTACAATGCTCCTTTCAAATCTACAATATATTAAAAAATAAGAAGTTTTCAATACAAATACTTAATACGATTAATACCAACAAATAAATCATTTATGGAATACAGCTTCGAATCTTTGTAATTTATGCAATGTGAACAATGAAATATTAAATCATTTAATCAGGGAGAGCATTTACTTACAAAATCTTTAATTTAGATTAAAACTACCCTCCACATATTTCCTATCCTCTCCTTTTGATCCTTTATAATTTAGTCTATTCATATTCTGCGTCCTTTTAAACACCCAAATAATACATTTCATTACATGAAAAATAGCATTAATTTTGTTATTGCTTGATTTGCTTTTTCTCAATTTACTTAGTTGCTTATATAGTTTAACCTTAGCATATATAACTAATGAGTATTTACGTGTCACACATTAATCAACACATGTATAGAATGCAACAAATCTCTTGTAATATGAATATGTTTATCTCGTATATAACTTTATGAAATATAATATTCAATCACAAAAGTAATATATTTAATTTCTTTGTTTTTCTTTCAGAGGTCATTTTTTGCTGATCAAGGTGAGTATGTTGAAACGAAGTAGGAATTTAGATTTATGATATAAAGTGAGATGTATACGTTAAACGATTCGTTCTATACAATTTAAACAAGTTGAAGAAAATTAAAATAAAAAAATATTATCAAGTTTACCACTCTGCATGTTTACTTTGTATTAAGACTCTAATCAATTTATCCATATTTCGGCGAATTTTGTAGTCAACTTTTATTCTAGAATGTTACAATTTGCGAATTGGTCATAAGATAATTTTTATAGACTTAAAATTATTATTAACATGGTTGACGTTAACTTCAACTTTATTTTTATTTGTATCAAGGCCACCGGCCCATACATAATACAATAATAAACAAATATTAACAAAATGCATAGAAATGTGCACATGTGATATAGTTATGTAAATTACTAATATATTCATACACACATTACATATATATACATACATATCCAAGAAACTAACTAGATACCTTGTATGTGTGAATTTCTCAATGTGAATGCATACTATATAAACATTGCTAAATTGCGTACAATATTTTCATTTTTACTTGACATTAATATATCAAACTTGCTCAAGGACGGGGATCCAAAATATTTCTTTGGCAGATATTTTAAGCGTAGCTCTCTATATAATGGACATACTAGAAGAAAGTGTTATTCTGTTTGAATAAGTCAATCACAGAATGTTCCCTTGGAATATTCATATGACGTCCTTTTTCAATTATAAAAGAATGGGAAACAGTTCTCAATGTAACAATACTCTGTCTAAACTTAATATGTCAATATATTTTAAATATAGTTCGAAACAGAAATTGCATTTAAACTCTCTATACCGTACTTACTTATTATTCTGTGAGCAATGTAATTACGATAATGTGATTGACAGGTTTTGTAAAATCATGGCTATTGATCACTTAAAATTCTTTAAAATAGTTAAACGCAGTAATACATTTATAGAAACTGGCTACCATCTCTTGAATCAAAAGTGTATTTTAGGTCTGCAATTTGCCATCAGTGCAGCTGAATATTTATTACCTTCATTTCTATTTTATACTGACGTCTGGTGCGTATTTTCTTATAGCATCAAGTGTACATATTTACCTGAATCTATGTATGGTTCAAATCATACACATGCGAATACTGCCACATTATTAAAATAATACTATGTTGAGACTACCTTCTACCATTTAAAAGTCTCATTTTATGATGTGACAACGGAGTAAAGAGCGAGGTCGGACGATATCGACAACCATGTGTTAGCTTCATTTGGCAGATTGGCTTTTGACCGTCCCAAGACAGTTATTCAGGATGCAATCCAACAAAGTTATCACAGACAGAAGATTATCTGATAAAACTACAATAACGCTCTAAAGAAGGATACATTAAAGTACACACATATATATTAATATCTAAAATTGCATTATAAATTGGAACCTATTACATGATTTCAAAAAAGGCCTCATTACATACCAAAACATAATAACCTCCTTACCAAAGAATGAAGAAATCGGATTTATGTTTTTTTTTTCTCTTCCATTTCTGATACATTTTTGGCATTAATGTGGATTATTCTAGTTATTTCTAAATCATTTAAAACATATACATGTAGTAGCAATGTTATTAATGTTTGCAGATAAATAAATGTCAGATTTCTATTTTTTTCGCTTATGAAGATGACTGTACGTGTAAACTGTAGAAACGCTACTGACACTCCTTGCTAAGAATTGTGAAATAGCAATGACATATCAGCAATCTGATTGGTCTTTTATTTCGGCGGAAGGTGAACCATATGGCAATTCGGTAAATGCATTAGGGCTATAAAGTGTGGGACAGACAGGGAATTCCCTGATTTTACATCAAATCGTACCCGGATCATGAGATATCAAGTTCTGGGATATTGCAAAGAAACAAATGTACCATACACTTGGTATAATAGGTCACCGCGGAAACATTTATTAATAGGAAATTGGTTCATGTCTTCTATAATTATTAAGTACAGGAAATGGAACGGATTGTAAAGCGAAATATGATTATTTTTTATATCGAAACTATTAGCCTTGTATCTTAATAAAATATACGATTTGTTTTATTAATTGTAATTAAGATATTGAAACAAAAAATGTGAAACACGTCAGTCGCCAGCATGATTAATGAATGGAATTAATTGTGGAATTGCAGCTGCCAATTGTATTCCACAATATTTAGTTTCTTCATGAGAGATGATTAATCACCAAAAATATAGTTAAGAGAATTATAAAAATTAAATATAATATTTTATAAAACTGGATTTCCTGAGTTTTCTTTGATTCACTCAGATCAGATTTTATAAATAACTGTTTTAAATACATCATTCGACTTTAAACTGCTAAATTTAGATTGTTTTTATAACCGTTTTGTTACCATAAATATTCTTCTTAATAAGGTTATGGCTTGTCAAAGAATAAATAGAAAATGATCGTTTTGAGTGCTGGGATTAACAATGATGAATGAATATCCAATGTTGCGTGGTTATGATTGATTTATTGGCAAAAAATAATAAAGTGATATGTTAAACTATATATGGCGGTATTGGGCCTATAAAGACATGAAAGTTTAACAATTTAGCTGGTCCGTCGTCAAAATCAAAATGAATGGGGATCTGTATAACTATAATTTATAGAGTTTTACGTTTCACTACACAGTTACGCCTCTTTTGTCCACGGTAACATGATTCTTACGCTTAAAAAAGGCCTAATTTGGGTTTGAAATATTTTCAAAATGGTTCATAGTGGTTGTGGTTTCTTGCTGCAGATGGGTACAGAAAAAGTTGGTATAGCATATACTGCAATAAGACATCACTGGTGTTTCCACATATGCATGTATTTATGAGCGTTTGAGGGCTTCTTTTTTCAAAAAATTTCAGGGTGTCACTACACTGCACCCTCTTTAAAAAAAAGCTGATTATCCTACCAGTTATTGGCATTTTTATGTGGGTATACATTCCTGCTATAGAAACAAAAGTACTTTAAAAAACATTCTATGTGTAATTTCTTTTACCATGGAAATCCTAGACCTTTTTTTATATAGAACAAAGAACAAAATTCAACTATGTAGTGAGACTTTCATTACCCAATGCATTTGGGTCTCCCTAAAAATCGTGGACCTTCTTTAAAGTGTTGTAATTTACTCAAATTTATACACTAAGTAAAGTAATGAATCATTGTACAATAAAACAGAACATGACATCAACAATCCGGAATTTCACCATTTCAATTCTTCTGTTGCAATGCAAAATAGAAGAATACTTTACCTTGAGCACGCACAAGCATTCATTTTAGGAAAACTATGCTTTTCAGTCAAAAAATCATGACCATCAAAGTTTCTCATTACCAGTCATGAGAGGACTGCACAAAACCAAATACAAGTGAGGGGATTAAACTCAGTAACTATACAAAAACCTAGAGGAAATATAAGAACACCATCTGTTCATAGGTACCTCAAACAATTTAGAAGGTAAACGGTACCTCTCAAATGCAAAAAGAGGCCTGCATCTTCGAAAGCATACCAGAAGTTGACTACGAGTCGTTTGAAAAACGTCATTTCGTAAGACAACTGGCTTAGAAATAGTCAGGATTTAAAAACAATAACAAGGTTTTTTTCAGCAATCTTGATAATACTATGTATTCAGATCTCGATTCAACACATCAGAATAAAACAGAGTAAAACCATCGTCTGTTTTTAAAGTAACCGGACAAAATCCGTAGGGTCACTTTAACATGACATTAAATTATATATTTTGACGTCAAAATCTTTAAATACCCATTTTATTGAAAATGCACTAGACAAATGATAGTAATATATATCAGTAATCGTTCGTTAATGAGATATGAACCATGAGTTGCAAAGTTAGTGTATGACGAGCTCACAACATGAATGTAAAAAAGCAATTCCCTGGTAACCGTTAAGACATTTGTACAGTTATTTTAAATTCTATAACATGGCATTTTCTATATACGCTTTTAAATTTAAATGTGAGCTTCAATTCAGATGAGATGAGAAACAAAACTTGTATATATGTATGCATAATGTATTCATGTATATAAATTCAAATAGTTTCCTGTTCACTGCTTATAGTATACGTCACATATAAACATATAGACATATTACCATACCATTGGTTTACAAAAGGAATACGCTTGACAATAAAAATAACGTGGAAAAAAGGCTCGAAAACGGTGTCATAAATCCTCGGTACTAATTTAAAGAAGTAAAACTGCTGTCTCGAAATTTCGACCTTCTTTAAGTTCTAATATAAATATGGCTTAATGATTAGTAATATAGCACGAGATACTATTTTAATTATTTTTTAAAAATTATGTATACATATGACATGACCCTTAATTTCTTTTACAAAGTTACAGGTTTTGAGCTGTAGAACAATGTTGTCAACAGTTCATAAATGTAAAGAATTCGCCAGCTTAAGACATAGTAAACATTATGCTCTTCTATTCAAAGACACTAAAGTTACAAACTTGTAATGGTTTCAATCTAGAATTAATCAAAATATTCTTGAAACAAACCTATTACTGTAAAAATAATGTAAATGAATCGGTTGTTTCAAAATGTGAATAGACATAAGCATCTGGTAAAAATGACGTGTTATGGTTTAACATACCTCTTGTGTCTTCTCTTAACCCTTTACTCCATTGATACGCGTTTTCCCGCACAAATCGCAGAAGGCCTTTGAAAACAGTACAGGAAGAGCTCAGATTGCTCGTAACGAGCAATCTGATCACTTCCTGCACTGTTTTCCACTCTGTCAGTTAATATAAACATAATTCACCCAATAATTCAAAAGCCTTCTATATTAGGTGTCCAAAGGCATCTATATTAGAAGTGTCCAAAGGCGTCTATATGAAGTAAAGGGTTAATGCAATGTGTTAAAAAGTAAAATTACTATCTTAACTGTACATTTTTACAGTTTACTGTATGATAAAACAAGTATCCTGCTGGCTGTCTTTACTCCGTATATGTTTATGCTTGTTTGTATGAATGTTGACACTTTTACACCAATGTGTGTAATTATATATATAAAAAAAAGTTTTTACATTTTTAACATGTTACTATATGAAAAAAACAATATGTGTCTTTATTCCATATATGTTTATGCTGGTTTGTATGAATGTATACACTTTTACATCCATGACTGTGTTTACATGTTCCAATGTTTATACTTTAAATAGGTTACTATGACAAAAACAATATGTGTTCTTATTTCGTATATGTTTAGGTTGGTTTGAATAATTTGATTAATTGTGCATCTATAATTGTGTTAAGGTTCTAGATGTACACCTTTGTATTGATTCATATCAAGGGATCTATTTTAACATCTAATGAGATGTTATCCTTAAATAATGATTATATTTTTAATCATCTAATTACGCTTTCCGTTGTCTTTCCAAATCTTACAACTTATAATAAAATTAAAAGCTAAACATAGGTATTATGGCATTATGTATATGCATGTAACCTTACCTATCAGTTATCCCTTTAAAATATTCGTTTTATATTTATAGCCAGTGACAAATGTGTTTGTTTTATTGCCATGGTTTGTTTATTCACTGTTTAATTGTTAAAAGGGGTCTACCTCTTTCAGCTATATTAATTTGACCATAAAATCTAAAGAAATTAAATGCTCGTTTAATTGTGTATTCCTAAAATAATGTCAAATATCAAAACTATTAGGATATAAGCTAATTAGTATGCGAAGTGGTAAGAAAGTTATGCTCATTCTTCATTTAACACCTTCATAAACTTAGTCTTTCAATGACCGCAATAACTAATATGTCAATGTTTCTCATTCCCTCAGCAATAACCGGACAAATGACGATAAATGTACCATTTTCCTAAGTTATGTGATAAAAAATGTTAGTGTTGTTTTCTTATTTATCAACTCGTTTACAAAAATAATACGTGTATGAAGTTCGGCAGAGCTTTACGTTAAAACTATTTGCAAACTCGTTTAATAATTCAGTAATGATGGAGCACTCATATCAGATCCATTTTTAATCTGCTTTGATTTTCAAATATGAGATTTCATACAAACACCTCAGGAACTTTAAATAGCAATTTTGAGCATACAATCACCTCAGGAATTTATAACAGCGATTTTGATTAAGCGTATGTTACACTAACTTAATAAAATCTTAAACATTCTAATTTTCCGCACACATTATTCTTGAGACGTTTGAAAATGCACTTTTATTAAACGCCACTAGAGATATATCATTATTTTCTCCGACGAACTATTATCTCAAAGCAATCTCATTTTTTATTTTCCTAGAAAGTTTCGTAAAAAGGTGATACATCAGCATTAATTAACTCTGGTTTAGTTAACCACACTTGCTTGTTGTTCCACCTTAGTGTAACACGCGATGTAAAGTAAAAAAATCAGTAAATTGATTTAAACGATTTCTATAGAATATAATGCAGTGTCTGCATTGACAATGAATTTGAGATATAAAACATTTGCTTGATTTATACATTTCTATACTCCTACTCTTAAAGAGCATTCAAATACAAAGTGTTAAGTGTAGTTGGATCATATAGGCGTAAATAGATTATAAAGTTACAAAGTGTTAGAATGATATAGTGGTGTGACGCGTTAGTTCAACGCAGTAGTCTTAATATAACAAAGCAATGCTCCGCAGATCATTAGATTTGTCAAATATATATTAAATGCCTACGGGATTTATAAAAAAAAAATAAAACATACATACCCCACAAAACATATATATGTTATTACATTATACTACGAACAATTTTAAATTTTGAAAGTAAACGAAATGTGAATAATCTAACCAAATTAATACCGAGTTACCTGGAAGTATATAAACATACTTAGTCTAGGTTCTTTCTCTCTGTGCTCTACAAAATATAAATTTAAGAGAAAAGTGTTATCGAAGACAATTCAAGATCACAATTACTGCAACAATATAAAATAAAAAAAGCATAAACTTATAAGTAAACCGTAGTTATATATTGTATACATGTACATGACTTTAAGCAGTGCGTCGTCGATGTGTTACACGTATGATCTTCTCAATTGGAACTTCGACACGAGATACTTGAAATTACTGATGCTCTCGTTGATGTGATGAATTCGCTATCGCGGAGCGCTGTGTTCTTCAGATGGTCGAACAACCTGATGCAAATCGTCTGCCATTAAAGTGCAAGCTCCCCCACCACGCCCCTGTGTTCGTTATCATCGGACAAAACCCGATTTCGCAGATACAAGTTTTTATTTTGTAAAATTAAATGTAAACCAGTTATATTCTTAGCATTGCCCACAGGACTCGAAAACCTAAACAATTTCTGAATCTATTTTCAATACAGTAAACAGTAACTCAAACAGGTTTTAGGTAAAAAATATCTCTTTAAGGTATAACTGGATTTGAGACATAATCTGCATGCGTGTTTGCCAAATTTTATTATACTCCATACGCCTCAACTGTAATTATGTTTTATTAACGAGTCCCGAGTATTGTTGCGTTGTATCATGATTTAGATAGAAATAAGTATCCATATATTTGTCTTTATTGCCATGTGTATTCGTTTGTTGTCATGCTCTGACATAATTGTTGCAGTAAATCACTTGCAAGGTATGTATCGTAAAAGGTTCACCACCATTTTATTGCTCTATAACATAATTACGATGCACTATAGTTACACAATTTCAACTTTATTTCAGGACACCGGCAATATTCAAGATTGAATCCCAAGACATGGTCCAGAAATATAAAAATGGGTATGCTGCATGCGTGTTTATTGGTTTAAGGGAAAATATATAATGTATTATATTACACTTAATTAGTACTTAAGTTAAACTAATTATATTATCTAAAATATGCGACCTTGTACAATGACGTTGTCTTCTAGTAAGGCCGGAAAATATTTGATATTCAATTATTTATACTAATTGCGCGAGAGAAACAGGGATTTCGTTTCAAAAATGATTATCATGACATATCTCTGATGTAATCTGGTTGTCTCGTAGTACATCATTAACGTTTAATGGTTGCTCTGATATCAATGTAATAACCAAAGTCCTGTGGGAATCATAATACTAAGGCTGGTCATTAATATGTTAGGCAAATTCTCCTTAGTTGAAAATGACATGTCAGATTTATATTAAGTTTGACATGTGTTACATTTAATCCAACTGCAAACTGTATGTAAAAATTGATGGAAATATATAGCCAAACGAAACCGTTACATGCATTTCAAATTATGTACAGCCATCCACCACAGATCAGATTTGCGTTACGACATATTGGCGTCATTCCTATTGCAAGACATGTTCATCATTCTGTTACACATCGCTCCGATTTCTTAGTCATCTTGTGTACTGTAGTGTGCGCAATATCTGGTTCACAACATATTTAATTAATTGTATAAAACGATGTCCCATGTCTAGCAGTTCTTTCGACTTCATTTGTGCTCGATTTTGACATATGCCGGCTACACTGTCACAATTCATTATGATTTCTTATCCCCCAGTTTTCCAGTTGTGCCACTTGTAGGCTATAGAACACACAACATATGACTCCCGAAACATAACTAAGCAATTCATCGTCTTAACCGAGGTTTTGCTAATAGCAAAACAAACTTGTATAGCCTATGTTGTTTCACTTTTTGACACAATTTTTGCTTGTTAGCGCTTCTGTCTTTTAAACGTACATTTTGCGTAAATCCCTAACAATTGCACACACTGTTGTTACTGAAGTGACGTAGGTAGACATCAATGAAGCGACTTCGATAGTATATTTTCCCGCGAAGTCTTATTATTTTTCACATATACACCTATCAAACTGTTGAATAATTTGCTATGGGTACCACATTATTCTTACTGATGTAAATCTGCAGCCACTTGCTGGGTATTTATGAAAAATACATCAACTCCTAAGTAACACTTGCATCAAAGTTGGATTTGCCCACGAATTTAATGATCAGCCCTCGTACACGCAGCATAGTTCGACAGACCCTGTTCTCTGAAGTGTCTGTCAGTTTAGACATTCATTCGAAGCATGAGATAGAAGTCGCATGTCAAACAAGTATTTACTTTATAATACCAGAACCTTATAATGATATATTTGAGGGAAATCATTTTCATATTAAAATATGGAAATACATTCCACTTGAAATAGAATTACATATGACATATCTTTAAACATTTATAAATAAATTTCTGAATTGGGTATAATGCGACTTGTCATTAATGAAAATGACAACTACTATTTATTAGTTAATATATTGTTTAGTTTGTTTCTTTTCTGTTTGATTTTGTTGTATTTCATGATACATGATTTTTATATTTATTGTAAAAACATTTTATGCAATATCCTGTATTTTGTTATTATATATAATGATTTGGCTTCCTCCCTATGTAAAATACTTTACTTACCTATTACTTACTTGCTTACTTGTTTGGTTGCTTGCTTACTTAATCAATCACTTTCTTACTTAGTTAGTTACTTACTTACTTTCTTACTTACTTATTTACTAACCTTACTTACTTACTAAGCGTCTATTACTTTTTTCTTAATACTAACCTACTCACTTACTAACTTACTTACTTACTTACTTACTTACTTACTTACTTACTTACATTGTTGTTTAATTATCTACCTACCTACCTACCTACTTACCTTACTTACTTACTTACTTACTTACTTACTTACTTACTTACTTACTTACTTACTTACTTACTTACTTACTTACTTACTTACTTACTTACTTACTTACTTACTTACTTACTTTTCACAGGAGGTATAAAACGTAGCGGCTTTGACATGCTTGACCTTGATAGTATACTGAACGATCCCATCTTTATGGAAATGAATGAAGAGACAGAACAACATCATAATAATGGCTTGGCGCCAGTTGAAACTGTTGAAACTGTGAGACCAGTTAAAGACGAAATGTCTAATGTGATACCTGGATCTCAAGGGCCGTTTGATGAAGCGCCTCTCAGGAAAAAAGAGCAAGAGATAGCCGACACCATGATGGATGATTTTATGTTATTTCTTACCATGAAAGGTAATATAAAAGAAAAGTAAACAGGATTCATGTAGTATACAAACCTATAAGCACTAGGAAATAAATCATAGACTAACACAATCATGTTTTCCGATGTTTTATATATATGCTAGCATTGTTCATGAGTGAGTAATGTTATAAAATAATAGAAAACTCGGACCCGTTTCACTAACTTTCGTAAGTCTAACGATTTTCGTACGAACAAATGAGGATGGCTAGCACCGTTTCATTTGTGCAGTATTTTTGCAAATTTTAAAAAGAATACTATTGATGAATTTGTAAAATGATGTAAGTGAAACACTAAAGGAATTTCCAGATTTATTCGTTATTTCAAATTTTATAAACGTTAGTGAAACAGATGCAAAATACAGTATATGGAGCAAAATGGAGAAAATGACTGTAAAACAGCACAAAAATGCATCACATCGAATGAACCTATTCAAATTATCTTTTTGTGAACACAATTTTAAAATAATCTTTATATTTGTTAATTCAAACATATATATATATATGCTATTAATAAATCAATTATTTATCGCTCAGGCAATATTTGTATTGATAATTGATATACAAGCAATAGAATCTACAACAATAACATTTTTCTTTCTTTATTTGTATTTTACATTAATGCGATGATTCATTATCATTTCATAATGAAAGCGTCTTCCATGCAATATTTTCTTGTTTATTTGCTTGTAAGTATGATTGTTTGTATGGTGTTTAGCGTCGGTTCGAACAATTGTCATCTATATCGCGACGGTGTCTAGTTAAGACAGTTTTCTATCACGCCGTGGAGACATTATACTATCACGGGCCAACCAGACCTAAAACTATCCTGTCCTATAACTATCACCTAACCGCGGTGCGCTAAACAAAGCAACTTGCAGTACCATTTTTCAAGTATGTGGTATAACACTGCCGGGTATCGAATCCACGACCTCTACATCTAGACCACAACTGAGGTTACCATGCCTTATTTAATCGTACACTAGTTGCCTTGTATGTATGACGTAAAATGTACATGCTGTCAATTGTAATACTACTCAAAATCAATGTACGTTTGTCCTATTGACACGACTTTTTTGTCTTTTTTATCGCCATGCAATTCTATGAGCAGTTTTACACTTTTATAGTATTGTTATTCTTTATTTTCAGAAATGGGAATGTTGGACGCATGTTTAGGTTCAGACGGAGGAAGTAACACGATCTAAAGGGACATAACACAATGGGGAGAAGAGTTTTGCATATCATTCACTATTGTTTACCTTTCGGTTGATTGCACACAGTCATATCGTCATCATTTTGCGTGTTAAAATAGATTAATTTCATCAATGATATCATTTGTTTCAATTCTTATTGCTACAATGTACAATTCTTTTTTTTCAATTTCAATCGCTAAACGTGACCCGTTTAATCGACATGTAATATGTTTGTAAGGGTCGTGGTTGACCATCCTTCAACAAGCTTTACATATACGAGTGCTAATCAAGTTCTTTATATAGTATTCTTAAAAATAACACAATGCAGTCTCAACAAATACTAGTTTGAGTTTATTACTTTTGATATGATGCACTATAGATACGTGTAACAATGGATTAAAAACAAAGACGTCATGTGTCCGTCTATTTTTAACGAAACCATCTAAATTTTATCAAGTTGATTGTAAGGATTTCTTTCATCACTATTACCATTTTAAATATTGTAACACATTTAATTCAAATAACATTTATTAGAAACTTTTGTAATACAAGTGCATGTAACATACTACTATATAATGAAATAGGAAGAGAACTATTTGAAACATTACATTTAAAATGATTATTGAAAATCAATTTGAATTTCATAATCAATACTATAGGAGTAGTACGATTTCAAGTAACATACATAATGAAATAAGAGGACAACTATTAAAAACATTAAATTTAATAAGGTTTTAAAGCAATATTATATGAAAAGTAAGGTTAAATATTTTTGGTAAAAGCATAGAATATGTCATAGAAATAAAAATACTAGACTCGGTGAAACATACTTTTACGCAATCCCCTTCACGTACCCAACCACCGGATTAAGTTTATTTTTAACTTATACTGAATGAGCATCCTGATTTTATGGAATTAGAAATTATATCAACACTGCATTGTTTTGACTAACAAGTAAAACAAATAGTAAGGTATAATAGTTAAGTATATATTTGTAACAAACTTGCTACGATTAAAACTTCTATATATGTAAATGGTTCATGCATGAGATATATAAATAAATATACTTTATATTAGCATTTATTTTAAACAGACCCTTTCGGGAGATTTAAAAACACTGACATAAAGAAACTTACCTGTTGACATTTTTTTATTAAATGTACTCGATCAAAAAGTGAGAATTTAAAATTAATTCATGTATGTTCAATATAAGTATTCCAAACTTCCATATGTCACACTGGTTGTTCAATTGATATGTATAATTATTATTTTATTGTGATAAAAAATTATATAAGTGCAAGAGACTAGCCATTTTTATGATACAACGTGTTTTATGTGTTAGTATTTCTAACCTATGTACACATGAATTGAAATATTAAAAATGAAAAAAAATGCAATACTTGATTAAAATATGATGACATATAAGTTGTTTTTGTTTTTATTAATTTACCAACTAAATATCAAGCACTGTAATATTTAATTCAGAATTCAAGTTATATGTGATGCCTATTCTAGATAAAAAAAATTCATGTAAAAAAAACTATTTTAACTCGAAATATCGCTGTTAGATATGTCAAATATATCTCAAGCTCATAGGGAATGTCAAGAAGTTGGTGTAAGTATCTTGAAATTAAAAGGGATATACCGTAAGGCGACTGTGTCTTCACTGGATTAAGCTGCGAAACGGTCTAGCATGTAACTATGTCAAACAATGTTCTTCAAACAATATAATATATACATTTTCTTCAGGCTTCTTGCCTCATGATTCATTAACTTCAAACAAAAATAAAATGACTCTTATATTTAGAAATCATACAAACAAATGATTACAACCAATTATATAATTATGCAGTATAATGTTTCTAACCATGTAGTGTTGGACTAACTGTTGCCCAACAATCTTTTATATGATGAGACTAGACAACATGTCTGAACAGCATATGTTTGAGAACTGTTTCAAACTCAAACCAAAACTTTATGCTTGGATTAATCCTCACTTCCAGCACAAAATTACACGTATATATTTGAAGACTGTTTCAAACCTAAATCTTCGAACTAAGTTAATGCGCATGAAACAAAGTCAAGTTCCAGCACCAAAACTAAATTTAATATGTTTGAGAACGGTTTCAAACTAAAAGCATCAAACTCAACTTATGCGCATCAAACAATCTCAAATTCCTGCGCAAAAATTACTCATACGAGTTTCAAACACCAACTTGAAGCCTTCCCAAAGCCTAAAGCCAGTAGGAATCTTTGTCGCAATCCACTGGCTGTAACAAAGATATGTTCCAGTTATAAATAATACTCACGTATTACACGCCGGGTCTTAATAGTTTATGTTGAAAGTAAGACATATTAACATATAGATTCCGAACTAAGATACTGTACTGATAACGTAATTATTATTTCAAACAGAGTGATTCTTGGACAATCCCAATTACTGTACATATTATTACCATTTCAATAATTTTATTTTTTAGTATCTATAAAAAGTTATGTTGCATTTGGTTATTTCTATCACTTCAGTTTAATATATTTATTTCTATTCTATGAAATTAAATTAAGTAGTCAATTTCATCTTGTTATCTAATGATTTTTATTGAAATACATTTAACGATTTAAATTATTTCAGTTAAAACATTTATATATAATGAAATAATAGTCATTTTTATGATATCGGTGTAATACAATGACATCACTATACACTTAATAACGTTGCCTGCAACTGATTTATGTTACTATTATACATAAAATTATCCATTATACTAATTAAATGTGCTAATTGTTCCATTACTCAACCAGCATTCGTTAAAGCATATTTAACGCAAAACTTCAGATTTTTGTAATTAAAAATGGTATTCTTCGTCTATAACTGTTATAACTGTTATATTGTCATATGAATGTAATATTAAATTGAAGACATGAAGAATATAATTGTAACATATCTACTCTTTTCAAAAGTAAGTCATGACTTTAACACTGAAACTATGACTTTGGTATTACATGTAGCCATTTGATGGAATGGCATGACATTTGGATAAAAGTCAGTATTGAATAACGATTAAAATTATCTATACTGAAGTGCTTTATGCACCAGCATATATATAATCGTATAACTATAACAATTTTTAAAAGCGACAACACGAATGGTGACCTTGACATGTATAAAACATTCCACATTTGATGTCAATGATATTTCAAGGAACTACTTATTTGACATTGAAATTGCTAGTCGATTAGCACACACGTTTATAGCCAAGAACCTGATATCGCACATCTCGATGCACACATGCAAGTACTTGCCCAGTGCACCTTCTGTTTTGGTTTCAGAGTAAACCAATTAATAGACAAATTGCTTATCCTTTGTATAATTATCGGGTAAGACATCCCTAGAGAAACGAGTCGGAAGAATGATTTCTTTGGTCCTAAGAAGTCAGCAAACCAAAAGAGTTTGAATTATTTACAAAAATACGTTGCAAGCCATACACTGTTTTACCAAATATTGCAATTTTTATTGAATTTAGAAAATTTGAGTTGTATCTTATGCATATGTTCCGCGTTGGTTAGAGGTCATGTGATCGAAAAATGATGGAATAATATTATAATCGTATACAAAAGAATTTAATGTATATCTTTATATAAACATTAAGGTGTTTTTGTCTTTTATATGATGCCGATATTTGCGAACAGGCAGTCAGTCTAAACTTTTTATCACCTAAAATATATTAATCTTCAATTATGTATATGATCATTGTATGCAATGGATGTTTGAAATTGGATCTATTAAAATAAAAGAAAAAAACCCATGTAAAACAAGGAAATACTTTTGTAACTTAGACAAACTGTAAGATATTTGCTTAAAAATCAGTAAGCTCGATGACATGAATCCGTTGCCTTTGTTGGTGGATAGTGTTTTGTTTAGTACAAAGCGGTTTGGCTGATATTATATCAATATCCTTGGAGCTGTTTTACGACCCATTTTTTTATTTGAACACTTTTCTTAAACATTCTTATGTTTATATGTGTAATTAGTGTTATAGATCTAATGTGAGGTAAACATTTTATTACCGAGAATTTGCGTTTCAACTTATGCACATGCGCATCGTTTATCCGTTTCTGTCTATCTGTTTGTGCGTTTCATTGTGTGTATAATCGTGCCTGGATGCATGGTAAATGATATCTGTCATGTTCATAGTCAGTGTATTATTAATTAGAATTTACATGTCTAACGTCATATATTGCATTAATTTGTACCATGATTTTAAAGTTATGTGTACACATGATTGTCACTATTTGTTTTGGTATGTCCGTATTTTCATTGCTCATGATCACATGCTACATGTAGTTACATATTAAATATTGTTCACACGTTCGTAGTTGTATGCATTAAGCTGTTTTAGATCAATGTTTTGAAACGCAATTGATAAATCTTTGTAAATAATATTGTCAATAATTAAAATCAAAAGATATTACATTCGTTTATTTTTGCACATATAGCTTAAATAACGCCAACTTTTGTTATAGAATTAAATCTCTTCAAGGCAAAATGTATTATCAAAGGGAAATAAGTATGAAAAGTTTCTTACGAAAGGAACTTTCTGTAGTAATGTACCTTTGAGCTTTCAGAACATTGCTTACTATAATAACATTGATAGTACGTTATTCAGTGTAATTGTTTAAGTTAAACATTATTTCATTTACATGATAGAACAGTGCAGAATATCAGCATTATAGCATTATAAATGGTTTTACCATAATTATCCCAAAAACATGAAGCATATACAACAATCTAACCAATAATAAATATAGTTATTATGAGTAGTTTAGAAGTTGTAGTGAGAATGAACATGGCTGATTAAGTCCAACTTTAAATGATACACGTTTATTTTTATTTCTTATACACTGGATTATGTCAATCGTCAATGGGCGGTTTCATTACTAGATTTATGTGTGCTAGCGTCCGTCGTCCGCCGCCATCTCAGTTCTCGTTGTCTGACTGAAATGCGAGATGTATCTTGCTCATTTCAAATATTTGCTTTTCTACAAAGATAAACAATGTTTGTTGTTTTGAAACGTATGCACTGAACATAATCATGATTAATGCAAAATAGGCGAGATAAAAATATATTATAATTATTCCAGTCGGTTTATTTTGCATAAAAGCAATTAAATGTTTAACATTATTTGCAATATTTTCGCATCAACAAATAAATATTGAAAAAGAAATTAATGATCTACAGACGCTCATTGATTACTTCATAAAACTAAAACATCGGCTTATGAAAATGCATCAAAATGGGTAATTAAGTGTGAAATGTAACATAAAGTGCGAAATGTAATGTTTAAAATAGCAAAATTAAGTCACAGAATCGTGTTTTAATCTAAATCGGTAGAGTATGTTAATGTAAGTTAACATTGATGTATGTAATTCATCTCCTTATCTTATCTATATAGTAGTATACTTTGTCCAATGTTACCTTACGTAATTCAATATACAATTTTAAAAGAGCAGATGATCATTAATTTTATACGTATATTTTTAATTTTTGTCTCGTTATGGATATTATATTAATACAAATGCAAACAACTGAAAATAAATACTTATATTTTGATAATTATATTACTAGTAGCAGTATATATCAATCATATCTTATTGAGTTGTTTGTACTAAGAATTATGTTCTCGCATTTTAAACACTTAAATACAAAATGATGCTAGTTTATTTAAAACAATTTTTTTCGCTTGAATTTAAGCTATATATAAATTTGAATATACAGTTATTTGATATAATATTTTGGAAAATATGTCTTACGCATTTCGCATAGAACGATTTATACATATATCGTCACTTATGTAAACTACTTATTAAAAAGCAATTATACTGACGATTTTGATTTTAAATAAATATTAAGACATTTAATTGACTTATAACGATATTAACGACATCCGTTTATCGTTTTAGAAAAAAAACATAAACCCGACTCACAATTTATGTCAGTCGTCAGGTAAACCTGTACCAAACACAAATTAAAGTCTTGGTAAGTGTCAAACGCGATAAAGAACGAATTTGATAACTGATTGCGATGTTGTCTTAAGTTAAATGTGAATTTTACATGACTTTACACTGACAGGTCTAGTGGTAAAGTCTGATTCAGCATATGTTTATGTCTAAATGAATTTTTAAATGGTTAAACGGCAATGATGAAATCAAAATTATCTAATGTTCACGATTCAAATAGTTTAAAGTTTATATTTAAGAAATTATTAACACTTTTTATAAGGATATTGAAGTCACTTGATTTAATTTGATACTAATTGGGTCCTCCGTGGCCGATTGATTTAAGGCATCCGTCTATAGATCACCTACCTCTCACTGCTTATATCGAAGGTTCGAGTCCTGTTTGGTCCAAAAAGATACATTAGAAAGTTTCTTGCGGAAGGATTGTTCAGATTCATTCTATCTATAAAACTAATATTTCCATATATAACCTTAAATGTGTTAAATATGTCGTTAAACCCCTTTAAACAATAATTTATATTATATAGGATATTTTCTCGAGAAAAACTGATAAAGGAAATTGGCCCGTATTGTCATATATGACAACAAAGCTAAAAATATAAAAATTCCATATGCATTTGAGGTTCAAGTACAAAATTCCGTCCTGCGGGATAACTGTTTTGGCGGAAACGAGGCTTTCCTTAATTCCCGCGAAAATGCTAGAATAGGCTCCTTACTGCACTGATCATGTAGGTATCGTATTGTAGGCTTACGACACTATTTTTATAACTGCGTCAATTTTAAATCGATATACTGTTTAAAGGGTTACTGCTTGCATATATAAAGCATGTGAAAAAAAAAAAAATTCAATGAATAAAAACTAGTTCCTATAAGGTACGGTCATTTTGGATATGTTTCAGACTGTTAAATCTGAGCACGACGGCGTAAGCAGTGCTTTGCCTTTGATATAAATCCCTACAAATATTGCATAAATACAAACATTGCGAAGAAATAACAGAAGTCACGGTTGTTTAGCTGTTTCAAAAAATATACGCCACTCGGTGGTTTAAACCTGTTTTACAGGTGCACCCATCTACGCTTTTTGAACATTCGTCACACTATAAAACTAATTATTAAAATTATAATCATCCCACATTTATATACGATATAAAACCCAAATATAAAACGCAAATTAACTGTGTGCTACAACGTTCTGTGAATTACGATACAAGCTTCTTTAAATGAAAACTAAACAGCTAAACAGTATTTTAAGAAGAAGCTTGTATCGTAATTCACAGAATGGTGTTTGTTTTAACAAAGCCGGGCCCGATTAGCTCAGTCGGTTTCGCGTCTGACTATCAATCCAGGGATCGTGAGTTCGAATTCCCGCCCGGCAACAGTCTCCGTGGTGACTGCTATACGACATTGTGTCTCATTATCATTCGTCTCTCATTGCTGATTAAAGTGGGAAAGTTATCAGTTACTTGCGGAGATGGAGTGTGCTCGAGTACTGGTTAACCTTTCAGAATCCCAGGCAACAATGGTTTGGTTAACGGATCGTCTGTAAGCCCTCGATGGCATAAAAATGAAGCTAAATATTCAATCAATCAATCAATCAGTCTTTTAACAAAGACTTATGGCTTGTTATGTACCAATTATGTAAATGTATAACATCGGTTATTTCATAATAAAAGCTCTATTTTTATTACGTTTTTTTATATTAACGTAATGCAAAAAACTCAAAAATAAATAACATCTGTTTAGTTTAGTTGTTGTCTTATTGCATTATTGACTCGGTTTATACTATATATATTTTTTGTATATATATATTAATATCGATTAGAATATCTCAATGATAAACTGTTTTCAGCTCCAGAAATATAATCTGGCTCCGATTTAAGAAAATGTCAAATGTTCCACTCAACGAATTGATCCACCTTTATATACCCACGCCACTTTTTTGATGAAATAAATCTTTATAAAGCATGTGAGTAGTCATGAATTAACTAAATCCTACCCATATAAAACCGTTTATGTATGTAAATTGTCCGTTCATTCCAGATGTGTTGCACGTAAAACCATAGTATATAATTCATGATTGACTTTAAATTGATTGGTTTGGCAGATGCCTTGATAATGTGGATATGGTTTGCATACTGTTGTTTTCATGTACTACTCTCAATCATTATGTATTTCATTTGCATATTCCATAAAAAGATATCGAAAAACAATTGCATTAATTTAGGTATTGTAGCCTTTTAGTTTGCCGATAGGTCTGACATGATTTTATACATTGCAATTTGATATTTTCTGCAAGATATTAACAATAAATACATAACAAATACAATTCACGTGTTCATTCCTTTTAATGTTTCAATAAAGAATATGTCTTATTTCTGCTCTTAATCTACTTCTACACTAAGCCACAGACTTTAAGCATTCACAGCGCTTCAATTTCAATATGTAAGGAAACGAACGCTATGTTTAGAAATATTTATGATAAATTATGTAATGCACATTTATATCATTTATTAAAGAGACATGTATAACGATACGTGTAATAATATATGTGCCAGTAAGGCAAAATAAATACAAATGTTAGAATTATCTATTAAATTGTGAAAGTTAAAAATATATATGTCACTTATTTTTACACTTACAGGAGTGCAATTTAAAATCATTTTTTCCAACTTGATATCCTATTCTACGGCTAACGTAAAATCTAAATTTCCTAAGTTGTTGCATTATAAATAAGGTACGTGTTTAAATTATTTGACTTATCCATGACTCCAAATTTAACACTGGGGTATCTCTGCAATACCTAAAAAGTACATTCAGGACAAAATCATTATAGATGAAATCAATGACTCGCCTAGATGGATAATATCGGACATATTAGTGAGGTTAATCGATTTGTTGCCAGATTTAATCAATTTCAGAAACGTCCAACACTAGCAAAGGGACCAATTAAGAAATGTTTACAAACCCATGCTGTATGTAAATAAATGACCTTTCGCAGCACTGGCAAAGTTATTTCCAGCTAGAAAAAGATAAATCTGGTTTAATGACATTTTGTTATGCTAATTGTTTATTAAAATTTTATGCTTGACTTAATTACAAAAAATAACAAAATATATCATTAAAGCACAACATTATATACATCTTGCATTAGGTGATTTTTGTTCAAACATGTTTTCATATTTTCATAGTTTTTTCATATATCTGCAAAGTACCAGTGAACATTGTTAAAACATTACGCTGGTACAGGAACAATTTGTAATGTAATATATCTCGTTGTGAATTTGTTACTGTTTTTTCTTGCGGGGATACTTTTATTTAAAATGTCTCGTGTTTTGATAGTAAGACGTGTGAAGAGCAGGTTTGGTGCACAAATTACCACAGTTAAACTCAACAGTGACGTATTTTGTTTATTGCTGTTTTGAGGGCGTTTATTGCTGTTGTCACTTCTGATCTAAGTATCTTTTGTACTTATTATAATGATTCAATACTTTGGTGGCTGTGTCCATTGAGTGCTACGTTTCCTGTAGGAGGTTATACTTTTATATTATCAAATTTGTTATTATACTTATTTCTGATTCATTTTAGTGGCTTTAACTTGCAAAGAATTTACTTTTAATGCAATGTTTCTGTAGCAATTTAGGATATATAAGATATAAGCATTTAGCTCGTGTGTCACGATTACATGCCAATGTTTTAAAGAAAACTTAAAAATGACAGTTTCATACAGTATGTAGTGTGTAACATATTTATACCACTGCAATAGTTGCAGTCAAACCATTGGCAAGAGGTAAGTGTAAAGTGATTTTATTATCAAATTATATATAACTTGATAAATAAACCCAGCAATTATATTGTATAAACACAAACTCTATTGCATATACGACTCATCGTTAAGTTATATTGCTTCGGAGTAAGAGAAAAACGGCTAACTGATACGTATAACCAACTGTTAAACTAAATAATTGCACACTTACAATGCCGTGACGGGCACTCGGTCTAACGTTACATAGTTCAGAAATGAAGGTGTTGTCGAATGCGAACGTTGACAATTGTTGACATTCATTGCTGAAGATTAAAAGACAAAGGGCATTTTGATAAATTCTCACTTAGCACTTTATTTTAAAATTGCAAAGCTACATGACAAAAATATGAAAATAAGATACCTTCATTATGCATTTATACCTTTAATATGTTTCTGCTTTGGAAAAGAGCATATAAATTAATAGGTTTAGGATTAAAAGGTGTCACTATATTATTGAGGTCAACTGTGAAAAATATTGTTAATATATACATGTATTTACTTTCGTTCATATATTTTTGTGGTAAGACTTCAAGGAGAAAAACAATCACCCGTTTTATACAAAATAGTGTAACTACTTTTGTAAACATGTAGTGCCAGATAGTAATATTTTGGGATACGAATTTACTTAATATAAACATTACGTTCATATATTTATGCAAAAACTTGATCAGTGAATATGAGAAAAATATCAATTTCCCCATGCAAATAAATAAATATCTGAAGTGGATGAATGAATGAATGAATGAATGAATGAATGAATGAATGAATGAATGAATGAATGAATGAATGAATGAACGAACGAACGAACGAATTAATGAATGAATGAATGAATGATTGAATATAATTAAATGAATCAATCAATCAGTTAAATGAATCAATCAATCAGTTGAATGAATGAACTGAATGAATGAATGAATGTATGAATGAATGAATGAATGAATGAATGAATGAATGAATGAATGAATGAATGAATGAATGAATTAAATGAATGAATGAATGAATGAATGAATGAATGAATGAATGAATGAATGAATGAATGAATGAATGAATGAATGAATGAATGAATGAATGAATGAACGAATAAACGAATGAACGAATGAACGAATTAATGAATGAATGCATTAATTAATTAATTAATTAATTAACTGATTAATAAATAAGTAAGTTAATAATAAATAAATAAATGAATAAATAATATTTAAAAAAACAAATAAATAAAATGACGAAAAATGAATATTAATAAATAAATAGATAAACACATCACGTGATAATAAAAGTATATGATGTATTGTTTTTTTCTGTGTCCATTATAAATAATGATTTGTTCTATATATAAAACCAAATGGAAACTTGAATCTAGACTAATTGCAAGTCGCTGAACTCTAATGTTGAACACAAGCCTTTGAGAATTCTTTCTCAGCAATGATATATTACTTTAAAATTATCAATACAAGCTTTAATAGTGTCTGACAAAGCAACAGCTTATTTGACATTGTAAGCACTATCGTTGCAGCAATTTACGTAATTGCTATCCTTATAGAACAGTTGACATTTTCACAATGTTTTTCTTCATAATATGTTCAGTGGGGGTCGACGCTATCCCACACTTAACCGTACACAGTATCATAATTATTTTGCACCAAGTCATTATAACGTAAGAGCAAAACCAGAGCATAAACAAATTTAAATGTTGTTTTTTTAAATGCTTAATTGTTGGAAATCAGTGTGACTAAACTTTCTTATACTACTCATCACAGGAAAGGAACATTTCATAATTTGATATGGCTAAAATTCACAAATAAAGACAGGACATATGAAATATCTCGAATAAGCATTTGATAGATACACATATGTTTTAGGTATTAAACTTGTACTCGTAGGTAACATTCAAATGCTTCAAAACTGTCATAATAGCATTCTTATCGAGTTGCATTTATCTTTTTTTTAATTTACAATTTCAAAATAGTTTAGTAAATATTGTTAGCCATTAAAAAAACACTTTGTATGTTTCAGTTCAATATCAGATAACAAAAATACTGATAATCTACCTCCTGACTGGTTACCTGCTGACCATACCGCTACATCGACTGATATTCTTACTCCTGATTGGTTCCCTGCTGACCATACCGCTACATCGGATGATATTCTTACTCCTTACTGGTTCCCTGCTGACCATACCCCTACATCAAATGATATTCTTACTCCTGACACTGGTTCCCTGCTGATCATACCCGATATTCTTACTCCTTACTGGTTCCATGCTGACCATACCGTTACATCGAATAATACTCTTACTCCTGACTGGTTCCCTGCTGACCATACCGCTATATCGAATGATATTCTTACTCCTGACTGGTTCCTGCCGACCATACCGCTACATCGAAATTGATATTCTTTCTCCTGACTGGTTCCTGCTGAGCATACCGCATTCTTACTCCTAACTACTTCCCTGCTGACAATACGACTACATCGAATGCTTTTCTTACTCTTGACTGGTTCCCTGCTGACCATACCGCTTCATCGAATGATATTCTTACTCCTGACTGGTTCCCTGCATACCATACCGCTACATCGAATGATATTCTTACTGCTGACGGGTTTCTGCTGACCATACCGCTACATCGAAATTGATTAATCACTGACACAAACAATAATTCTATATTGTAATGGCCAACATGTCAGATAATACTCTTTTAATTTATTCCCACCAGGGACCTTTACGTAATACAAATACAATTACAAATATATGACATTTATATAGCACAAATTATAAAATATTCTATTGCGCTTCACAATTACACAATACACATTTAAAACATACATTCAATATATTAACAGGGTTCTAGAACTTAGATTTAGACATGTATATATTTATATCAATACTTTTTTATATTGCTACAGGTATTTTGTATTTAACCAAAGCACACTCATTGTTCATGAAACTGACTATGCAAATGTGTTTTCAGTTTTGATCTAAAACTGGCTTCAGATTGAATGTCTTTCAGATAACTCGGTAGATTATTCCACCATTTGGGACCAACAACCGCCATATATCTGTCTGCAGAAGTCAATGTGGGAATGAACCAATCCATGCACTAATGATTCAGATGACTTTTGTGTGAGATGTTTACGTATAGCTCGAAGATTTCGTAACTGCACATGAGCTGTCTGACACTTTTTTTGGATGTGATGGTCAAAGTTGAGTGTATTGGTCATGATTACACCGAGGTCTCTGGCATGATCGACACATTTTACGTCACACCCACCAACGTTTACACTTGTGATGCTCAATTTCGCTAACTGTTGTCTGGATCCATATATAATTATTTCAGTTTTAGACTGATTCATTTTCAGTTTGAAAGTTGTCATCCATTGTATGATTTTGTTGAGGCAATTGTAAAGTTGTTGAAGAACAGTTGTCTCGTTTTGAGCATTTCCCGATTGAATTTTTAACGCAATCTTGTGATCATCCGCATATCCATAGAGATCGGCTTCACAACTGCCAAACCAATAAATGTGGTGTCAACCATGACGTATATACTATGGTTTTACATACAACACATCTGGACTGGACGGACAATTTACACACATGAAATGATAGCTTTATATGAGTAGGATCCAGTTAAGGATTCATGACTACTTTCACGCTACATGTACCAGCTTTCTGGACAATTCTGTGTCATTTCAGAATTGTTGGTTCGAACCGCATCTAGGGCGAACAGTTGACATATTATTGCTCCGGAAATTGATAGGTCTCACAAAAGCATTGATTTTTTTTAAAAAAACCTTGTCAAGGTATACTTTTTATCCTTTATACTTGCATATCTTGAACCAGTGAAGAATTTGAGCCCAGACACATGCTGCAGAATTAAATTGTTCACTCTGATTTGGACATAAATGTTACAATGGAGCCCTATGGGAAATGTAATAGTGATATGGGACGTAATGACGGTTTATCTCTCGCCGCTGAAGCCGTGGTTTCGAACCTCACTCGGTCCAAAAACTCCATATGGGAAAATATACGATTTAATTGCGGAAGGAAAGTGATTCTACTCAGATTTATCTTGAAGTTTTTGTCAGCTAATAAAATGGATATGCAATACATACTCTATCATTTGTTAAAAATGGCGTTAAGCAAAATTGAGGACTTCAGTGTAGATTAAACTTGCCTTATAACGTAAAAGCAAACACAACACAACATCATAGTTATTATAAATTTGTTTAGTGTCATATATATCAAGTGTCTGTGTAATATATTATAAATAATGTATGTTAGTTTAATATAGTTAAGATTTACAATAAGAAAAAAATCATTAAATAAATGTTGTTTTTTTTTCCCGCCTTGACTGCGGTTTGAACATGCGAAATCCGGATTGACAGTTAAAGGCGTAGACCACTGCACCACTTTGGAGCCTAATAATAACGTAACTGTTAACACCTTTTAAAGTTGTTAAATCTTGAAAGGGGAGTAATTCAAGTTGACCGGAAATGGAATTAATTCATACGTTTGATATACGTTTTATTCTATGCAAATTGTTTTAACCGACTGAAAGGTTTTGTTGGTGGGTATAAAATACCCCGAAATGTGTACATAGCATCCATTTATATTTGGCGGTTTGCAAGTACAGCAGAAAGCCTAGTTTTCAAATCCTCATGAAATTGAGGTTAGCCCATCTTTTGGGATGTGGCTATCTTACAATTGCTATAGTCACCGGTCGTGGATGATTGTGCGCCTTTCACTGTCTTCTCTATATCTTATGTATACTACACTAACTTCTTTTTTTTCTGGTTTTTGAACAACCCAGTCTGAGTCTGTGAATTTCATATTTTGGTAAATGATTATTCCAACACTAAAGCTTCAATCATTCTGGTCCTATTTCTGCTAAATTTTCTTTCTTTATCACAAAGTTCTTTATTTACTGAAAACCAAACAACGTAGATATTTACTGGGAGCTTAACAATGTAGACGTAGACTGAGAGCAAAACAATGTAGATATCGACTGTTAGCTAAACTATGTAGATGTTGACTGGGAGCTAAACAATGTACTTATCGACTGGGAGCTAAACAATGTAGATGTAGACTAAGAGCCAAACTATGTAGACGACGACAGAGAGCCAAGCTGTGTAGATATCGGCTCAGAGCCAAACTATGTAGATATCGACTGAGAGCAAAACAATCTGCTGAGATATCAACTTAGGGCTAAACAATGAAGATGTAGACTGAGAGCCGAACAATGTAGATGGAGACTGAGAACCAAACTATGTAGACGTAGACTGAAAGCCAAACTATGTAGACGTAGACTGAGAGCCAAAACTATGTAGATATCAACCGAGAGCAAAACAATGTAGATTTTGAATGGGAGCTAAACAATGTAGATGTTGACTGAGAGCCAAACTATGGAGATGGAGATTGGAGAAAGGTTAAGTCTAATCTAATGAAACTGTTTTTTTGCAAACATTTAATGAACGAATGAATGGTATTTTACATACGATAAAACACCATTTACAAGTAGAGAAAACTGCTTTCAACATACAAATAATCTGGACTTACCGGCTCGTCACACAGGATATTGTTATAGTTTATTACAGTATTACAACTTGTTCTTCAAATATACACTATACGCAAGCTGATTGGCGCAATGATAAATAAGTAATCATGATGAAAACAAAAACAACAATTAGTGTTGTATATTCAGCTGCGATGGTAAATCTCTTTTTGGTAGCGTTAAATGCCGCACCGACGCTAATGTCGAAACCAACGTTATATGTCGCATTGCTGGTACCAACGTTTAATGTCTCACAACCACATGTCAATATCGCACTTTTGACGCTATATGTCGTAAGATGTGCACAACCAGTATATATCGTAACCCCAACTCTTTATGTCGTATTGTTTTATCAGAGCAAAACATGTTTAATAGTTAATCATTATGATCATTATCATATTCGGTAGTAACCACCATCCCTGACAATGAAGTGTGTGGAGGGGTGAGGATTGGGGAGGTTGTTAACGTACGCATATATTCAGGCGCGTAGCAAGGCATACTCAGCTGAGTAATATCCAAATCAAAGCCTAAATATTGAAAAGACTAAAAGTAGAGAGAAGCAATATAAATGCAACAGGAGCGGGTTACAAAAAGTGCATAAAAGTTTCGTCATGAACTGTTCCATGCATAAAGTGACAGTGTCCACTGTGTCCTTTATGTAAAACATCGACCTAAGTTAGAGTATGCAGTCCGGGCCGACATTTCCCGATGTAGGTTATTAGTTTTTAAGTAATGTGTTCTAGCCAAATGAAGCATAAAATCTTTTGAAAAGAAAGTCATCATTTCTACTTCTATTTCAAATAAAATGCCGCGGGGGAAGTTTCCCTAGACTCCCACCAGCGGAACTGGAACCACCACCGCACGTCCTGCCCTGATCAACTTCCAAAGTTGTCATGCTACGCCCCTGATATTGTTCTGAATTCCACGGCTATTTTTATTGTGGCGCCCAAGTATAGTGGTTGTGTAGTTTGATAAGCATTCCACGGGACCCGGGTTTGATCCTCTGCATGACACTGGAAAGTGTTTCCCACATGTCTGATGAATCGGTGTTGTACACCGCGCATGTAAAAGAAAGGCCCTCCCGGGGAGTTTGGAGAACTGGAGAACATGGCCATTTAATTTCAGAGATCTGGGAAACATTTGCTATTACTTTAAGAGATCCAGCGACTAAAGGTCTAATTTTAGAGATCTAAGGATATTGTGCATAATGAAAAAAGTACCTTATTTGATCAATTTTATCAGATACATATAAACAGAGATAGGCAACTAGAGGCACTTGTCTAAATTTCAGGTGGCACATTTTGGCTTTTTCTAGTTTAGTTTACTTATTTATTTTACTTCGATTTTGAAACAAGTACTTACGATTTAAACAAATCACGCTCGAACTTTTCCTGGGTATAACCAGTACTAAGCATATGTGGAAAGAGTGTCTTGCTCAAGGACACCACTCATAGTCGTGGCGAAGGATTGAAATACCCACCACCCTCCAATCAAGGGTTCGGTGCTTAACCACAAGATCACGTGACGTTTTCTAAATCATCCTCCAGAATCAAACAACATAATTTTGTGTTTATGGTATCAAAAGAAAGGGCTTGATTTGGGAGATAATTTTTTTCTTTTTTAAATTTAACGAAATGAAGAATTTTTGTGTGATCGTTTTCTCTTTTTTAGCCCATTTTTTAAATAAGAAATAAGAAACACGACTTCAATAGATATCAATATGAAACTTCCGCCACCGGTGGAAAACTTACTTTATTGTGTTTTGTTTAAACGTACCGGGTATTAGCTGAATCAAGACTACCGTTTTTTTGTTTAAAATCTTTTTTTTTTATGAAATTTCAACATATTTCAATTTCAATCCGTAATAATTTAAATTCAGAAGAAAAATTTTAAATTACTGATAATTGGAATTGGCCATCATTTTATCAGCTTTACTTTGGCACCAAAATTGTTAAATTCAGACCAAGAATTGAAGAGTTATTATAGAAATACTAAAAGTGCCGTGGACTTTATATTGCTATTAGCCTGCCAGTTTCTGTAATTAAGTCACTGATTTTATGTATAATTTTTATACTTGATCATAATTTACTTTTAAAATGAGATGTCGACTGTTTGAAACAGCTTTTGACAGCTTTTCTTACGTGTTAGTCTGGGCCCCTGCAAAATCGTATGTACCCGAAATAAATTTTGGATGGTAATTCCGACCAAAGATATATTTATAGTACTGATGAGTAAAGGCAGAACAGTGCAGTGGTTAATATCGTCGATTACGGATCGTGAGGACTTGTGTTCAATCCCACCCGGCGTCTACTTGTTTTATTAGATCGTGTTTACACAATAAAGTCAATTATTTATGTGTATTTATAATTATTTATGTGTATTGATTGCCTTTTGTTAATAAACCGTTCAGCTGTTCATTTTTTTTTGTCTCTTCTGTCCTTCCGTCGATATCTTCTTTGGCTCTACTTGCCAAAGGCCAGCAGGGCTTATGTCGTGGTAAATCGTCCACCGTCCATCCGTTAACTTTTTTCTTGTAGAAGCTATATCATCCCCCACATTTTTCAAAGAATCTTATCCAAACTCGCACAGCATTTGAATAACCACAACTCTTGAAGTTCTTAAACCAGCATGATTGAACCAAAAATGCTCAGTGCCACAGGACTTCCAAGCACATTTTTAAGGAAACTTTTCTCTGAAAGTTCAAGCCGTAGACCATAGATATTTTAAACAAAGAAAAGAAGACAGTACATGGATTTTGCCTATTATGATGATGTGTAAATAATAATAAAGATGATTATAATAGACGTTTTACTTAAGGAAACCAGTGGCGTAGCTGACCCTAAAATGACGTGCAAGCCCAACAGGTTCTAGTATAGTCTAGGGGCATGTGCCAGCAGAAAAAAAAGACTTTCGGGTTGTATTTCCTGCGTTCTGAGGGGTATTTTAAGGAGATATTATGATGCTTAAGCAAAAATATGTAGAAGCTATATGTGTAAAAGGGTAAAGGCAGCTACGCCACTGGCTACACTATTTGGTACTTTCAGGGAACTATGTTTAAATCTTTTGGAGATCTAGGGAACAGCGGAAATACTTAAAGAGATCTGGGGAACATGGACAGAATACTTTTGGGGAACTTTGGCAAATACTTTTGGAGATCTGTGAAACAATAGGCATTACTTTAAGAGATCCAGAGAACAGGGACCTCTCCCCCACCCCCCGCCCCTTGGGAGGGCCTCAAAAGAACCAGGTATGCTTCTGGAATAGACTCCAAAAATCTTACATAAATAATAGTCACCACTAATAATTATCACGAAGAACGTAATAACACCGACCGCAAGATAGGAAGTTGTGCGAGCTACCTAAACTATTGCGCTCCCATTTTACTTGTGGTAAAGGTTTCCCTGACATGACGGTAGGACGATTGTTGCGCACAAGAAATTAGGACTGTGTTAATCGGTTGGGCATTATTTCTGTTAAAATGCATACATTTGTCACATTATTTGAACATATGAGAACATTTGACACATTTTCATGAGTTCCGTTAAGTTTGAATGACATTGGTTATTTCTTTATGATTCTTGCATACCGGAAGAGGATTTCCGCGTAGTTTTTGACCGGGTACAGAATTTTCATCATATACACCGTTCACACGCTCATCCTACGCTGCTGTGACGTTGAAAAAAAGTATGACGTGACGTATTTAAACATATGACGTAGTATTGTTAATTTGACGTATAATGAGGGTCTGTTAATTGAACGTGTTTTTTAGTTTAGTAATCAGTACTGTTCTTCTCCTTTCAAAAGGAGTTTCTTTGATGAACATACTTTTTTCCTTCTGCATGTGAGTCGGATGCTCTACCACTAGACCACTGCTTTGGTTTTCGACTATTCAAATCTTGTCATCAACGGAAATTTAAATATTCGCCAACTTTCAGAGATATAAGCGCACATACCAGAAGAAGAATATGTTTTGGGAAGAGATAATATTATTAGTGTCAGGTATTGGATATGTTGACAAGCTTTTAGAGGTGCATACCAGTTAAATATGTTATAACATGAATAAACCTGGTACCTGCAAACTATACTATTAGAGAAACGTACCTGTAAAGCATGCTTTTAGAGGTATGTACCTGTAAAACATACTGCTGGAGGTATCAGTCAAACATGCTGTAAGAGGGACGTACCTGTAAACCATGTAACCTGTAATATATGGTGTTAAATTTAAGTAACTGTAAAAATATGATGTTGGAGTTACGTTCCTGTAAAACATGTTGTTACAGGTACGTGAATGGTTAGCATGCTGTGCAAGGTAAGTGCAATTTGCTGAGGACATCAATTAAGATTAAATTTCACTAAACTTTAATATTGAATAAAGACTTGCACCTTACCATGTTTAATATCACTTTTAACAAGGGATCTCCGTGACGGATTGGTCAAAGGAGCAGACGACTAATGGACTCACACCACTATCATCGCCCTTGAGTACTCCGTACCTACAGATGAAGGAGGTAGAAATAAAACTTTAGTTCTCTTTTTCTTCTTTTTTCAGGGCTTTGTACTGCAATGGTTTGTTTTCTTCTAGCATGAGTTAAATGGTCAGGCCCCGGTTTCACACAAATTCTTAAGTCACTTATTTTACTTAAACTCGATAGTGTGCTCAATTCTATACTTAAATTGAGCACACTATTTGAGTTAAAGTAAAATAGCAGACTTAAGTATTTTGAGAAACCTGGCCCTGTATTTTAGAAATCACCACTGAAAATTTGGTACTTATACATGTATATAAAGGGCATATCTAGAAACCCGTTGGAGCATGAAGATACAGTGAATTTATATGTATCATATTTCATAAAGGGAGAGAATTAAATTTACAACATATATATATATATTTATATATATATATATATATATATATATATATATATATATATATATATATATATATATGTGTGTGTGTGTGTGTGTATATGTGTGTGTGTGTGTGTGTGTGTGTGTGTGTGTGTGTGGATTTACATGCAACACATCTGGACTGGACGGACAATTTACATACATGAACTGATAGCTTTATATGAGTAGGATCCAGTTAAGGGTTCATGAATACTCACATGCTATATAATTGACATATTTATAAACCCGTTGGATCATAGAGATACAGTAAATTCATATATATTAATTTTCATAAAGGGAAGTAATTAAATTCACAACAACGGAATTCACGAATTTTAGGATCTTTTCAGATGCTCATTCACAATGCATGATCTATATATGTATGAGACCAGATAACGGGGAGCGTACCTTGCTACATTGCAAACCATAGACACAATAACAAGGCCTCTGTCAAACCAGACGCTCATTCACAATGAATGTTATATATAAATCGTTAAATCGTTACACGTCCGTAGATATATATATAATATATATATATATATATATATATATATATATATATATATATATATATATATATATATATATATATATATATATATATATATATAAGAACGTGTAACGATTTCATTATGGTGTATAAGCTACGAATGAAGTGTTACTTGCATTGTGTTTATATATTACTGTTTTCAAAGTATAAAATGTTGTTTTAACACATACCTGCTTTCGTTATATGATAATACTTTTTCCTTACTACCAGTTGCTTGAACCAAACAACAATGTACATGATTTGAGATGAAAGCTTAATTATAAATCATGAAGAAGAAAAAAATCAAATATAAAAGCCCGTAATCATATAGACTCTAATAAAGCTCTCACCTTCATTGATGCCTTTTCACAGAAGTCACGTTATCATATCCGCCTTATTGCGTCACACTATATGGAATATTAGACTATTAGACCGAAATTTGCCCGCGTCACTGCTTTAAAGCTAATTATCGCTATTCATGTGCGTTTAATTGTAAGAGCGTAGCGTCTGTATAGAGGTACATAGGTATTATTTGAATCAATGCTTAATTTGATATCAGTGTAAATGTGCTATCACATTAACATTTTCTATTTATAATGTATGTCTTCGAAATTGTCCATTTTTAATTATCTCCGTATTAGGAAAGAAGGCCAGGTAACTTGAGATTTTATGCAACAACACTAAAGCTAATTTTGTGAATTTTGTATTTCAAAGTTCGTTTAGCAATATAAACTATAATATTTGAACTGCCTGTAAATCGTAAAGTCAATGCCGGCGAAAGGGTCTGAACGTACTTCGCATATAAGGATGAATTATTGTGGTTTTTGATTAAGGCGTTTTGGATTAGGGCGGGATAAAGTAGATAATAAAAGTCCAACAATTTGTGACCGCTCATATTAGTAGGATCTGGATCAACGAATCTGATTTAAATATAAAAGATCAAAATATATATTAAAATTAGCTTTCAAGTTACTTTTACTTTCATTGGAAATATAACATAACCACTTTTTTACCTGGAATATTAATAAAATGCATTTTGTTCTTTAAACAAATGGGAAATATTTAGAACACAACTACCATAATATCGAAGTGTTTATGCAAAGATATATATTTCCATGATAACTGAAAAATAACTATGCGAATAACTAGCATCATTTATGATAAAGAATGTGCACTCTTGTTGCAGTTTTTCTCATCGAGTGTTTCTTGCCCATGTTTGTCTTTATGTACATCATCCCCATTGTCATCATTGTGTTCAATGCTAGTAAATATGACTTTATAGTGGTAATGAACTTTGTAGTTTCAAGTTACATATACAATTTCTTATTTAAGCCGTTTTTGGCGGGGACCGATCCTTATCAACGGAATTAATACTAGAAATAACCAGACTTGATTATCGAATCGTTTAAATTTAGAGACATTTCGTCGTTGTATGAATTCCTTCAATAATGGTGACCGTATTATTTATAACTTGTTCTTATGGGTTAATGTAACTGTATAACCGACTAACTGTCTATCCAAGGGTTGATAGCTCGAGGTTCCATCCTGCTACCATCTACTCTGTAACAACTGATGTAACAGTTATGCTAGTATAATTGTTGTAATTATAATTATAGTATAATCATTTTGATAATAATTATAGTATAATCATTTTGATAATAATTATAGTATAATTATTTGAACACTAATGCGAGTACAATTTTTTTATACTAATGGTATTATACCTACTGTAGCAATAATGCTAATGTAATTTTTGAAACAATTATGTTAGTGTTATTGATGTAAACTTTCTGTAAGTATAATTCATGTTACAATATTGTTAGTGTAGTTGTACTTATAGTGTAAATATAATAAATGTAACAGAAATATTCGAAATTCAACGTATTTTAATTGTTGCAAAACCAATGTTAAATGTAATGAACACTAAGGTTAGTATATTTGATGTAAAAAAGTAAAGTGGTACACATGACTATAAAACCTAAAAGAAAACACAAATGAAATTATTTTATCCAAAAAAAAATTTAGAAATTCCATTGAAATAGTTTCATGTTATGTCTAACTATGTAAACTTGTGACTGCTGTCTGCATCTAAACATAACTTTAGAGTAGATAACATTTTACTTAATTTTTATCCGTACTATCTTTGATGCTGTATTCAAATGTACTCTTCCATAAAAGTTACTTCAGATTCATAATAGGGAAATTGTTCTGCCATATTAAGATTCAACTCGGCTCAAATATTAGACCGTATAGTCGTTGTATTTGATGAGGATCCGTATTCACCAACCATTATTGAGTATAATCGTAGGCTTGATTTTGAAAATCCAAAGTTTTGTCTAAAAATTGTCTCTAAATGTGTTCTTGAGTTAAAGTCTAATATTATGTTTATCAATGGTTTGTAAAGAAGACTCGAGGACGGCAGTGAAGATTTACGTGTTGGAAACAGCCATCATCTTTAGCTACTGAACAGTATATATGTAAAAACGTATATCAAATTGTCCACTTTAATATAAGTTTAAGGCCGTGTTTATCACATATCACCAGAAATCACAAAATATACTTTTAACACATACATTGAAAATGAAATGAAATGTTTATGATCCTTTCCTCAACAACTAAAGCGCCATAACCTTTCAACTCAATATAATCTAATTCTACAATTGTTTGAAATATACTGAAGCACATCAATTATTTTACAACAACGTCCTCATGTCACACGTGCTTTATGTTATTTTTGTATTATCTAGATAGTTATGGCTGTTTTATTAGATATACGGCCATAGGCCATCTGCTCTAATTAAATAGCAATTAGTCTATTGTTGTTCGCCTGCATTGTTGTTATTATAACTTCCTCTTAACCTGATAACGTTGCTCATCAGCCTGGGTTGTTCAACAAGCTGTTAACTTGATGAACTATTGTCTATCCGATATCTTAAAAATTCTGAAAGTTGCTTTTATAATAAATACAATACTTTATAGAAAAGTACGATTGACAGTTAATTCTTACCTTGAAAGTATAGATTTCCAAGCACCACGATTCTAATTTTCATGTTAACATTAATTTGAACAATTGGATCAAGGTGTATACGAATTATCATCATTTATAGTGTAAAAAGAAATATACTATAAGTATTAGTATATTTAACTGAAATTTGCCTTGCTGAAATACGTATGTTTGTGTTTTGAGTTATATGTTCCACAAAAAACATATTTAACTGATCTGTCTTGTATCGAGACAATGATTGATACTGTTCTTGAATTTAATCCCCTTCATATTAATTCAGGTTATTTCAAGGTGGCAGTTATTTATGTAAATTAACGACAAGAGGCAATAAGATAAGTAGTTTTTTTTGTTTTGTTTTTTTCTATATCAAACTGGGTTTCAGTGCACTTGAACATTTAAAATATGAATCGGTACCCTCAATAATGTCAACTTAAACATTTCAATGCCTTCCTTTTATCACGAGTTTATTTAATGATCGTATTTGGTTTCCAACAGCCGGAAGTAATTGTATTAGTTTAATTCCGGTTCATATTGGCCTTGCTGTTTCCGTATTAGCCGAATTCAGCTCGGATTGACCAAGGTCGCGACGTAAAACGTCAAAGTATATCCCTATGAAAAGGCCAATACAATAAAGTTAATTAACAATGCCTGTTATTCTCTTATTTATGCTTTATACTGCAGGCTATCTCTTCTTCTGTATAGGTATACTGCTGTCAATATAAACATCAATGAATTAATGAAAGTCTTTTAACGAGGGTAGCCCAATTAGTTCCAACTAATCTTCATTGAAGCCCTCTAAAGTGTATTTACATATTATTTATACAATAGCAAAATAATATAAAAACATTTTAAGCATTGCATGCAAATTGATTGTACATGAGAAATGATAACTACATGTATATATATTTTTTAAATTTTCAACCAATCCTTTGAAAGTCTTTTGAATAATACATATATATACACATAAAACAACAATACAGCAAGTATAATTATGTACAGTTAATAATATATTAATAATATTTGTGTATACATTGGAGGTGGTGCATTTTTTGTAGCACGTGCGATACTAATTGTTAATTATTACTAAATGCTGTATTCGGGACATATGAAGTAGTTCATTCTGTTTGTAATCATTTAACAAACTTTTGACTGTAGTACAGCTTTTGATATTATCCGGTATACTATTCTAGATTAAAGTTCCAGAGTAGGACACACTACCTTTGAATGATTCCCTATTAGGTTTTGAAGTGATAAAGTTTAATTCATTAAATTTGTTGAAGATAAATTTCTACTAACGTTATCATGGGTATTAAACATAGCGGTTATATAGGAAGATGCATTGTTTTTTGGAAAATATGTACATCAAGTTTGCTTTTTGGAGAAATGTTCTTTGTTTAATGAAAAGTGCATTTATAAACTTCATAGCGTCTGCAAATGTTGAATATTGATGACATAAGATAATACTATGTTATGTAGATACTGTTTTTTGTTTCTTTTTGTGCACAATTCACTTTTTGACTGCCATGACTGTATGTTGTTGGATTTACGTTAAACAGTAATCTTCATATTGAATGTTATCAAACGACTATATTCAAGATTGTAGCCGCCATATTCTAACTATAAAACATTTACTGAGAACATAAACAACTATTCACATAAGGTAAAATGCATTGGTCGCCCCTGTTTAATAGTATGTTTGTCATCTATTTGTGTCCGATCAATTCAAGCAAATGAAAATTGTTTAAATCCATATGAGAATACATCGTTAACTGCCAGATTAAAATATTTAGAGTACTTAACCATGTGTTCCAATATATATGGCATACTGTATAATTGTCAATAACACTCAAAATGTATCGAAGTATCAACCAGACACGATGTGCTATTAAGTTCTAATTAAAAATACCAACCAAACCTTATACAATGGAAACGACCTGAGATATCGCCAACAAATCAATGCAAATGTATTATGCCAACTTAATGGGATCGCTATTGCTACATGTGTTGTAACATTAACGTTATCTATTAAAGCATCTGAAATTTAAACAATTCTATAAACATTTGAATCAAATGTCTTCATGTAATGATGCTATAGATGACAACCAAACTGCATTTTACAGTTGACATGCCAGATACTGGGAATGCCTATTTTGATGTTCAATAGTTTGAAGAGTTATATACGGTGACCGAGAGCGTATTTATACTCGGAGGAATCTTTTTGATACTTTAACGCACAACACATAAATGTTATGTTACTGTTAGTCTTCTTAGATTCAAAGTGTCATTGCGATTAACTCGTACTGAAATTCAATAAAAAACTTCGTAAATTGAAAATCTAGAATTAGAATTTCATTCCATTGTTATTTCTAATGAAATTTTAAGGCATTAAACGATGAATTTTATACATACTGTTTCCTGTAAATTGTGCGTTTATTTTAAAAATGATAGCTATTTATAACATGCACTTAAGCTCCATCAATGTAATCTACTACATCAGTGTATTTTGTTTCTTTATATATGCTATAACTTTGCAGGTATTCAAATGGATGAATGGTGCAAAAACTCTGATGTGTATAATTATGATTATATATTTAATTTTAACAAGTAAATATATTATTTTACTATACCGTGACGTCATTTATACAATCGCGTGGCATCGAGACTGTCAATATAACAGATAATAATTAAATGTTGTTTTTCTACTTTATACCCATCAATATAAAACAAGTGAGATATCATTGAGCTTTTTCTCATTGAACTCATTTTCCTTTTCGATTTGGTATATCGAAAATATGTGCGATTAGCAATATCTCGATCTACAGTTAAACCTGTATAATCATTCACCTCTATTAAGCAGCAACTTGTCCTAAGCAGCCACATTTGCTTATTTCCATTTCTATTCTTTCAGAGCAAATTAACCTGTATTAATTTTATACTGTAACTACAGCATGTAACACAATAGCTTAGGCCATAATATCTTTGTTAACACACAACCTGTTGTTTTTGTTAGCAAAATAGCTTATTCCTCATATTTGGTTAAGAAACAGATCATTCCTAATACTTTTCTATGAACAATAGCTAAGTCATTGTACATTTATTAACAAACCAGCTTAGACATTATATAAATAGTTAAATCATCATATATTTAGTTAGCAAAATAGCTCAGATATTATATAATAAGCTTAGATAATCATATTTATGTGTTCTAAATAGCTTATTCCTAATAGTATCTAGGCAAAATAGCCGAGTCATCATATTTGACTGTGCCAAATAGTCGAGTCATTACAATTTTCTTATGATAATAGTTTAGATATTTATGTTTTTCTTTGGATAATAACTTAGATCATCATAATGTGTAAGCATATTTTTATTTTTATTATATTTAAGTTGGTGTATGCGATACAGTGTCAACTCGTACTTAATATCGCTACAATCAGTATTTATTACTTTTACCTTTGTATCACTGTTTTTAGGACCGTTTAATGTTAAAGATAATTCTTTAAATTGGTAACTCGAGCTAAAACATACAATCATTGCTTCGTTCAAAATGTGAAACAGTTGTAGATAAGGCCAGACAAAAATACATGTGTTCATGAACGAACCAAAAATCACATCCAAACCATAAAGTTTGTTTTCATCTTGAAAAATAAAAATAAAATTTTATATTTTGTTTTTAATTAGAAATACGAAATGCTACTGTAGAAATCTGCCTACTTTGTCAACGAAAATTATATTTGAATTGTTCCTTATTGATTTAATATCTTATAAAGATTAAATATCGAACAAAAAAAACAACTAATTTGTTCATTATTATTACAGAGTGTCTTGAAAAAACAGAAAAAATGTAAAGTATCTATTTACCCTACATATATGTCTGGCCTGAGAGGTTACAACATGGTTCACCGCCTTAGCTTCGTCATATCATACGACGAGACAGTACATGCATTTGTATTATGTCATTGAAATTGTAGTGTTTTATGTTAAATTCGAATTTCAAAACGCAATACATACTCTTAAATTGCAATACTAGTATGACATAATATTTCAACATGAAAAGCCTGGTTTCTATTTCGTCCAACCTATCTCGATCCCACCCCTTCGACCATCGTCATTCCGGTAGACAAGAAAGTATATACACTGAACAGGTACAAGTAGTCCTAACCCTAATGTTCAACGAAAAAAATGTACTTAAATAAAAAATTATGATTATACGACGTGCCTTGTTTATAAGCTATCTTCTACGGTACAGTTGCACGTGATATATCGTGCAAATGGCGTGTCGTCACGGTTTAGTTCATTTCCCATGCTTTGCAAGTGGCGCTTAAGGTAAAGGATTTAGCGAGAACTAAAATGTACACTACCAATTTACATTTCAGAAACACCACATCTAGATTTATTGCTACACACCGGTTGTATGCCGCATTTACCAGAACATGTTAGGCCGAAGGTTATCGGCATGTTAAACGAGCTATAAAGCCGTCACAAGACACTGTTATTACCATCATTTAACGATTTTGCGTCTAAAACTACGCATGCCACTGGAACCATCAAATACCGCCCACGACCAGCTAAGCGCCGAATAAGCACAATAAGACAGAATGGGCGGATGAGCATGCTTCACATACGGGACCGCTTCCGGTCAACTACCGTCACTGCCAGGCGAATCATTGGTGTTCACGGGTATGTTAAACATTTGATAATTTAAAAATAAATGTTTACTTTAATTCTACAACACAATAAATGAGTTAAACTTATTTTTAGATTTCTTGTAGACGACAAATTCATCCTTGCACTATTCGCCGTCCGCTTCGTGACGTGAAATGCCGCAGACCACAAAAGGGACCTATCTTGATTGTCAGACATAAAGCTGCACGCGACCAATGAGCTAGACGGAATAGGAGATAGACCCAGTGTCAATTGGAAGCATTTTCGTTTTCGGGCGAATGAAATTTAATTTAAATCACGCGGACGGCCGTGTACGCGTTTACAGGGCTCGTGGGGAACGTCACTCGGGCTAGTATGTTCTCAAACGGAACAGGTAGGGTGGTGATAGCGTTCATGTATGGGCTGGCATCCCATTTTTGCCAGAACCCATCTTGTTGTGTTGAATGGAAATGTGAATGATCAATCATACATTTATAATGTTCAGCAGCCAGTGGTCCTCCCATTTTGAGAACATCATATTCCTTGTGGACGTTACGTTTTTAGCACAATAATGCATCTGCACATAGGGCGCGTATAACCTCAAAGTCATTGGTGCATAACAATGCAACTGTCATAGATTGTCCAATTATGTCTCCTGTTGAGCATGTCTGGAATTACCTTGGTCGCAGGGTCTATGCGCGTAACACCCCTCCAAGTACAGTTCCAGAGTTACCTCAGACTCTTGTACAAGAGTGGGCTAACATCCCTCAACACCGCATAGCAACAACCATTCTCTGTATGAGGTGTAAATGCATCGCCTGTATACGTGCAAATGGGTCATACACACGGTATTAGCAATGTGACTTGAGTAGTTTGTCCATATGTTACGGATAATGCTTTTCAACTTTGTACCTTGTAATGTTGAATGAAATATGTTGGCTACATTTCAGTAAATTATAAAATATATGACGTGTGCGTTTCAAAGCTTTTCAATATACTAGCCCGTGGACTTTTATAATTACATTTTGAATATATAGTGCCTTATGTTAAATTCAAAGTTCAGAACGCAATGCATTATCTTTACAATATGACACAATGTTTCAACATGAAAACCATGAAATACGCGTTCACAAACACTAACTCGTCCCAATCGTCAAAACAATAGTCGAGAAGTGTATATATATTAGTCCGTGGAGTTTTATAACGACATTATTAATATAATCATAGTGCCAAACGTTGTATTTGAAGTACAGAGCGCAATATATAATCTTAAATAAAAAAATAAGATAATGCTTTAACATAGAAAATAATATAATAGTTTTGCCACGTGGCATTGTTTGTCCAAGTAAATACAATGTACAATTTGCTTAGACTCTGTTCGTTTATCTAAGGAAAATGTCATAATAGCAAAAAATATCGATCGTTGATTGGATTGTCAACCTGTCTAGGTGACAGTCCGTACCAGGCCAAATATATAATACACGTTAAAGCATACACCAAGGTATCACAACACAACACGGAGTCGTAGGTAATTTGGTACGAAATATTTGCAAAATGGTTCGTATGTTGCTGCAGATGTGTAAGGAAAAGCTGACTTAGGTTATTCTGCAGTAAGACATAACTGGTGTAAAAAAGTGACTTGTATAGAGTATAGCATATGCACGTATGTATGGGCATTGCATGTTTGTTTTTAAAAAAAACAAAACAACAACTTGGGGTGCCACTGCACTGTCTTTAAAAAACAAGCTTGCCAAACTACTGTTTAGTTTGCATTTGTTTGTGCGGATTAATTCCTGTTACGAAAAAATACTTTAATATAAAAATAATCATTACATAACATGTATTTTGTTGTTTCATACACTGTATATTAATTATTTGTAGGGGACGGGCCGAATTTAAGTATTACATGGGAACTTGTGGACCAATCCCATAAAAAGTTGAAATCAAATTTGGTTAAACTAATAGAGCAAAGAACAAAATTCAACTGTGTAGTGAGACTTAAATGCAGATATCACGCGGAACCAAATTGATCAATTGTCTGATACGGTGACTAATGCGTAGTCTCTGAAGAATCGGTTTGATACTTTAATGTATAACACGGTAAAGACTTCCGACTGCTAGTCAATATAGATCCAGATTGTAATCTCGCTCAATTGTGACAGAAACTCAATACAGGTGAACGAATTGAAAACTAGATTTAACATTTAACATTTTATTTCTGAAGCGATAGATGTTCAATAGTTTAACCATTTAATTCTGTTTTTTGTGTACATAATGCTTTCTATGCATTGTGTCTTTTTTATATAAACACTTTTCTTTTATCACTGCAAAGTCTCGGCGGTGTCGGTAGACAAAAAATCAAGATAAATCATCACAGAGACTGTGACTAGGTCACCATGCAAACTACAAAAGACAATGAGTGCAAGGCACAAACAAAGGAAAACATACACCACGAAAGTCGATTGAATTGGTAGAGTGATAATGATCAATCTGGACTTTCATTGTATTAGACTGATTTAAAGCATTTACCATTAGCGGTCTTTACATGTGTTAATATCATCTGTGTTTTAAACCACTTGGTGTATTTGGTTTAAGCAGTGAACATTATTTAGGGAACTTAAAACACTTTTTTATACATTGTTTTTGGATTGTAGGCCATCCTCAAAAAAAGGCATACAAGAATAAATTTCATTCATCTTCTAATATATATAGTTAACATTTTCTCTAATGTGGGTTGTATTTCAGCATATACTGTAACAAACAGAAGATGTTGGTTGTACCTGTCACATTTATTGGTAGAAAAATTCCATTCATAAGAAAATGTTTTTTCATTTGATATTATGTCAATGTTTATTTGATTTTGCATCAGAACAGTTACTTGAAACAATTTCTTATTATATGACCGCACACATTTGAAGCCAGAACGCATGTTTTAATTCGTTGGTGAAGGATGGCAATGTAGAATAACCGACAAAACTGTTATATTATTCAAAAAGTTGAGTTGAGGAATATATATGTTAAAGATAAATATTGGCCTAGGTTTATCAATGAAAATAATCATATCTCCATAAGTCTGTATTAACGAGAGATTTATTAAGTCATTCTCATGTGTTTTTACAGGAATCAATCAAGATTTATTCATTGATTCATTTATAATTATAAATGCAAATGATCAGACGTTTCATGAGTGATTATGAGTGAACAAATATCAACCAAAACAGAAAACATGAAAGGAAACATATACATATGAACTAGAATAGCTTTCTGCTTAATCCTTTTCACTTGTAATTTAATGTATGGCTTCCATGTATATTGTGAATACTAAATACCAATCGGTTGGTCAAATGTTTCAGACATCATATGAAACCAGATATTGGTAAACGTAAATATGTTTTGATATGACATGTCTCTGTTAATTTTGCTATCATTACAGCAGACATATTAGCTTTCATTAAACCTGATAGATAAAAACTATAATTATATGATGAGACTTTTAGATTATGATTATTAAATGATGTGACATACAATGTAGGGTAAACAGATTCGAAATAAAGTAATGAATTTGTAGGCTGAGAGTTCGAAATGCAGGTTTGTGAATGTGAATGAACACATTTCATATATATATATACATTTACCACCGTCCTTCTGCAAGTAAAAGGCAAAACTTCGTTCAGTTGGATAATTTTTGAGCAAACGGGACTCGAAGAACCTACGATCTAAGCGGTGAGAGGTAAGTGATTTTGAGAAATCTTAAACGATTTTTTTTAATTATTGGAGAGAATTGTATATTAAACGGGTTTAAAATGTATCACATAATATGTGCTGGTTTATGAAAAGTCACTATTTGAGTTCGAATGAGTAAAAAATAAAATTGGTTGTTTTCGTGAACTGGTAGTAAAAAATAAACATAAGTATATTTCGAAAGACAATTAAACACCACGACACTTAAATATGGATTAATTAATTGATAAATGCAACATAAGAATGAATGACATCGTTTAATGAAGAGACGACGGGGAAAGGAGCGATGTTGGGGTTACCCGTATGTTAACTCTACAGTGGCTGTTTTGTCGCCGACCTTTTCGAGACGATGACCTGTGTTGTAACTTCTTCTGTATGATTTGCTATTTTTATAATTATTCAATACAGCTTATTCATAGCTGAACCCAGAACGTGATATCTCTCGAATCGGATCTATTTACTTTATCACCTGTCTTTTTGATTTAGCATGGTACTGACATTGTACGCTGGCGTATTTGCGTCAAAAATATATTTCCTCAAATATAGAAAGCTTCAGTTTATATATGTGTTACATATGTTACGTCATATCTCTCACAAAACAGGAATTGTATTTATCCTTGTCGTACTATTCAACCAAAAGACAGAGAGGCAGTCATGTTTTTGGTGTCGTGGTTAAATTTATGTCATAAATATATATACATATATATACATAGCTATGCAATTGTTGTAGTTGTCCATGTATAAACTGACGTTCTTACATTTCTTTCTCAAGATAAATGCTAAACCCATACAATGCCAATTCGGTGTTTTTACACAGAATCTCTATTACTTAATGAGAAAATAAAATTGGTCAAATTGTGTAATTAGAATTACTTTCAGCTCTTTCTGACTACTGTAACTTAATTTAAAATGAAAAACACTACCGTGAGTTAATTGAAAATAGTGTCATTTATTTAGTGACTTTTATTCGACCAGTTATTGGTCCTTGGAAAATTCTCTTTCGAGCTAGTAAAGCAATTATTGCATCGAGCTTTGCTGCTTATATATGAGTTAACTTAATGAATAACATCTGGTGTTCATAAATTAATCATCATCATGCAGGAAGAGAATGAAAGGAAATAACGGTTTAACGCCTTATAAACGTTTTATAATGTTACCGTGACATCCAGAATCTTTGATTGAAGAAAAAAAAGCTGCAGGTACCGTACAACTTCCATTTTGTAACAAAAAGTTTTTTTGGCTCACTACCTTAGCGGCACTAGTTAATGACGTTGGCTCGTAAAATAAAAATTATGAGTTTTTTTTATCAATTTAGTTAAAAACCATATGTATTATTATCTAAGATGATTGCTTATGAAAAAATGTATGTTGCCGTGCTCCGTTTTTAATATGATACCTACATCAAAATCTAATGTTTTGTTCTTTTTGATAAAATTGATGTCATTAAGATGTCATTCCATTACACATATAAAACTGAGCTTAAAAATGAGCACCATAATTAAAAATGGATAAAACTAATTCATCCTTGAAAAAGGACACTGAAAACTAAGTTTAACATAAAATTCACGAAAATGTAAGCTCTTCCAGAATTTACAAAGACTGCCGTGTAATTTTAACTTATCGTGAATAGTGAAATGTTTTTGTGTTATCTGAAATATGTTTATATTTGGTAACATCAGAAAATTATAAATGTTATGTTTTAGTTTAGAAATAGTCTTAAAACCGTATTTACAATCATTCATTTGTAAAACCTTTTGAAAAGACAAAATAAGAATTTCTATTTAAAAAAAAAACATATTGATATTACTAAAAGTTATCTATAACCCCTACTTTCCCTAGGTCTAGATCGACTGGTATGATTTTAATGTAAAATCATATCAATCGTGAGATAAGCTATAAGTGTACATTCAAGTTACATTGATTGGAAATTAAACAAACCTTTTTTTTAAATTAGATTTGTTCTTTATCAAAATATATGGGAACTATTGTAAAAAGACCACTATCAAATTCTCGATGTATTTGATTTTACCTACAAAGAAAATAATTATATTTCCATGAAAATTAAAACAAATAATATGAATAACTCGTATTACTTATAATATAAAAATAAACTCCCCTGTTGCAGTTTTTTCCACTGATTGGTTCTTGTTTCTTGTTTCTTCAAGCATGTCATCATTTTCATCATTTATGTATTGTTAGTAAATATGCCTTTATAGCGGAAATGAACTTTGACATATCCCGTTACACATACAATTCCTTATTTATGTTGTTTGGGAAACCGATCCTGGTCAATTGAATTAATACAAGAATTGACCAGACTTGATTATTGAACCGTTTAAATTTGGTTAAATCATGTCGTTGTATGGATTCATTCAAACATGCTCACCGTATTATTCATAACTGTACAAGTACACGTGTTATTGTGGGTTGTTGTAACTGTATAATTACACGTGTTATTGTGGGTTGTTGTAACTGTATAACCGACTGTCTTGCCGACCGTCGTTGGTTTGAGGTTCCGACCTGCTACAGTTCATTCTGTGATGATTTAACGACATCTTTGTTTTACGGCAATGGATCTCTCAACTATGAGTATGTTGTGAAACGGTCAGGGAATTGAAGAAATTATAATTGTCGTTCATTGGTTTGAGATGCGGTTGGATCATTTTTGTCCCTCGGGATAACTGTTGCGGAAATTTCCATTGACGCCGCAAACCCATAAAAGATAGTTTTTCTTATGAACAACCCAAACTGTACAATTATCAGTGTAGTATCAATAACGATAGTATGATTGTTGTAACAATAACACTAGTATCAGTGTAGTATTAATAACGATAGTATGATTGTTGTAACAATAACACTAGTATCAGTGTTGTATCAATAACGATAGTATGATTGTTGTAACAATAACACTAGTATCAGTGTTGTATCAATAACGATAGTATGATTGCTGTAACAATAACACTAGTATCAGTGTAGTATCAATAACGATAGCATGATTGTTGTAACAATAACACTAGTATCAGTGTAGTATCAATAACGATAGCATGATTGTTGTAACAATAACACTAGTATCAGTGTAGTATCAATAACGATAATATGATTGTTGTAACAATAATGTTAATATAAGTTTTGTAACACTATAATTGATATATATGTTGTAACAAAACCACAGTAGATATACCAATATTGCGATTTATGAATTCGACCGAGACGGTACTCGCTCTCAGATTTTCGACCAAGTAATGCGGTTTTCGTCCGAGAGGTACTGTCTTCAACAGTCGAATTTTATAAGGGTACAGTGACTTTGAAGGTGTTATTTTTCATGAAATATATATGAAAAAACACGATATTTAATTTAATATACATAGATATAATGTGAATGCATTGTATAGGTACTGATTTTAGGTTATCTGTCCGTTTTTATTGTATTTTTTACACCGAACACTAGTAGCATTACAAAACCGTTTTCATCAAGTAAATGTTATTGATTTTTAAAAATAATCAGAAATTAAATGTTTAATACCATGTTTTTATTGCATTTTGCATAAAACAATTGAATGACAGTGGAATAGTTTCAATTTATTCGAATAAAAATTTTTCCATGATACGATTTTCGATGTTGTTGAAAAATGGACTGTACGGTTTTCGTCATTGATTGATACCAATACTCATCCAGGATTTGTGTATATAATCTGTTGATAAATAAAATGTATTAACGTATTATTAAAGAATCTTAAATGATCGATTTAAAAATGTTTCCACTTATAATACATTCTGAAATACTTAATCTGCTATCCCGCTTTCTTGCATGTAGCTTGTCTCAGAATGCATAGATTTATAATGATATAAATAGTGCATGAAAAGTAATTTGCATCTCATTTTCGTAGACAGTGTTGCATTTTCTCCTATCAGTTGATTTATACTTCTATCTATATGTAAACATATATAAACAGTAAACATCATAACCTTGTGATGTTGCCCCCGAAATGAATAAGCGTGTTGCAGTTGAGTGTAGCAGCCTCCGACATTAATAATTCAATATCTAAACTTTTGCACAAATATACTAATTCGAGCTCATAAAGAAGAAAGAGTATTTATTATCTAAATTATTTCATTTTTTTATTTATATAGAACTACATTGTATGTCGAATGTTTCTCATGAAATTTAGATACTCTTTTGGAGCTAGCTCATGTTTGATTTGATTATGTACTTGACTATTGTCGTTTTAATAGGAATAGTAAAAGATTTCAGTACATATCATGTATGTATTATCGAATGAGAACTAAGAACTGATAGATCTATCATCACGCGTGATAAAGCCTCGATGAAATTTCAGTTTTCACAAGTTTCACATATTTAACTGTATAACTGGGGACATCGAAAACAATTATTTTTAGATATTTTTTTGCTGTTGAGCCCGCTTGCGCGACCACAAGAAAAGTGAGAATAAAACCCAGAGTGTTTATGTGTGCATGTGGCAACAGCGGTAAATGGAGATCTTGACTAGCAAGACATAAGACAGTTTGTGTTGGTACAGTCGAGAAATAGGACGAGTGTTGTTGTTTTTTCGAGATATAATTACATATTTTTGCTCTGTTGGATGTTCAGTTTAATGTTAAAGTATGTTTACTGTAGTTTACAATATCAAAGCCTATGCCAAAACAATAAATTTGGTGTCGACCATGACTTATATACTATGGAACTACATGCAACACATCTGGACAGGGTGGACAAATTTACATACATGAACTGAAAGCTTTATAAGAGTAGGATCCAGTTAAGGATTCCATATTGTATCTATGGTTTGCATTGTAGCTAGGTGCACTCGCCGTAGTCTGGTCTGTACATTTATGTCTTGGTTATTCACAAATAATTATCTCCATATTTATACATCATGCATTGTGAATGAGCTTCTGAAAAGATCCCAAAAATAGTAAATTCCGTTGTGAATTTAATTATCTCCCTTTATGAAATTAAATATATATTAATTCACTGTATCTATATGATCCAACGGGTTTATAAATATGTCCTTTATATAGCATGTGAGTAGTCACGAATCCTTAACTGGATCCTACTGATATAAAGCTATCAGTTCATGTATGTAAATTTGTCCACCCTGTCCAGATGTGTTGCATGTAATTTTATAGTACATAAGTCATGATCGAGATCAAATTCTTGATTTCTGACTCGTTCCAGTAAAACTGCATGTGTTTTCATTGATATTGTTTATATTACAGATAAAAAACTAGTCAAAACTCAATTAAGCTATTAAGTATGTTAGCAAAATGTTGGTTAAACAGAAGCCAAGACGGAAGCGCAGGTTAGCGAGTGGGAAACAAACATCACTTGCAGCTTAAGATAATTATAGATGTTTAAACACGTATCTAATTTTTATCTTTAAAGTAAGATGATGAAGGCGTTTTATAACATATATCGCCTGAAATAACAAAAGAAAACTTTTAATACATGCATCAAAAATGTTTGTTTTTTGTTATATAAGTCATTTTCCTTAACAGCCATAGCGCCATAATGTTTCAATTCAATAAAACCTAATTATACAATTGTTTGAAACATACTGATGCTCATCAATTATTTTACAACAAAGGTTATTTCGTCCTCATGCAACACATGCTTTATGTCATTTTTATATCATCTAGATTGTTATGACTTTTTATAAGATCAACTGGCCATAGGCCATCTGATCTCATTAGAAAGCAATTAGTCTATTGATGTTCGCTCGCATTGTTCGTTATTCCCCCACCCCACCTGAACCTAACAACTCTCCTCATCAACCGGGGTTGCAGTGTTCAACAAGATGAACTATTGTCTATTTGATATCTTTAAAATGCTGACATTTTCTTTTATAATACATACAATAGGTAATAGGAATACAGTAACATTTTGTTTCGATAACCATTTCATTGTTATCATGAAAGTATAAATTACAAGTTATCATAATTCTAATATTCATCTTAAAGGGAATATACAAGGATTTTTCCCTTTTTTTTAAATTGGCTAAAAACATTTATTTCCAATAAAGCATCCCTATATACACTCACTGATCCCGCATTGCCAAAAGGATATATATTTAAACATGCCAAAATATTATATTGAAAAGGGATATCCTAACTTGTGCTACGAGCCTATGTTAGACTAAAATAGATTTCCCGCTTAAAATTGTAAAATATTTTGTGATGTATTAAATGAGTCACGCGATTGCATTTTGATTTCAATATGATCCGTTATACATTTCATCTTAGAAAGTGTCCGAATGACGATACATATAGGTAAATAAGTGCCGTTTACTTTTAGAAAGGGGGTTTCGTTTCAAGTTTTGCAATCCAATTTAAATATCGATTATGTCACGGTTTGGTGAATTTGACATACCAAACCATTTTGATTTTATTTATGCATGATAATGAGATGCTCTATTTTTAAAATAATTCTAAATTTTTTAGACATTTAATGCTCCTTTTTCCTGATATAATCCCTTTAACATTAACTTTAACAATTGTATTCAGGTATATACTAATAATCAGTATTTATAGTGTAAAACAAACATACTATTATTATGAGTATATTCAAATGGAATTTGCCTTGCTTAAATGCGTATATTTTAGTTTGTGTTTTCAGTTATATTGTTCCATCAAAACCATATATAACAAATTTGTCTTGCATCGTTTAATATACAATGACTGATACTGTTTCAATTAAGGAATCCCGCTACATATATTTCAGGTTATCACAAGCAAGGTTGCAGTTATTAAAATAACGCTTTGTTGAAGAAAAATATACATTTCCTAATCATGGTGAACTCCCAACTCATCGATATAGGTTGTTCTCACTCGCAAACATAAAATTATTGAATAGAATATCAAGGCTTTGTGTAAGTATTTATTTCTTTCCTAATGAGAGTTTGCTTTGATTTTATTACTATTGTGTTGGTAATTTTACTTCATTTGTAAGGTCATCGACAACATCCTCGTTAAACATTTGTGTTTTTATTGTATACATCAATATCTACTTGAGTGTAATTTTGTGTTAAACTATTCACATGTACGTACTGCAATAGAGTGGCAGATCTTTTTTTATCATATACATCAATATCTACTTGAGTGTGATTGTGTTTTAAACTATTCGCATATACGTACTGCAACAGAGTGGCAGATCTTTTTTTATTATAATACCTTGCTTGTTTATGTAACAGAAGCGAATAGGCGATCTATGGCTCACCCGTTGTTGTTGTTTTTGTCATGGTGTTTAGCGTCGCCGTCAGCAATTATTCAGTTATGCTGCGACCGTCGTCTACTTGAGACAGTATTCTAAGCAATGCCGCCCTGAAGTATCATGCCGCAGACATTTACTATGTTACCCCACCCAGTCACATTATACTGATACCGGGCCAACCAGACCAAGCACTTTCCTTTAAATGATGAACGCCAAGCGGGGAGCTTCTAGTATCATTTTAAACTATTAAATAGAAGCGAACAGTGAGATTTAGTTCATCTGTAAATCAGGTTTTAAATAGATACCGTCAATTTAAAGGCGATACTATATGGGTATCAATTTAGTGATTTCATATTGATTCAGTTATTGATTGTTATACATATATTGGCCCAAGGCTGTTGCCAAAGATCAAAAACTTAATTAATAAGAATGTTTCTGAATACCGAGAAATTATTTAATTATTTTATATGTGTACATTAATGAAAAGAGATGGCTGCATAAGTAGGTTTCGTATTTTTTTGTTTTTATATCTAACATTGGTTCTAGACGTGTAAAAAGCAATACTATATATATAGGTTTCAGTGCATTTTAACATTTAAAGTATGAATCGATACCTCCAGTAATGTCAACTTCAGCATTACAATGCATCGTTTTATCACGAGTAATGTTAATGATCAGCTCATGGTTTCAATGAATTCAACGTAACCGAATTAGTCTAGTTCCGGTTCGTATTAGCCTTGTTGTTTTTCGTATTGGCCGAATTCAACTCGTCATAATCTATCTAAATGACAAGGCCAATACGATAAAGTAAATTATTACTGCTTGTTATCTGTTCTTTCATATGTTTATACTGCTCTCATTATAAGCATGCCTCAGGTCTATTAACAAACAATGGAAAAGCAGGGAATTATATGCCTGTCCCACAATTCATAGCAATTGAACGCTTACTTAAATTATGACGTCATTCAAACTTCCTTGAAGCAACTGTCCAATCAGTGTGCTCGTACCAATTGCTATTGAACGTACCCGATCAGGAGAGCTGGGTTCGTTCTACAAACTATGTAAATATTGTTTGTTTTTCCGTGCAGGATTCACTTTTTGACCGTCACGTCTGCGGTTGGATTTCCGTTAAACTATAATGCTCAAATTTTACCAAACGACATTCAAGATTTTAGCCGCCATATTATAACAAGAAAGCAACAGAATTAAGATAAAACGAAAACAATCCTTTGTTTCTCCAAGTCATTTTAAATATTACTGATATCATAGACAACAGTTTTTTACTATACATATTAAGTACAATGCAATGATCGCCCCAGAGTAACAGTATGTTATTTTTCCGATCGTCAAAAGCAAATGGAAATAGTTTAAAATCCATATAGGAATACATCGTTAACGGCCAGGTTGAAATATTAGAATACACACTTTATCAATGTGAATAGCACTAAAAATGTATCGAAGTATCAACCATACACAATGTGCTATTAATTTCTAATTAAAATAACCAATCAAAGTTTAAGCAATGGAAACGACCTGGGACATCACCATCAAATCAATGCAAATGTATTATGCCAACTTAATGGGATCGCTTTTGTTCCATGTGATGTAACATTTATGTTATCTATTAAAGCATACACACAATCCTATAAATATTTGAATAAAAATTCTTGTTGGTAATGATGCTATAGAGGACAACCAAACTGCATTTTACAGTTGATATGCCAGATAATGGGAATGCATGTTTTGATGTTTATTAGTTCGAAGTGTTATATATGGTGACTGAGAGCGCATTCATTCTCGAAGGAATATTTTCGATACTTTAATGTACAACACGTAAAGGTTCAGTAACTGTCAGTCAACTTTAATGCAAATAGACATTTCTATTAATTGTTACTGAAATTCAATAAAACTTTGTAAATTGAAAAACTAGATTTCGTTTTCAATTCTGTTTCTAAGTTTATGGAATAGTAAAGGCATTTTATAACGTATTTTATACATAATGCTTCCTGTAAATTATGTTTTCTTATTTTAAGAATGATAGCTATTTTATAATTTGCACATAAGCCATCAATGCAATGGTCTAAGAAAAAAAATACAGCAGCAAGAAGATTGAACACCAACTGCAACGGTTGATAAGATGGTTAGAATGTGTGAGCAATAATCACAATAAACACCTTAGCAATTCTATAACAACAGCATGTATTACAATATCTTAGCTCATCAGAGTTTGTTAGCACAATACCTTAACTTGTCATATTTTTGTTAGCACAATAGTTAGTCATCGTATATATTTGTTAGCAAATTTGCTTATTTCTCATATTTTTCTATACACAATAGATTAGTCATCATACGTTTGTTAGCCAAATAGGTTAATCATTATATAATATAAGTTAGTCATCATATTTCGTTGGTTAAATAGGCTAGTCATTGAATTAATAGCTTAACTCATCATATTTATCTATGCTATACAGTTATTCATAATATTCTTATATGCAAAATAGCTCAGTCATCATAATTGTGTTACCAAAATAGCTAAGATAATCATAGTCAGGTATCTTAAAAAGAGTATTTCTCATATTATTATATGTAAAATGGCTGATTCATCATATTTTCGCTAACAAAATAGCTAAGTCATCATATGTTTGTTTTCAAAAATTCAGTTGATGTATGCGATGCAATGCCATTTCTTACTAATCATTGTAAAATTCAATACGTATTACATTTCACTTTGGTATATTTGTTTTAAGCATCGTTTAATGTTTCAGATAATCCTTTAAATAAGTAATTCGAGTTATAACATACAATCAGTGCACATGTTTCGTTCTAAAGGTAAATCAGTTGTAGATAAGGCAAGACAATTATCTGCATTTGGGGTTACTCGACCGAACCTAAAGTCAAATCCCAACCTTAGCGTTTGTTTGGATCTTGAAAAAGAAAACAATGTAAAAATGTTATGTTATCTAAAAAATGTAAAAAAATGCGACAATCTTAAATAACATGTTCTTAAATAAAATATGAAATAATGCTTTAACATGAAAAACAAACGCACTAGTTGAAATATTTCGATATATACGCTATGTATATTAAACTCTTCAATAGGAGAAACAATTGAAATAATGCACGTTCTTACTAAACAGCTGCGTCCTTTTTTCCACGGTAACATGATTATTGCACATAAAAAGTATTATGTAATTGTGTTTGAAATGTGTTTCAAATGGTTCTGTGATGGGGCTGTGATATCTTGCTGCAGATGAGTCAAGCAAAAAGCTAGCACAACATACATGTACTGCATTAAGGCATCACTATTGTTAGAAAAGCTACGTGTTTAGGATTCTGCATGTATTTATGAGCACTTGGTGACGTATTTTTTTAAAAAAAGGTCTTAAGGTGTCAATACACTGTCTTTAAAAAAAACTAGCTGATCAACCTATCAGTTATTGTGCATATTCATGTGCGGATATCATCCTGCCATGACAATATGCCCTAAAAAAGATTATATGTTTATAACCATGGAAACCCTAGAATTTATAAAGAATAAAGAACAAATTCAACTGTGTAATGAGACCAGGAAACTAAGATGGTCAACCTTCAGTTATTGTGCATTTTATTTTGAGTACTGTGCACACGATATACCTTGTTTTACAAAGAACGAAATTAAACTGTGTAATGAGAGCTGAAAACCAAGCAGATTAACCTGCCAGATAGTGTGCATTTTTATGTGCGGATACATTCCTGATATTGAAAAACATTATATGTTGAACATTTTATTACCGTGGACTACTTAGACTTTTTTTTATAAAGAACAAAGTAAAAACTTCAACTGTGTGGTGAGAGCTGTGTGATGAGAGCTGGAAACCAAGCTGGTCAACCTTATTATTACAGTTAATGTTCATTGTTATGTGCGGATATCGTGGAAATCCTATACCTTATTGTAAACAATACAAAGAACAAAACACAACTGTGTTGTGAAACCTGATAGTCAGATATATTAATAAACCTAATTGTTCATTAGGTTTAAGTGTTTTATACGGTGACTAAAGCGTATTCTCTTAAGAATCATTTTGATAACACGTTAAAGAGTTCCGACTGCTGGCAACATAGATCCAAATTGCAGCCTCGCTCATTGTTACAGAAACTCTATATGGTTGTTTGAATACAAAACTAGATTTAACAGTGTATTTCTGAATCGACGTATATTCAATAATTTTAATGTTTAATACTTTTTGTGTGTACAAAATGTTTTCTGTTCATTGCAATGTTTCTTTTCTATATAAACACTATAATCATTGTTTCATCTCTGCGAATTCTCGTTATATTCAGGCGGGACAAAATTTCATGACGAATCATCACTGAGTCATCACTGAAACTGTGTCAGTTACAAAGGTCAATGCGAGCGTGAAACAAACAAGGTAAAACATACGCCATGAACATAACGTAGAAAGTCAATTTGAGTTGGTATAGTGATTGTTGTATTTTTGGACTTTCATTACGAAGGATAAACAGCATTTATCATTAGTTGGTATCGGACTTTACACACATTTAAAGCATCTGTGGGTAATGATTTTTTTATTTGTATTCAGGATGTAATCAATTTTAAAACATTTGGTGTACACATGTTTTTGCAATTTAAAACGCTTGTTTTTTATACATTGATTTTAGATTGTAGGCCGTCTTTAAATTGGTATAAAAGAATATACTGACATTCAGTTGTATTTCAGCATATAGCTTAATTGTAATATCATGTTTGCTTCCGTTTTAAATTAATTGTTTCTTTTAGATATAGAAAATGTTGTATATGTCATATTTATTGGTTAAAAAGGTACATTTATTAGAAAATATTTTTTTCCATTTAATATTATGTCAATGTTTATCTGATTTTGTATCAGAATATTTCTCGAGACAATTTCTTATTATTTGACCGCACACATTTGAAACCAGAACGCATGTTTTAAATAGTTTGTAAAGGATAGCATGCAAAAATAGTGGACGAATCTGAAGTAAGAGCAGTTCAAATGTTTGAGAATAGGATGTTAAGTGAAAACATGGCATGGGTTTCTCGATGAAAAAATAATTATATCTCCGTAGGTAACCGAAATATGAAGTCTTTCTGTTCCGTTCGCGATCGATCATGATGTGATTCATTGATTCAATTATAATTATTAATGCAACTTAATCAAACTCGATATAAAACCAAAATCCATTTGAAAATTAAAGACTGAGCAGCAAAACTCAGTTTGCATTACGCAATCCGATTTCATTTCTCACTAACGACCATTAATTCATTATTTATTACTTTTTCAGCGATGACATTGCTTTAAGCACCATTCACTTTTTTCATTAATACGGTGAGATTTAAATTGGCAAATCTAGCCATAGCATTCCGTCAGTGCACAAAGATCAATCGAAACAGAAAATATAGTTGGTTAAATGTTTAAGACACCACATAAATTTACATATTTGTAAATACAAATATGTTTTGTAATGACATGTCACTCCTATTGTTGTTATTTATATTACATACGTTTTAGCTTTCTTTCAAGCTGATCGATATAGAATATATAGTTATACGATGAGGCATTAATAAATTTGAAATGTACTAAAGTCTAAACGGATTTGAAATACAGTAAAATTGTGCAGGTTGAAAGGATTCGAAATGCGATTTGAAATGTAGAAGAGAATTGCATATGATACGTGCTTGAAATGTATCACAGAATATGTGCAGGTTTACAGATTTAATGAAAAGTCAAAATATAATTTGTGTTCGAATAAGGGAAAAATTATGTCGATTAATTTTGTGAACTGTTTATTATAAAATATGTTTTTCTATATTTCTGAAGACAATGCAACACTACGATACTGAACTATAAGGAATTGACCTATACGACAATTAAATCAGTGCACCTCGTCTTATTACATAACGACGTGGTTAAAAGGAAGATTAGAATAACCCGTAAAACAAGTGTTAACTCTACGTTACCGTAGTGATTTTGCAGCTGACCATTTCAAGGCGGTGGCTATTATTTTTACCTCTTCTGTACGATTTGCGTTTTCTATAATTAATCAATACAATTCATTAATAGTTTATCCCACTATCTAAAACTCCCGAATCAGGTATACCTACCTTCAATCAAAAAAGCAGAGCATTTTATATCCGCCCTCAATTCACAGCTATTGAACGCCTACTAAACTGATACGTCATTCAAAAAAGCAACTGACCAATCAACATGCGCCAACTCATTGCTATGTAACGGACTCGATCGGGAGAGAGCTGTGTCCGTTCTACAGACTACCTTATGTGTCCAGCCGGGAAACTATTAAATAATCACAAATGAAAATGAAATCAAGCAAACATCTCATTTGCAAATGACGTTTTCCTAATAGGGAGGACACGTCAATATAAGAATCTACAAGTAGTTTTATTGCATTGTCAATGTAGCGGATAAATAAACATGGCTTCTTTTTCAATTCCAATCAGTTTTTAATTATGTATCTAATTTAGCTCGGTATTGCCATTGGATGACTGCGAATTCATGTCAAAAATATATTTCGTGAAATATAGACAGCATTACTTTAATCTGTTTGACTTATTTTACGTCACATCTCTAGCATAATAACATTTATATTTTTATTCAATATTTACTATTAAATCATAGAACAATAAGGCAGTCATGTTTCTGACGTCGTGGTTAACATCTAAGTAGTGAGCTGTAATTGTCGATGTATAAACTGTAGTTTTTTCCCAAAAAGTGTCATCAATACAATTAAAATTCGGCGTGCATAACAAAAGCCCTGGTAAGACATGTATGATACACGGTAAGAGTCAAATTGTATAATTAGATCTACTTTCAGTTATTTTTATTCAAAATATCAAAACACTCTTGAGTTAATTGAAAAGATTGTCATTTACATGTTTTAAGTGACTTCAATTTTATTAAGTTATTGGTCTTTGGAAAATAATATATTTGCCGATAATCTGCGCCTTGGAGCTTGTAAAGCAATTATTGCATCGACCTTTGCTGCTTCACCGTGAGTTAACTTAATGTATAACATCTGGTGTAATCATCAATTAATTATCAACATGCAGAAAGTGAAAGAAAGAAAATAACGGTTTAACGCCTTGTGAACATTTTATAATGTTATCATGACGTCCAGATTTAATGATGTAAGGAAACAATAGAATCGCATAACTTCAGAAACTGCAAAATTTCCACAAATGTTTTTTAAACTTTTGGGCTTACTTACTTATACTCAGAGGATAAAGTTAATGACGTTGACTCGTAAAAAAAAAGTGATAATGTTTTTTTATTCATTCAGTTAAAATCCGTATTTATTATTTTCGAAGATTATTGATCACGAAAAAAGCATGTTGCCGTACTCCTTTTATTGTGATATTTTTTTTTAAAATGATACATGTACTTATTCAAATCTAAACATTTTTTATTATAGGCCATTGAGTTATCAATTCTAGTATGCATGTTAACTGAATTTAAAAACGTGCATCATAATGAAAATGGATGAAAATATGTATACCTTGGAAATTGACAATATGTGTACATTTTATAAAGAAATTCATAGACTGCCGTGAATTTTAAAGGAAAAAAATACTAGAAGAGAGACTTTGTACATGCTAGAATTGTTTTTCAACTCAATTCGCTGTATATTAACATCTGAAAACTTCCTAGACGGCATTCTTAAGTGATCTTGAGACATTATGCAACAACGAAGCGTCTTGACGATTATCTATCTCTGCCATCAGCATTCCAGAGTATATAAAATATCCCGTTGTATACATAATGGACGATGTCACTCTTATCGTAATGAATCGTTTTAGAGAGAATATCTCGTATAAGTACATGTACATAAACTTTAATTTCGTTGATTCGGAGGAGTAGATACAATATTCTTTTTAAAAAACACATACCTAGTTATAGAAACAGTTGTATGGGAAAATAGTTTTCATATAAATTGCCAAGATATATATAGAATATTCCAAGGTGTGGATCGGTTGTAATTTGATATCTGATAAAAGGAACTGCAGGAAGCAGAGAAGAGAACGCCCCTAAGGAAAGAAAGCAATTTGTTTGTTATAGAAAATGGTCAAACTTGGTCATGTATGCTATAAATAGAGAGAGAATATCATGTTAGTGTCTGATATTATCACATTTACCAGGTAAGACTTAGAAAAAAACTTTTTTTTGTGCCGAGTCTGATAAAGCTGATAATACTAGACGCTTACATGAAATTCTGTTTATCATGTCAATATTTCTAGTTTGTTTTTATTCATTCTAAGTAGGGTTAAAAGTAGTTCCGACCATGTCAAAATGTATAATTATACATAATGACGTCATGTGCCTGATACACTTGTATTGACGTGATAAATCTATGTTTATCGGACAGGAAGTTTATCAAAACAATTGAATACATTGACATGATAAAACTCATTTCCGCCAGATATGAAGAGCATTTACGTAATAAAATGTACAATCAATACACGGAAAACAAATTGATAATGAGTAAATTACTATAAATTTAATGTACCATGTCAACAACATCAAGTTAAATGTAACACATTTACAAAATAATTCATTTTATATCTCAGTAAATAGCAAGTAACCTGATCGCTTGCATGTAGGATTCTCACGAGTGTCGGTAGTAAATATAACTATTGAACATGACAATCATTGCACAAAAACAAGTAATGAAATTGCTGATCTTGATTTAATATTGAAAGTATTATTGATTGTCGATACAATTGTTTATTAGTGTCATAACATGATTAAACGACACGAACAAACTTACAAACAACTATATCGTGACATGTAACGAGATTAACATGAGACTCAGAAATGGTTGTTTGATTATTTTGAAAGTATTTCAGTAACGTATGAAATTTAAATTGAATTTGATATAAAGATATTCACTTTTAATATGATTATTAATAATAAAAGGTTAACTTCAAGTTCCTGATGACTTTGTCACCTGCAAACAGAAAGTAATACTTATTAGCTTTTGTTGAATATTTGCAAACTTGTAAACTGATTTACACAGTTATCGATGCAACGTGATTGGTCAATAAATAATTGTTAAACCCTTTATTTGGTACATTATATGGCAAATATGACAAAGTACATGTCGATTGTATGTCAGAAAATCATGGTTTTCAGATCAAACTTGGTTGCATCTCACATAGTTTTCTACAGTTATTCGTAGTTGGTTTAAGCAAATGTATTCCATGATATTATACAAAAGGACACAATGAATGATATATACTAAATTACTAAAACAATCAGACACAGTTGACTTGTTCATTGTTCTTCGTAAAATAAGATCTATGATTTCCACGGTAAAAAAAAAATCAAAATAAAAATATAACCCACATAAACAATGCACAATAACTAGTAGGTGAACCAGCTTTGTTGTTTACGAAGTGCAGTGACATCATAAGATGTTTTCTTTACAAATACTCCTATTAAAGTCACCTTTTTACACTAATGATGTCTAAATGCAGTAGCTGCTTTGGCAGCTTTGATCTTCTCATCTGCAGCAAGAAATCACAAAATGTTTGAACCATTTTGAAAATATTTCAAACGAATTTTCGTAAGACATGAAATCTTGCTACCGTGGCCAAAAAGGGGAGCGCTATGTAGTGAGACGATGTAATTGTAAGGTACAATAGCATTATAATTGATAAAACTTTGACAGTAAATAATAAAATAAATTATGAAAGAACCAACATTAATTATTCATATTCAACTTCGGTTAGTCGTGTTAACTGTCAAAGAGGCAGATTAAGATAGTGTAAATGACAACCAAATCATCCCCAGCTGCTTCGTCCTGTTTTGTACATATGTAAAAGCTGCATTGATAAATTTAAAAGTAGGTTTTGTATTGTACATGCCACATAAAACAACGGATTATACTACAAGGGACGTTCAATGAGTAAAGTCATTCGTCTCATACAATTATAAACCGTGAAGATGGAAATCGTGAAATATCATAGTAAGAGATGTGTTTATAATCACCCAATGATACCAATAAACACATCGTGCAATCTTTAATAGACTTTGTATCATAGCCATGACCACATACAGTCCTATACACTACAGTCAAATATAGTTACAGAAAAAGCTGCTAAATGTGTTCAACTACGGAGCTGTATGAGTGCGCGTTGCTCAAGTGAAGAACATGCAAAGCATATTTTATATGAATATATTTTAAGCAAGAAAATTAAACATAAGTTCACTATTTTGAACCCCATAGCACGAATAGCAGCAAAAAAATGACAACCAAAGACAGACAAATTTCCTGCATCGCTAACAGAAATGTGACATTTCAGTGTCGGGTGGGTATAAACAAAACAGACCTTGACATATTTCATAAGTTGTTAAAAAGATTGAAAAGTGTATTTCTGTTTTAGAAGATTACTTTAAAGGTATGAACCAAATATCACTAAGATATTTTTTGTTGTTTTTATTTTATTACCAATATAGATTACTGCATGCCCCTCGTAGAAACACATTTTCTCTGCATTGCTGCAAGGTTTGCCATGTCCTAAATGTCACATTGAAATAATTTCCTTTCAGATCTGCCACGGGACAAATGTTGCAAGATGTCAAATATAATAGAAAAAAAATCTTGATAATTTTACCTTAAGTTTACGACGCTCAGCAGGATTTTTTATGTTCTTACATATTGTATATATAAAGTTTTATTAGCTCTACCGGCTATCTCCCAATATAATATAATTTGAAACTAATTATGTTAGAATGACCGTCGCAAATTGGTTTGTATGACGATGCTGACCATAGCATAAGTAAATAGATTCATAATTACTTAGACCAACGTTTTTCATAATGCTTCAAACCAATTAAATACTAAATAAAAATACCATAATTTCAATATGTGGTGAGTTTGTTTTTTATTATTCTGTCTCGTTTTATGATGTGTTGCCGACAGAGGCGCGAGGTTGGATACATCTGTTGTCCCGGTTTGAGCTCTACAGCGGCGGGCTGACCACTGGTCGTTCCGAGGCAGGAACCCTGTTTGTTTAACTTCTTCTGTATTTTTGTGTTATACATTTTCGAACTGATCTCCGCTATAAATAATGCTTGTATTTATGCTGCCGTGTACTTCAATGCTATATGTACGTTTATTATAATTTGTCAAAAAAACATACACGCTTGAAAATCTTAAATATTGTAAATAGTACCATTTTACATGTATTTACTTGATATAATAAAAAAATGTAATTGTTAAAGATATTGAAATAACAAAAAAAACACTTAACACGATTTTTTAACAAATCATCAAACTCGTTTAAAGGCAGTGTGAGTTTTGTAATTATTTTTAAACCTCGATGGGTTAGCGCTTTAGCAGATGGCAACAAAAGGTTGGACATACATAAAAGACTTGAACTGTCATGGTGTATCATCATTATACATACACATGAAAATCGAATTTGCATGATAGATATGAACATGCACTTGGAACATTTATATTTGGATTATATTATAAACCACATCTGATTAAGATACCATATCAACGTAATATGAACATTCCATGTTGACTTATGAATAACTTTAAGTGCTTACATTTTACTCGAATACTCCAAAATTTATATTTAACCATAGAAGTTCTAATTAAGGTTATACGATGTACATCGATTGCTTAGTTTATGAAACCATTATTAATGATCTTATTGAAGATATAAGGAATCAAATTTATAAATGTACGACTGTATGGAGAAAAAAAATGAACACCAACATCTAACACTAATGTCGAGTAATCTATGCGGACGTTGTAACGTCAAAATGAACTGCCCCACCTCCGGTACCCCTTTGTTTTTCAAATGCCTACTAATTCCATGACGGGTAGATCACACGGCTGAAATCCAAACGAATATGTTATTCATCACTGGCGATTTTCTCTTGTCTTTATCACCTATAGCAAATGTGTACGAAATTCTGGGACACCCCTCGTATATTACTTCAAATACTTCGAAATTACACTTAAAACGGAAACAGAACTATTATAAGAAGAATGTGGATGAAAATGCATAACTGACTTATATTTGAGGAAACTTGATATATATATTTTATTAAAAAATAGGACTATTTACTATCTAAAAATGGATTAACGTAGTTCGCAAGAAACCCAATCGAGGTCACAATATTTGACAAAACACACACAAAGGATTTCATGGCATGACGTTAATCTTACTATAAAAGTTATAATTAACATTATGGAACGTATTAAAGTTGTGCGATATAAATGTATTGGTGATATCTAGTAATATGTTAGAACACGGTACATGTCTTCCGTGGTTGAGTGATCTAGGGCCTCGTCTCAAGATCACTTATCTCTCAACCCGGATGTCGTAGGTTCGAGTCAAGCTCGATCCGAAAAGCTTGCCATTTACTTACGGAAGGACGGTGATACTGCTCAGATTTATTCTGAGGTCTTCCTCCACCATTAAAACTGAACATGCCATATATAACATTAAAAAATAGCATTAAAACACATATTAATCAGAGCACAGTACAGTACAATTAATCGCTCCAGCTCAAGTTTCATTTTTTTGGAAGCATTTCTCGCACATAAATTATGTAATATAAAGAAAGACATAAATGATATTCGAAAATAGGCTGGTAAGGTTATCCCATGCAGGCATAAGCATTGCTTGTTAAAAGTTGTTAGTTCAGACAGACAATAGCGGTAAAAGACGTTTGTATCTACTAATTAAGGGGGGGGGGGGATGGTGGGGAGTCAAATGATATACCTATTTCAGACAAGATCTATAAAATAATATAAAAAGATTGTTTCATGAAATAAAAAAATAAATTTGTAAGATTACCAAACATAAGATCGCAAATATTCGCTAGAAATTCAGTTGTCCCTACTTATACTCCGAACCTCGTAGAATCCATGTGATAAATGGCATTTAAATTCAGTCATCCCTTCTTATACTCTGAACCTTGTAGAATCCATGTGATAAATGGCATTTAAATTCAGTCGTCCTTACTTATACTCCGAACCTTGTAGAATCCATGTGATAAATGGCATTTAAATTCAGTCATCCCTTCTTATACTCTGAACCTTGTAGAATCCATGTGATAAATGGCATTTAAATTCAGTCGTCCCTTCTTATACTCCGAACCTTGTAGAATCCATGTGATAAATGGCATTTAAATTCAGTCGTCCCTACTTATACTCCGAACCTTGTAGAATTCATGTGATAAATGGCATGTAAGAATATAAAGCAAGTTTATTGTTACAATTATAATCACGAATGTTCTGATACTGAAACCTCAATCAGCCGTTATACCCGAACGACAATAATTCTCGTTCGTACAATAGATTAAATACGCTGTTTGGCAGGGCAAGCATAAAACAGTTATTGATCCTTGTTAAAAATTGTTGAAAAAATGGGCTAATTGATGGGAAGGGATGATTTCTTTCCTTTCCTTTTAGAACAGAAGTTTATCAGGCACATGATGTCGTTATCTTTACTTATACATTTTGACCTTGACGGAACTACTTTCAACCTTACTTAAAATGAATAAAAAAACGAACTAGAAATATTGACATGTAAAATAGAATACCATGTAAATGTATGTATTATCAACTTCATCAAGTTCGGCACGAAAATAAACAAGCCTCGTCTTGTTTTTTGTTTTTTTCTAAACCTCACCTGATCAAGTTGATAATATCAGACACTAACATGGTAATCTGTATATCGCTTTATAAAATATGGAAGACGTGAATTTTATTATAAATCAAAATAGTTATGTTTATGATACAAGTATTGTTACATAATTATCATCTACACGTACATTGAATGAAAACAAAAAATAATTAATCCAAAAATCATTACTTTAATATAAATGCTAATATTTTTGTTATAAAAATGTATTTTTGCCATAGGTTTTCACGTTACGTTCTAAATTTGAGCCACCACGTTATAAAGTTGAATCAACATCATATGCATATTGCTAAATGTTAGCTTATCTTGTCGGAAGTCTATCCGACAGTGTCACGATCGCCTAATTACTCACAAACATTCTGCTCGATAATTACTTCTTAATTGGTCCCTTTGAAAGTGTTGTACGTTTCTGAAATTGATTAATTCTAACAACAAAATGATTAACCTCAATAAAATGTCAGATACTACCCATCTAGTATTGATTTACATCCTCTCTGCAATGAATCTGTCATAAGTGTAAAGTTTATAGTAATAAAGTGATCATCGCCAACCAACGTTGAACGTTCGGTATTTTCTCGTTAAAAGTCTCTCGGTAAAGGTCTGGGCGCACTAACGCACGACAGACTTGCAATGTTGTGCGAGGCTCTTACGAAATATAATATTCGTGAGACAATCTTTTCGTAGGACAGTTGTGCGACTGTCGTAAAATTGTTTGGCTTAAAAAATTTTCTTCTGGTACCCACGATAAGATATTTATCTCACGACAGACTCACGACAGCCACAATACATAGATACTACTAAAAATCGCCGAACAAAAAATGTGCATGTCGAATTTTGGTTCACGACAGTGCCACGATGATCAAAATTTCGTAGGACGATCTTGTGACAACCCCCGATGACCCACGATTTTCCCATAAGTCTTTATATATTTCGGGAAAGAAGGGAATAAAAGTAGATATCTTACATGGTTTAACTGAAAATACACGTACGTACCTAAAATCGTATAGCTATAAAATAACGTTGATGCCATTACGATGGCATAAATCTGGATAAATCTGGGCCTAAGTTACGCTGAAGGCCAGGCACATACGTCTAGCACATCCGTCTGGGAATCCGCTACCTTTTAACGGTCTATGTGTTGGTTTAGATTTCAAAATGTATGTGTCTTAGTATGAAGATTTTGTCATTGTACTTATCTCGGTCATCATCCATGCTTGCTTTTAAAGAAAAAAGCAAACGTTGATGATTACCAATAATAACCACAGCTCAGTGAATCACTGGATTTTTTTTTCAAAAGCTTTTTTTTTTATTATTATTGACCTTATTGTTATAAACATAATATCTTTGAATAAATATACCTTTTATATAGCTAATTTCAACATTCCCGTTCGAAATAATCGTAAAATACTGAGATAACTGAAATTAAAGTAGTAAAGAAAAACACCATGTCAAATTAGAATTCTTATATTCCAATTGGCATTAGCTTCCAATAGGATTATATTTTGACGTATGAAAATGCTCACAAAACCTCTAAATTAAATTAAACAGGTGAAAAACTAACTGGTTTGCAATTATTTTTGCAGAACTATCCTATTACCGTGTATGTTTATAAACTTCTTAAATAAAGACAAAGTCGATTTACCATGAGGTCGTTTCGGTCATAAGGATGTGTATTAATTTTGTTCCTGAATTCACGTCAAAACTATTTTATAAAACAAACTAATCTTTATTTGAATAGTATATCTTTATAGAACAGAACAGTTCAACGCAGTTGTTTGGAGTTCTTAATTAATTACTTTTTGAAGTCTCAACATGTTAAGTTGATAGTAATATCAAATTCACAGGAATGTTTAATACTTTCTTTCGGATACAATTGTTACAATAAAAATACACAAACCTGTGCCTCGAAATTATATTTCAATTAAAATCTTTAATTTCAAATATATTGTATTCTAATGGTAATATTGGTATACAAAACGAAAAGGAAATTGTATTTTAATTCACAGGTAATAATATATATTTTGTAGAAGATAAAATATCTACTGTATAACCCCTAAAATGTCTCCCATCAGTGTAATAAGGTACCAAATATATATGAAATAAGAAGGCTCTCGATACCTTTTTGCACTAATGGAACGCACTATTTGCATTGATTTGTCATCCATGTTATTTTATTGTTTAATTATGATAAGCGAAGACTTTAAAACAGAATTTAAGAGAAATTTAAATAAAAATTTAAAGACATGAAATGAAAAAGAAAATAAGTGTAAGTTTCATCGAAATAGTGTTGTTTTAACGGGGATTAACACCATTTTCAACGCGTATCAGGTTATATATGGCATATCCAGTTTTACTGGTGGGGGAAGACCTCAGACTCAGTTTTATATGGCATATCCGGTTTTACTGGTGGGGGAAGACCTCAGACTCAGTTTTATATGGCATATCCAGTTTTACTGGTGGGGGAAGACCTCAGACTCAGTTTTATATGGCATATCCGGTTTTACTGGTGGAGGAAGACCTCAGACTCAGTTTTATATGGCATATCCGGTTTTACTGGTGGAGGAAGACCTCAGACTCAGTTTTATATGGCATATCCGGTTTTACTGGTGGAGGAAGACCTCAGACTCAGTTTTATATGGCATATCCGGTTTTACTGGTGGAGGAAGGCCTTAAACTGAGGCAGACTTAGTAGAACCACCGTCCTTCCCCAAGTAGCTCGCAAACATTCTCAAATAAAGCTTTTTAAGCAAACGGGACTCTAACTTACGACCTTTGCGGTGAGAGGTAAGTGATATTGAGAAGGCTCCCTAGACCACTCGGCAACAGAGGACCCCAGCGAAATAGAATCATATTTCATCCAGCAAGCAATATATTGGGGTGGTAACGAATGGCGAAGCCTCCAATGAGAATGACAGTTTAAGCGCCCATGAGTGAAATCCTTATTACTACCCTTACCAATAATCATTATATTAATTTCATATTTGATAACTGAATTCACCATTTATAATTTTCTAAGCATGATCTTCAGATGCAAGGGTTGTCAGAATTGAGGTCAGTCCTGGACCGTGGATGACACAAGATGGAACTATGTGTCTCATTTCAATGTCATTATTTTATGTCACCTAAAGCAAGGCATATGGATTTCACCATGAGATATTTGTTTCACGGGCTTATCAAATCTTTTTTATACGTCGATCAGTACACGAGTCACGTCATGAACATTTCACACCGATATTCGATAATTCGTTATTAATCACTTTGCTTCAGTGGTAACCTTGTTTTAAGCATTGTTTAATGAAGTCTTAATAACTGTTATAGTTTTTACGGGAAACTCTCGATTGAATTCGCATTACTAGAACGTCGTCAGTAGTGAAGTGTCGATCAATATTTAAATATCTCTCACTCCCATCACTATCATCATAAAAACTGTATACAATTAATAAAATATAAAAAATACAGGTTTGTTCAAAGGTAGACAAAGGTAGAAATTGTCTTATTTGTATATTGATTATTTTTTAGTATTTTATCATTATGAGTAAAACAATCATGCAACAGTGGTCATTACGTTTGAATCATTGAATCTTAACATACCACTGATACCTTGCACCAACATATTTAAGTATATGTTTAAATACTTAAAATCTTAAATTTAAGAAAAGCATCCAGGTGTTAAACTGGTTCCAGTAAAACTGTATTCGATTTCATTACTTTTGCTTTTATAAGATATAATATATATATATATATATATATATATATATATATATATATTATATATTTATTAATAAATCGAAAAAATTACTTTGCTCGGAAATTGAACGTTTCTTATACTTTTCTATCTCATTTAGATAGCATTCCTTAGAATGAGTAAGTCTATATTTTCCTTGAATAACAAGACGAAATCTTAATAAACTGATCTTCCAGGAAACTATCTTATAGAAAATGAACTCATACCATAGAAACCGACGTGCAAAATCAGCTAACTAAGAATAGATATCGGCCATGGACTGTTATTCACAAAATACTTTCAATAAAAATCACCGTAAGCAAATTTGACAAATTCTACGTTGTATTTTCAAATTATGATCGATGTATAAATAAATTGAATTTCCAGAAAATATACCGTTTTCTGTATGATTTGAGTCAATTTTAATTAATTTTGATGCATATTAAACATTGTATGAATATTTTTTTTTTTTTTACGACCAAACGGTTTTGTCAAACGCAGCCTTTATCTAGGAGTGCACATTAATAAAAGGTAGCAAGAAGGAAGTATCCAAAATTTTATCTGGTTGTTTTAACTAACCGCTATGTAGATAAGGATCAAGAGTTCGAGATAGATCGCAGTGTATAGTAAGGGTTTTATGCAAGTAAGCAAAAAATGAAATTGTTAAGGGTTTTCTCAGCATCTTATTTCAACAAAACTAGAATAAAATCCCCACTTAAAATGGTTTATTTTGTACATAAATTGAAGAAAAAATACGAAAAAACACCCGGATGTTGCCTACAGGATATAAACAAATTTGAGAAACCCGGTCTAAAGTCGGCGCCTTCAAAATTTGGATCTTAAAACATCGGAAGCGTTTATTACGGATATTTAAGACTAACCTATTAATGTATCCATAATATTTATATTTATTTGGAAATACACTGACACATAATGAAAATTACAGAATCAAATATTAAAAATGCAAACTTCTCAATTGTATTAACTTGGAAATATGACCGGTTGTCCATTTATAAACACTCCTTTACTGTACTTTTGTCGCAATAATATTCTACTATAAAAAAGGACAAATATATTTGAAATGCACATTAATGGATAGTTGGATACCCCTGGTTTCTCTGCATCTTATTTCAACAAATAAAATCCCCAATTAAAACGGTTTAAATTTTAAACATAGATTAAAGCATCATAGTTACTATTTCCCATTTTATATTTGAGAGTTAATTAACCTGTATTAAGCAACAACTTCACATGGTCACTTTTGCTCCTTCCCTTGACTGGTTACTTAACACAGGCTTGAATGAAGGAAATACACAGTCTGGACATAAGTTCTCTTCAGTTCTTGTCCACTCTTCTACAATCTAGTTTTAATACTAAACAGGAACAAACAAAAAAGACAAAAATATAGCCTCAGCCTGATTCGAATGAATCCAAAACTAATTACTGTGTATGTTAATTAATCATTCAACCTTTGTGGCTGCTTAATAAAGGTGGTCGCCTACACAGGTTTGACTGTATTACGATATGCCATCTGCTAATTTGGGAATTTAAGTAAATGGAATGGTACATGTGTGTAGTCAGGCTTTTATGGTACATGGGAGATGGATGTTTAAATTACTGACATGTCCAAATACTTCTCTCAAACTGTTTTTCTAGTCAAGTGACCCTGGAGTTTCTGACATTTGATTGATCTTGTCCAGAGAAATACATTTAATAAGTCATTGTTTAACATTAAAACCAAAAAAAACTCTACTTATGCTTAAATACAGCATGCATGTCTGATGTTTAGAATTATACAAATGGGTCATGGGTGGTAGAGTTGTCCAAGGTGGTGTTGACAAATGACCACTTACTTCTCGCTGCTTAAATTGTTGGTTACATCCCCGATCTTTGAACCAAAAACATATTGTGAAAAAATTAGGAGGTTACTTGCAGAAGGACGGTTGCTCTACTGAGATCCATTACTAGGTATTCTAAGAATGTTTGGAATTGGCGTTACACCCCATTAAAATACATACTGGCTATCGACATAATGTAAATTATAGTATAGACATGTACTTTGTTTATGTCAGAGGGCAAGAAAAATATGCAGCAAGTCTGTTACTCGAACCTGGAACATTTTGCTTACACTTGGCAATGCTCTACCGACTGAGCTTACCAGACTGCTGACATAAAATATGTGTCTCCTAACAGGTTAGGTACACACTGTGACATTTAAATTATGCAAAAACAAATTAATAACAGGAGAAAAAAACATGTCCGGAGGTCCTGAAAACATTTTGTGATCAGCACCCATTCATGATAATATAAATGTTTGATTATGTTTGTGTTATATGACTGTTGTGTCGGTGTTTTTTTAAATAAAAAAGTGTTTTCATAACATTAGAGGGTATCATTTTAAGCGCTACTGACCAAAGGACTCGTCTGTTATCCTTTAGCAGCACATCCTCTGAAACCAATAGGGCAATTAAAATTGAAACTTCACATGGATGTTTCTATTGCATAGGAGATTTTAATATTTTAATCTGACCACCATGACTAAAAGTTGTCAAAAACTTAAAAAGTCTTCCGATGAATTGCTCATCATATTTTGGAAGTATATAAGTAGACTAGTAATGATACTCAACTACATGTATAGTTATAATAAACATCAATATTTTTTTTAATGGAACTGCGTTTGCCTATACATACACGTATTTCCATAAGTTGGGGTTTCATGTTTGTACAAAAATAGATTTAAAATAGACAATTTCCAAAAGTTTTCTTCTAAACAACAGGTAAGCATAATTTGTTCATATTTTTTTAGTTGTCCCTATGATTAGGGGTTTAAAGTTTGTACAAATCAAGGGGTTTGTGTGTATAGAGGTCCTGTAATGGGGCTTTGAGTTTTACATAGGAATACTATAGGAAAAGAACATTCTTTTTTTCCCCATCCATTTATGATTTTTTTTATTCAATTTGAGTTTTGAAGCATCATCTAGTCGTGACAACTTTCCTCTCTTCCTCTCAATAACTCTTCTGTCGAACTTGTTCATATATGATATAAGCTTGCATATTTGCATCAGCAAGTGATTGGAGACTCTGCAAATCAAGGGGCTGGGATAAATTGGGGCCCTGTATAAGGTGACATTTACTTCTACATAGGAATATTATTGTGGAAACTGATTTCTGAGGCGCCAGATTTTCTGTCATCTTTTTAGTATCATAGGTTGATCATCTGCTGCTCATTTTATATCCACAACATCTGCTTCCTCATGGTTTCAAGCGTAGTTTCTCATTATTTATGTATCTGTCGGATGAAAGTAACTTTAAAAAAAATAAAACAATGAGATTCAAACATGTCTAAGTCATTACTTGTGATATTTTATGTCTCATTCTGCACAGCATTGCTCTTTAATGGAGCGTAGCATGTAATAAAGTCGCAGAAGATCGCCTCTTTCATCGAACTAATTTTAATTGTAGTGTATTATCGAGGGCATTCATCTTGTCCTCGTTTTTCATAGTCTATGTAAATAGGCTATGATTTATATTGTTAAAGTTAGTTTTTGTTATATTCATTTTTCGTATAAATACTTAGTCAATTTGACATAAGTGTAAAATTTAAACGGGTTTAAAATTGTAAGAATAACTAATTCAATATGTTGGCCTTAATGGTAAATTAATATCACGCCGTGATAGGAATACCTGATTAATTCTTCTTTATCAAGGACATTTCATATTTATTGATTTATTGCATGTAGTATGTGTCAGATTTTGGCTATGTTTGTGTGAAGAGGGTCAACAACATAACAACGATCCAGGTGTCAGCCGGTTCATAGTACCATCATATGGACATGCGTAACCCACGTATTCGTCATATAGATGACTTTAAGTTCAAGAGAATTAGTAAACCGGTGTTTCTTTTTGTTGTGTGTTGAGTTAATTTCTTGAATTTGACGTATTCTATTTTATAATTGTTGTTTTTATTTAAATTTTATCTTGACTATATATTGTATTTTACCCCCATCGAATTGTCGACCCATGATCATTTTGCCACAGGTGCGGCAGTGTTGAAATCGCATTTTACTCATGTTCACGCATAAATTAAACTTTTACACCTATGGAAGTATAAACATATGGAAATATTAATTAAATTATATAAAATATAAAAAAATATTCAATAATACAACTTGATGTATATTTATTTATAAATTTAGGTAGCATACCCATCAAAGCTTCTAATAAAGTTTTATTGATGTCATCTTGGTCTCACTACACATTTGAATTTTGTTCTTTGCTCTATATAGCATACGGTCTAGGATTTTGACAGTAAAAAACAATATTCCACAAATCGATTTTTTCTTAGCAGGAATGATACATGAAAATGCACAATAACTGATAGGTTGGCCAGTTTGTTGCTTTTTTTCTTAAAGATGGATGATTTTTTTGTTTAAAATAGAAGTCCACAAATGCTCATAAATACATGCATTTGTTCAAATGATAAAAATGTCACTTTTTAACACCACTGATGTCGGATTGCAGTATTTGCTATACCAATGTTTGCTCTACTCATCTGTAGAAAGAAATCACAACCTCTATGAACCATTTTGAAAATATTTCAAACCAAATTACATGGGCCTTTTTTAAGCGTAAGATTCATGTGACCGTGGGGGGAAATGGGCGTAACTGTGCAGCGAGACGTATATTGTCACTAAAATGCAAATTATGACCCATTTCTAAAATTTACATGAGTTATGACCCTTTGTGAAACAGTAACGAAAACGAAGGCCTGCACAGATACTGGGATATTCTAATTAGTTACTGGCATTATGCAGATATAGCATTTTCAGATCTAAATAAAGTTCACAAATGCCGTATGTATCTTTAAATAAACCATGTAAGGAATATTTTTAAAGAGTCTAAAAACTGAGGAACATAATGATTAGGTCAAAACATTAATACAAGTCGATTCGAAAAGAGACATAATAACCGAAAGGTGTGGCAATTTTAATAGTATAGTGTTTGTTTATTATGAGATCACATGAGCTCCTTTAGAAAGGGTCAGCCACAATGGACGGAATGAGAACCACTATCTAACCGCAAGTATATGGAAGAACTCAACATGAATCAGATAATAGCAAGTGTCTTACGGAAGATATCAGGAAATCCTTATCACGGACCGGATAGAACCACCGTCTCATCGCAGGTGTAGCATACCGGACTATTTCAGACATTTCCCAAGAGTTATCCGGTAATTTCTCCTGCGCAGTTTGATGATATTGGAGATGACTCCAATTACTTCTCTTAGACCGTGATAAAACATACAGGTATCGTTCCGCTCCGACACTAATATTAAGTAGGCGTGACGTGCTATATATGCCCTCAGGAATAATATATCTATTCGTTTTGACAAGGACTTATATAAATCTTTAGTTTTGATAAGCACGTTTTTGGTGTTTTTGATGTGTAGTATAAAAAAGAAATTAATGAATTTTACTTAAACGCTTAAATCATTTGATTAAATTTAATGTGTAAAAATATAACATAGATTAATGATTTTAATTACAAATTTTAGTATACTTTGATATAGTTTATTTTATTATAAATCAACAGATAAAGATTGATTATTTTGTGTTACTATAAATAAATAAAATTATTACGGCTGTTTAATTATATATACTTATATTTGAAAGACGACAGAATGATAATGAGACAAAGTGTAGTAGATCAGTCATCACAGAGACCTCAAAATGAATTGAATAGGGCCACCGCCTCTAAGCAGGTATAAGGAAGACCTCAATCGCAAGTGTCTTACCAAAGATATCAAGTAAACCTCCAAATGAATTGGATAGGACCACCGTCTCACTGCAGGTATAGTGAAGACCTTAATAGCAAGTGTCTTACCAAATATATAAGAAAAAAACCAAAATGAATTGGATAGGACCACCGTCTCACAGCAGATATAGAGAATACTTCAATAGCAAGTGTCTTACCAAAGATATCAGGAAACCCTCAAAATGAATTGGATAGGACCACCGTCTCACAGCAGGTATAGGAAAGATCTCAATAGCAAGTGTCTTACCAAAGATATCAGGAAACCCTCAAAATGAATCGTATAGGACCATCGTCTTACAGCAGATATAGAGAAGACCTTAATAGCAAGTGTCTTACCAAAGAAGTCAAGAAAACCTCAAAATGAATTGGATACGACCATCGTCTCACTGAAAGTATAGAGAAGACTTTAAGGGCAAGTGTCTTACCAAAGATATCAGGAAAACCTAAAGATGAATCGGATAGGACCACCCTCTCACAGCAGATATAGGGAAGATTTCAATAGCAAGTGTCTTACCAAAGATATCAGGAAAACCTCAAAATGAATAAGATAGGACCACCGTCTCACCGCAGGTATAGAGAAGATTTCAATAGCAACTGTCATACCAAAGATATCAGGAAAACATCAAAATGAATTGGATAGGACCACCGTCTCACAGCAGGTATAAGGAAGATTTCAATAGCAACTGTCATACCAAAGATATCAGGAAAACCTCAAAATGAATTGGATAGGACCACCGTCTCACCGCAGGTATAAGGAAGATTTCAATAGCAACTGTCATACCAAAGATATCAGGAAAACCTCAAAATGAATTGGATAGGACCATCGTCTCACTGCAGGTATAAGGAAGATTTCAATAGCAACTGTCATACCAAAGATATAAAAAAAACTCAAAATGAATTGGATAGGACCACCGTCTCACTGCAGGTATAGAGAACACCTCAATAGCAAGTGTCTTACCAAAGATATCAGGAAAACATCAAAGTGAATTGGATAGGACCACCGTCTTACTGCATGTATAGAGAAGACCTCAATAGCAAGTGTCTTACCAAAGATATCAGGAAAACATCAAAATGAATTGGATAGGACCACCGTCTCACCGCAGGTATAAGGAAGATTTCAATAGCAAGTGTCAAAACCAAAGATATCAGGAAAACATCAAAATGAATTGGATAGGACCACCGTCTTACTGCAGGTATAGGAAAGATGTCAAAAGCAAGTGTCTTACCAAAGAAATCAGGAAAACCTCAAAATGAATCGTATAGGACCACCGTCTCACAGCATATATAGAGAAGACCTCAATAGCAAGTGTCTTACCAAAGAAATCAGGAAAACCTCAAAATGAATTGGATAGGACCATCGCCTCACTGAAGGTATAGAGAAGACTCTAAGGGCAAGTGTCTTACCAAAGATATCAGGAAAACCTCAAAATGAATTAGATATGACCACCGTCTCACCGCAGGTATAAGGAAGATTTCAATAGCAAGTGTCTTACCAAAGATATCAGAAAAACATCAAAATGAATTAGATAGGACCACCGCCTCACCGCAGGTATAAGGAAGATTTCAATAGCAAGTGTCTTACCAAAGATATCAGGAAAACCTCAAAATGAATTGGATAGGACCACCGTCTCACAGCAGGTATAGGGAAGATCTCAATAGCAAGTGTCTTTCCAAAGATATCAGGAAAACATCAAAATGAATTGGATAGGACCACCGTCTCACTGCAGGTATAGGGAAGATCTTAATAGCAAGTGTCTTTCCAAAGATATCAGGAAAACATCAAAATGAATTAGATATGACCACCGTCTCACCGCAGGTATAAGGAAGATTTCAATAGCAAGTGTCTTACCAAAGATATCAGAAAAACATCAAAATGAATTAGATAGGACCACCGTCTCACCGCAGGTATAAGGAAGATTTCAATAGCAAGTGTCTTACCAAAGATATCAGGAAAACCTCAAAATGAATTGGATAGGACCACCGTCTCACAGCAGGTATAGGGAAGATCTCAATAGCAAGTGTCTTTCCAACGATATCAGGAAAACATCAAAATGAATTGGATAGGATCACCGTCTCACCGCAGGTATAGGGAAGATCTTAATAGCAAGTGTCTTTCCAAAGATATCAGGAAAACATCAAAATGAATTTGATAGGACCATCGTCTCACCGCAGGTATAAGGAAGATTTCAATAGCAAGTGTCTTACTAAAGATATCAGGAAAACCTCAAAATTAATTAGATAGGACCTCCGTCTCATTGCAGGTATAGAGAAGACCTCAAGGGCAAGTGTTTTACCAAAGATATCAGGAAAACATAAAAATAAATTGGAAAGGACCACCGTCTCACCGCAGGTATAGAGAAGACCTCAATATTTATCAGATAATAGCATGTGTCTTACCAAAGATATATGAAAAGCTTCAACATGAATCGGACAAGAACCACTCTCTCACCGCAGGAATAGGGAAGACTTTAGACGAATAAGATAAGAGCAAGTGTCTAAATAAAGATATTAGGAAAACTTCAGTATGGATCGAATATGAACAACCGTCGTACCGAAGGTATCAGGACTATATCCTCATATTAAGTATTTTTGTCGAACTGAATTAAAACGAATGGCATAAACGGAGAGTTATTTGTAAAATTGTCTTAGTGATCCTGGTCTCTAACGATCAATCCCCACCATTTATTTATATTACAAAGGAAGATTTCGAATCATTCTACTACCATTATCCACAATTTGTTGTATTTTGTTATTCTGGTCAATGATTATGGTTATGTATAGAATATATATATAATTAATTAATATAAGAGACGAAATTACGATCTATCAAGTGTGTGATATTGAAACACACATGACGTCTGATGTTTTAAGTGACATAACGTCTGCTCACAGTTTTGACCAAATGAATGATATCAATTACAAGCAATTGTACATGTCGTTTCTTAATCACACTCTATGAATAATTAATCCCTAAAAATGCTACCAAACACGTCATGACAATACTTAATTGTCATACTAGAATTATTTTACAAGCTGGCGACCGTGGGCCATATTGTGCATTGTATACGGAAATGGCTATTCTATAGTTACTTTTATTAATTGATAAAACTTGTGTCTGAACAAGCGGGTTCATAAGTTATATTAGCGGTTAACTTGACGAAAAATAGCTTAGCTATTCAGACACCATTGTCTTGTTTTCATTAACAATAGACAAAGAAAAAACGGAATCGATTCATAGTAACCATTTATTCAAAGAAAACAATAAATCTCACAGCACCATACAATTTCTCAAATAGCTGGATAAATTCCGAACTGCAAATATAGTATATTATTTACAATTACGGAAACCAGTCATGTCTCTGTCAAACAGCATGTCGCCTGCGGTCCAGGAGATGCAATAAATTCTGTGATAATACGATAATTTACCTACTAACCGGTCTGTTATATTAGAATATTATATACAATTTCTGATTTGACACGCAGAGTCTATCATGAGATAACGTTTATAAACTAACCGTTAGTAACAAATAACTATATGCCTACAGTATCAGATTAGTTTTAGTTTATTCGAGTGTGATGAAAGCTAAGAGCTTTTGTGAACAGTTCTCGGGTCCTCTTATTGTCTAGAACCTATACTGAGTGTTGTTTTTAGACGCATCATCAGATTTGCAGTGCCATGAGAAAAATGAAACAATGTTTTATTTAAATAATGTACATGATATTCTTAGTGCTATCTATCCACATGCAAAGTTTCACAAATATAGGTTAGATATTTTTTGTGTTATAGGATCCAGGTTGTATCAGTAATTTTACCAAATGTGTTACCATAGCAACCACAATTGTTCTCTGCTAAAACATAAAATAGAGGATCTACATGATGTCCTTATCTTTTTCTATTCACATGTAAAGTTTCACAAAAGAAACCTGGATCTATTTTGTGTTATCACAGGATCCAGGTTATATCTGTAATTTAACAATTTTTGTAGCCATAGCAACCCCAATTTTTGTCCGACTGAAACAATAAAATGACCTGCATTATCAGCTTGTTGTCCGCTATCGAAATGTAAAGTGTCACGAACCTAGCTTGAATATTTCTTTAGTAATCTTTCCGGACGGACGGACGGACGGACAGATTGATGGTAAACCTATAGTTCAATCCGGCGAAACCGGTAGGGGAATACAAACTATATCATCAAAACGATATTAAATCCCTTTATCGCAATGTTACTTTCAGGTTTCATCTCTTGTCTCTGAATGAATATAAAACGTCTATCTATTTATGTTATTGACGACTTAGTGACTGAAAAGCCATCTAATATGTGTGTATGTGATAGTACTTAAGTCCGATTGTATTCCTTTAAGGATAATGCAGACAGAGTGCATGTAGATATCAAGTACAGACGGCGGGACATATGTATTGCACGGTATAAGGATTCAATAAATGGCATTTTAATGCAATTTCAAGTAATATTCTGTAATATTGAAAAGTAATTTAGAAAATATAAAAATTGGTTTCTAATGAATTTCTTTTATATCTAAGTAATTTTAAAATAACATTAAATAGTGCTTGTAAATGCAATGTTCTTTAAAATTTCAAAGCAATTTGGAAAATATAAACTAGAAGTTAAACACTAAAACTATTATATGATAAAAAAGTAAAATATTTATCAACCGAAGCTATGCTCCTTTTGTCTTTTATCATAATCCATGTATAGTTAATTTTTAGTTTTTTTAAGGTTTTTAGTTTAAATTCATCGACGATTGACGGAGGCGTTGGAGACCGTGTAGTCATCTGCGTCTGACCGAGGCGCTGGATAAGTGTAGTTATCTATGTCTGACGGAGGCGCTGGATACGTGTAGTAATCTACTTCTGACGCAGGTGCTGGATACGTGTAGTTATCTGCGTCTAACGGAGGCGCTGGATACGTGTAGTTATCTGCGTCTGACGGAGCTGCTGGATATTTGTAGTTCTCTGCGTCTGGCGGAGTCGCTGGTTACGTGTAGTTATCTACGTGTAGGTCTGCGTCTGAGGAGCGAGATCGGATGCACCCGTAAACAAGGGTTAAGCTTCCAACTAGGGCATTTGGTACCGGTCGTTGTAAATCGGTGACCTTTGAAAGTTGATGACCTTATTGCCATTTCTTCTATATGTAAGTATTGTACTCAATTCGGTTATTTTATAGACTACATATCAATTATATTCACAGTGTCTATGTTTATACCAATGTGTTACTATCACTTTTGTATGTTTAGTCTCCTAGCGGACATATATTCTCTTTACCTTTATTAAACTATACTGAAATATTAATCAATACATCCAGATAATTGAGCCATAGCATGAACCTTATAAATATTGACCGTGGCATCAGGGAAATACAGTTCAGGGTGAAAAGTGTAGTGGTTAACACATAAACACAACTACATTTGATGAGCCAAAAATGCATCATGTACTCGTTATTATGTATATATATATATATAAGACATGTCGGGCACATTTTTTTTTATGTATAATTATTATGTTTGTAAATCAAATTCTAATTTAATACGGTATTTACACGTATGTGTATATCGTATGTGAAGCTGGACACTAGTATGTCTGTCTGGGTCTACTTATGACACGGCGGCAATCTCGCGTAATCTGATGGTACGGAGAGGTGTAAACATCGAAGGAAAAGTGTCTGCTTTAGGTAATGGTTTTGCAAGGTCACATGATAGTCCCGATGGTTTGTTTCGTAAAATTTCAGGAGACAGAAAGAAAAGTAACAGCAAAAATGTTATATGTACCTGAAGTGGGCACTTTCCGTCCGTAGTTTCGCCATTAGGTCACGTGAGTTCGCCGCATTGATATGACATCTTTTTTTTTAAACATATATCATGTCCTGATACTCTTCTGTTATCCATATTCTGTTCATGTTATTAATAATGTACTAACCTTTGTCGGCTTCCATGCTGGGCTGGTACATGACGAAATTCAAGTAGTACAATTGCAATGTCCTCGCATGCATTGATGTTTATTATGTCTAATTCTAAGAGATTTTTAAAAGATCAACGGTAAATAAACCAAGTTAAACCAAAATAAACATTTAACATGTACCACCATGGTTTATGAGAAATCTCATATATCGTATGAAAGGTCAAGAATATCACTAGTGTTGTATTGACGTCCTGATACACCGATATGTGTATTGTAATTTTAATATTATTTGCACTCGTTTATTTTTGTATATTGTTGTAGCTGAGTGATGTTTATCATCGCTATCAATAATAGTGCGTTAGTGTTCACATGAAACAATATGCTAAGAGCTGCCAAACCTGAGTGTCTAACGCAGACACACGGCATGGGCTCCCATCTAGTCACGTTATACCTACAGCTGATACAAAAAACCATCGAATTTTTGGACTGATACAACCTTGGATCGAATCTACGAACTTCCGCATGCGAGTTTATGTTGCATTACCTTAATAAAACAAAGTTTGCTTTTTAGTAGTTTTGTGAATGCGTTTCTGCAGTTTCAATGAATACACCCTTCTGTCCGATATTATTAACTGTCACAATAGCAATCTGACGTTCTGTGTGGCAGACGTCAAATGTCGCCTGGTACTTGGAACCACAAAGCTCATGCTGTTTATTGGAATCCACTTAACTCTGTGGTACAAATGTAGTGACAGACGCTGAGAAGTGATGTATGCTTCATACAGCTCTGAAACCGACTTCAGTCTTTAAATATTCCTCTTCTTTATCCTAACATCCATCTCATTTGTTTTTCTTATCTTCTCTCCTTTATCTACTGTCTACATACACCAACGTATTTTTCAATCAATACATAAAGGTATATACTAATTGTAAAGACCATTGTGACAATGCTTCATTGCAAAAACACTTACAATATTTATTGTAAACATATATAAACATAGGCTGAATAGACTTGTAAAAAGTTATATAAATCAACATGATATTATAACACCCGCGCTAATCTTTCTTATTACGTTATGTACAATGTGTTGCTTTTTACTTGTATGTATATGTATAATGAGAAATAAAATATTTAAAGGCAAAAAAAATAATAATAAAAAAATCAATTATTCCTTCCGCTCTTGAACAGAATCAGTACAATGAGTCTCTTTTTTATTTCGATTCTTTTGTCAGATAGTTTTCACTGTTGGACAATGTGTTATGTGTTATATATGTTTTATAATGTGTATTTATTATTTTTTTAATTGACCGCCAGCTAGACATACCATGTATACATGTAACCTAAAATGTGTTGAAAATGGCGTAAAATCCACTTGTTTCTAAATTGCAAAGAGGCATAACTTCGATAATTGCTTGAACGGCTTATCTTTCCACGATATATAGCCATCTGTGACAAAAAAGCTCACTCTCTTTTAAATTTATCCGTTTTTAACGACATGATGAAAATAATCCTAAAAAGAATTAGTTTCATTTGTTTTACTCGTTACTTCCCAAATCTAGGATATGTTCACTAACTTTACATATTCGATTGTTTACAATTTCTTACATATATGATATGATATTTCAGAAAGTAACATATGAACATGGAAAATGGCAATTCGATAAGGTAATATGTTTATACCATAAACGGATTTAAACATTTCCGTGTTTTTTAAAGGGAGATTATTGGTATTTTAACTCTCAATATGGTGTCATAAGTAATCAATGCAAATAAAAAGATATACATAAAACTTACATATTTGTGAATACAAGATTTATAACTATACTTCGGTATTCCGATCGACCATCGTAAACCGCGACGATGCAAAATAATTGTGCACAGATGTATCAGTTTACGACTGACCAGGTGCGTTCACGGATATTTTCGGAAATTGGAAGCTATGTTCAGAACGTTTACAGAGATATATGTAAATATTGACAATACTTTTTCGCTTTCCACGATAAAATATTGTCAATAATGTGTTTAGTTTTTAGGTTAATTTGGCATTGAATCGGTATACAAGTACTATTTTATGTGTATAACATACAGAAAGTCTTCATTTGCAGCTTTTATGTGTAAGTTGCCAATATAATCCCTTTAAGGTTTAAGTAAAAATTATCATATATCAATGTTTGTTACATATCTCTCTAACTTCTTACATAATAGGCTTTTAATCTGTTTATTGTATAGATATAACAAATTTCGTTATATAGGGTGTAAAATATCTCATTTACCAGCTATTTATTATAACTCACTTACTATATATATAATTCACTTCATGACCGACAGATATCTCGTATATTTTATTGATGATTACGCTTGTAGATACCTAGTTTATTGTCAATTATACTCGTTTATTGTTTGGCGCGGTAAGTGTATCGTTTAATTTGATTGACTTTAGCAAGATATCTCATTTATAACCGTAGTTACTTCAAGGAGATATTCTCGTTAATTCGCGTATTGTGTGGGATGTTAAAGAAGCCCCGTATATCGCACGGCAATGGTATCGTACGGACTTGCATTGTCGTGTTTACAACAGCGATTGGTGGAAACAGTTTAACTTGACTGCTTGGATCACTTTTCATTATATTGTTGTGATACCGTTGTGGAATACATGATACTTTATGAAAACAGTCAGTTACAAGATATCGTATTCAGTGATTTGACTGTATACGTTCCTTAGTCAGTAAACGATCCCCCCTCTCTCTCTCTCTCTCTCTCTCTCTCTCTCTCTCTCTCTCTCTCTCTCTCTCTCTCTCTCGCTTCGTTAACTCGCCCGCTGACTTTTGTAGTGGCATTTTGTACTTTAATGTTATCAAATCGCATAACGATAAATGACACTATATTTCATTGATCAATAGCAGTCAACTGTCATGTGTGATGTGCTAATTGTTACTAATGCTAGAGACAGAAACACATATTACGTCTATTTTGTTTATCATTGTGGCAGATGATGACTGTTATTTAAGTCATATTTTGATTGGCTAATCAATAGCAAGTTGTGTGGACTGAAGTAGTTTATCAAATAACCTGACACATCTACAATGTATCTCTAACATTTTGTTTATTAACCGCCGATAAAAAAGCAGAGAAATATATTCATATCCCACAAATCATAGCAATTGAACTCTTACTAAACTAATATGTCATTCTAACTTTCCCTGAAACAACTGACCAATCAGCGTGCCTGTACCAATTGTTACTTAATGGACCCAATCGGGTCAGATAATGCGTAAATGTCGTTTTCCCGCTAAAACAGCACAGTCATGTTAAATAATATTTCAGTAGACTCTGATTGTTGTTCAATAACTGTTGATTATCATGTATTATATTTTATAGTGCAATATCTTTATACACTATGGTATACTATATATGCGTTATTGCCTGGAATTCCTTGTTGTTGAGGGGTGTAAGGGTTTATGTTGCTCTAAATTCTGTATCAGATTAAGGTCTGTTTTACTTTACCCTTTAAAAGTTGTATAAAGGCATGGAAATCTCTGCTTGTTTCACAATTAATAACGCCCTTATGAGTTTACGACACTGTGATATATTTCAATTTTTTCTGACGCAACTGACCAATCAGCGTACTGGTTTGTCATTATCTGAAGATCACTAATTACTGGGAATCGGGAACTTTCTTGTGCAAATACTTGTCAATTGCTAACGGATATACACTTTTCCCAATTTTGTTGATTATGCGAACTACTGTTTTCACCAATATAAATGCTTTACATGTATGATAATATGCAATATCTCTGTGATAGTGTTACAACCTCTCTCTCCCTCCCTGTCTCCCTCTCTCCCGCTCTCTCTCTCTCTCTCTCTCTCTCTCTCTCTTCGTGTTATTGCATATCCTACTTAATATTTTTTGTTGCAAATGTATGATACTGTTGTTTCAATGCCAAAATACAACATTTTGTCTCTTTGAAAGAAACACAATCAACGAGATTATTTGGATTTGTTTTTTATAAATAATGAATTTTAGAGGCAATTTATTGCATGCATCATAATTAGATGTTATCATTTCAATTTAATTTCATCTTGCAGGCTTAATGACGTGGTTACTCTGTCACGGCTTCTTTTTTTATTTACATCGCCTCCTTTGATGAAGTGAAGATACTAGGAAAATGTCGGTTGGCTGCTCCAGTATAACTGTTTTAAGATCCACAGTAACTATTTTACAACGGTAAATTATCTCTGCTGTCATTGCATGTATGTTTTTGATATTTTATACATTGTTCATACGTCTGCTGTTGTGAGGATGTTGTATTTTAGCGTTACGTCACTTACGGCATTGCGTGTATGCTTTCATATTTTATACATTATTCATACGTTTATTGTTGTGGGGATGTTGTTTTTTAGCATTATGTCACTTTTTATGTCGCTTGATGCATAAGCTATATAGATTTTTTTCAAACGACAAACGGCAATGTAAACAATTGTGTGGTCATAATATATCAAAACTACGTTATGATTTAAAATTGAAATATTAGATGAAATAAACTTAAGTTTTAGTAATTATTATACCTCAGGATTACAATCACTGTTTGTTATGAATATTGAGTTAAGAGAAGTCATTCATTTTTATGTGTAACTAATTGTTTAAAAATTATAACTATGTCACGTTTAAGGTTGCGTATTAATGATTTATTGAGTAAGCTTTTATATCACTTCGATTGATTTTCTATGTGCGGTAAAAGGTATTTAAACTTTATAGTAAGTGTGTTTTACTGGGACTTTAAAATGGTTCTGAAATTCAAACCGGGACATCATTACTGCTATTCTGATTGGTCTGAATATTTAATTATGCAATTGGACAAAGCCCGTATTGGTAAAACGTCACAGCGAAACGTGGACCTCATGTTTTATATCTATTTCTAGGCTTCATTACATTTTCTATAATAAAAAAAATGTACGGTTGTCAGATATCATCTAACTATTCTATGCTAATAAACTCATTCCATTTTATTGATTTTTTAAATAATGTAAATTTAAATTCGGACTCAATTTAGTTTTCGTTTCAAGATACGCCGTGGTCGAGGATCAATCTATCTAGTTACTATAGGCCATGCAAAAATGATTAAAATCATAAAGATTTAACCAGTCTTTAAAACTACAACAGAAATAACACTAGTTCATTATAATCACCGTGCAAGCCAAATACATTTATCTATTTCTAATATAGCATGTGTAATTACTGAATAACTTGGGTTATTAATTTTAAAACTATTCTTCAAAACGAATAGATGGAGAGCCGGGCCTGGCGTTAATCATATCTGCAACTCCGTAAAATAGTGCGTATTAGCCAATTCAAACCCATCCATCGTTTCGTATAATTGTAAGGCATTACTTCGTTGGCAACAAAAACATTAAACATTCAGAAAAGTTTAAGTAAAATTATTCTATACATTTTTAGAGCAAATTAATATGATAAATGTTTAGCAATCACCGCCTTGCACTCGTGGTTATGTGTTCAAGAACGCAAATCGTCTTAGATTTAACATCATTTTCTCATCTTATTTAATTGAGTTTTATCGAAGCACAAATACAAAAACAATACTGTATCTTTATTCTATAAATACAACTTGTTTTAGACTAATTGCATTTATGTCATTTATCTTTGTTTCGTTGCAACGCTGGCTGCAATTGTATAACCACATACATTTAATGAAATATCTTAATCGATCTGCACAACGTCTAAAACGTAATCCTTTCTTCTTTCAGAATTCTGGTGGCATAATTGTTAGACTAACTAATGTTTGCAACATTCAGATGGCATAATTGCTAGATGAACTAATGTTTCTGTCTTTAATTTCCAAACTTTGTTAAATAAAAAAAAATCAGCATATTTTTATAACAGTCTTTGTTGCAGAAGATGATTTTGAGGAAACAAAGGTTTTCATATGCGAGGTTATATTTTGAATAAATTATCTTAATAAAATTATATACTTTTTTATTTAGCTACCGTATCAAGTGAATCTTCGCATTACATAATATGGGTTCGATCATCGTTTGTTTATTTTTTAAAATAGTATTGTTAGCTTTCCGAAATGGCGCTCAGAATAAAAATATATGTTAGTTCTGTGTAAAAATGAATGAAATTACAGAAAAAGTTGTTATATTTTATTACCGTACATAAATACTACAATTTCAAAGTGGTACTTATAGACTGTGTGCAATTTGTTCCTTGTGTATCCCAGAACCTGATATCTCCCGAATCAGGTCTATTAACCACCAATGGAAAAAGCAGGGAACTCTATGCCTGTCCCACAATTCATAGCAATTGAACTCTTACTAAATTATTACGTCATTCAAATGTTCCCTGGAGCAACTGACCAATCAGCATGCTCGTAACCATTGTGTTTGAACCTACCCATTCGTGAGACCTGGGCTCAATGTATTTCTATACACCGAATGTCTTACATGTACAATGTCGATTGTATGAAATCAGTCATTGACAACATTGATGCTAACCTATTTTTTATTTTCTATTGCTTAAAATGTTTTAATCATTTTGAAACCACATCCTGTTGGCGGGCTAAATGGTTCCATCACTGGTATTTTTTAATGCAACTTATTGCCGATTTTCTTACATACTCATTTATTTATTTTTGTATTTACATTTAACAACATTTATCTATTTGTAAATAGTAAATAGGTTATATGTATAAAACTATATTTTTATAACAATTACTTTTTGATAAATATTTTTTACTATATTTTAACAAAATTGATATAATAATCATTTCCCCCTCCATTACGTAAGATCGCAAAAAATCTCCTATATGTACTTAGATTTAGGGTCCTATAGGTAACTCAGTCAGTAACGCGTCTGGTTATCATATATAGTGAGTATTGGGTAACTTTCCAGTATCACAGAAATGCGTAGTTTGGCTAAATGGTAATCTCTGAGCCCTCAGTTTTATCAGTTTGTTTTGCATAACAATTTTACTATATGTTTGGATAATATAAAGTATTCTTAAGTTTAATAGTCGTTGTTATTATGACACTTTAAGAAAGTTAAAAACAGTTAAAACCAAACACACATATGGTGATAAACAAACGATTTCTGATTTCAAATGACTGAAGCTATTGGACACTATCACATAGATCTTGTTCATTGATATTGGCCTAACCATCAGACAAATAACAAAGCACTACTCGCATTGATTGTCACTTCAGGCATGATAAGTGATATTACTTTCATATTTTTTATTTAAGTTTATTTCTTTCCCTTGTTAATATTTACATAAAAGCATTACATGCTTCACTTCAAGTAAGTATTTACTACCTGTATGTACTTTTTCGTAAATTTGCCAATTGGATTAGAGCAAGAAAGTACTAAGTTATATGTTAGTTCATACACTCTTTGCACCTTATTGCTTTAAAGGGAACACTTGTTTGAATACCATTTATTTCTTCCTGCTATGCTTGTTATTTTTTTAGTAAATTCTACTTATTCGATACGATTATTTAATGGTGTGGGTATTATCCTTTCCTAATTTATTATCGTTGTGAAATGTATTTAACCCTTTTGCCAAATACATAAGTCAATTCCATGAATTATTAAAATGATTATTTTGTGTCTCTGTTAAAGTCGGCCATAACACTTTCTGTTTTCGATGTGCGACGTCTGGAATGACTGAGTTTTAAATTATGGCAGAGGTGTTTGGTACTTGTACTGATATTTGTCTTGCCGTATACTCGTCAGTATTATTCTTCTGCTACTTTGGCTTCTACAAAGTCATCTAGAACATCTTCTTAAAATCCCTATTGTAATATAGTGTGCATAAATTTCACCAACGTTTAAATCCAGAACTATTGTATCTAAGAATTATCAAAGTAGATTGCGAAGTTATAGAATCGCCTGGCGGTGCAATAAAATAATCATACCAAGAGAAAATACCGCGGAGTTGTTACATTATTGAATCAGGTTAGTTCAAGACGCTACGGGCTGATCTTTATTAGTCTATTTTACATGTATATTCCTAATTAGGTCGTCTATTTGCGACCACTAAAAGCACGGGAATTTAATGCATACACCACAATTCCTGACTATTTCACACCTATCAAACTGTAACGTCATTCAAATTTCCTGTAACCAATTAATTAATCAACATGCGCAAACCTGCTCATGCTTCATTGTTTTGTAACTTACCCAGTCGACATCGCTTACATTAAATTGTATCATCTCCAAGATCATCAAATGCGCTCATGTAATAATTATAGCGCTTATACCATTAAAAAAATATCAAATACAACAATTTATCAGAAAGTAACTTTAATTGTTATAACATCTGCACAAATTCATTTCATTGGAATGTATCATCTGCGAAACGTATTTATAAACTACACAGCTATCAAATTTAGCTTTCAAAACCATAACAACCGCTTAAAATAAACCACTGTACAGCAGAAAACATTTTATAACTGACCAAATAGCCATTTATACGTCATAAACATGTAATGGACGATAAGGAAAATACTAATGACGCCATCATTTTTACTTGATTAAATATATTCGCATTATTTAAGACATGAACTTTTGTAATCAATAACTGTCAATATTGGGCACTCCAATCATGAAATAATTCTACATTTGTGACCTCACTCAAATCTTCAAAAGTTGAATATCACATTTAGCTAGTGTATTATGTACAATAGATTGTACAGTATTAGACAATCTATTCAGCAACTGAAAAGGTTTCAAAATTTGAATTATTCGAAATAAATAAAATAAAAATATGAGTATTGTTCATGATATAATTCTAGAAAAACAATACTGAAATATGTTGTTTCTTTCCTCTAAATTTGATAATAACCTTAAAAAGTACTAACAAATGCTCAATAACATAATTACTGTCGTTATAGAACAGTTAAATGCGGGTTACTCTTCTATATTCAATTCATATTCGATCAATTCATCAGTCAAGGTTCATCCAGTTAACAAAGTAATATGCGTGTACACGAATCCATAATTAAATAGTTTTGGTATTAATCCAAGATATAACTTGTACCGTCATGAAACGATTAAGTCGATAACTAATTTAGAAACATATTTAAGAATAATAACTGTTCTTCAATAAGTAAGCCTTCAATTGGGTATTTTAATTTTGATATGAACAGAAACAAAAAGGAAACAATATATTTAGATGCTGCAATTGAATATACATTGTTTTTTTCTTTTTTATCTGTGTTTATCTGCCATACATGGCTGACCAAGCCTGCCTTCTTTTCCCATAGCCTGCCATCCAACCAGGTGTCCGTTTATCAGTGTCTAATAAATGTGAATCGGTTAAAGAATTTTCATTCAACGTATTTAAGTCATTAGAGTTACGTTTTCCATATGTGGCTTGCCACATCGGTGCTCGTTTACCATATGTAGCCTGCCACATCGGTGCTCGTTTTCCATATGTAGCTTGCCACATCGGTGCTCGCTTTCCATATGTGGCTTGCCACATCGGTGCGCGCTTTCCATAGGTAGCCTGCCACATCGGTGCTCGTTTTCCATAAGTAGCCTGCCACATAGGTGCTCGCTTTCCATATGTCGCATACCATGCCGGAGAACGTTTTCCGTAAGCCGTAAACCATACAGGAGATCTTTTACCATATGTAGCATACCATCCGGGCATACGTTTTCCATAGCCAGCGTTCCACGAATATCGTTTTCCATATGTAGAACCCCAACCTTGCATTCGCTTGTTCATTTCTTCTTTTTCATTTTCCTGCATCGATTCTATGCTATCTACTTCAATTGAATCACTTAAATCGAATACTTTGTCGTTATCAAGGTCTACATCTTCAGAGTGTTCACCATCTCGCTTTCCATAAGAGGTAAACCAAGTTTGCAGACGTTTAAAGTTCGATCGTTTTACGGCTTCATTGTCAAAACTTTCATTATCTAAGTCATATTTACCGAACTCGTTTATCAGTGTCTGCCGCATTTTGTTATTATTTGAATCATCTTGTCCAATCTCTCCGATGTCAGATAAAGCACTCTCTGACTGGTCTTCACTAAGATCGTTACCAGAAAGCAGCTTTGGGTCTGATCGTTTACCATAATATATCGACCACGCTGGTAACCGTTTAAACGCTGAGCTTCTCTTGCCAAAGTACGAGTGCCATGCTTGTTGGCGCTTTTGCAATGTTTCGGATGGCACATAAATGTCATTTTCTGAGGAATCAGCTACTCCAGACATTTCTGAAAAATAAATATTAATAATATAGTACGAGTGAAAAGAACAGTAATACAAAGTCCTCGAAAACTACATATTTGTTATCTGTTTCCTCTGTTTGTATGTTGTTTTCGTCTTTCTGTCATCGATATTAGTTATTTAACGGCGGTCGGGGCCTCTAATTATCGTTCCTTGGTTAGCCAATGCCGTTAAACAGTACAAGACACAGCATAACTCTGTAAGTCACAGGCTACTTCCAGACACATTAAAAAGTGGAAGATTCATGGTCAAAAACAATGATTTCTACAAATCATCACAGGAACTATGACCAGGCTAGATATCGAAACCAAGACAATTTTTGGATTGATAGCCTGAAGCGTTACCGACTCAACCAGAAGATATCGTACCTTTTATAATAGTAAAATTGATTTAATTAGTTAAAACTTTTCATTTCACTTCGATTGTGAAACAAGTTAGTACAACTTAGACAAATTACGCTTGGAGTCTTACTTGGAAGAACCAGTACTGAGCATATGAGGAAAAAGGTGTCTTGATCAATGACACATAGTCGTGGCGGAGGATCGACCCTACGTTCCCAGATCATGGGTTCGATGCTCTAGTAATGGGCCACGTGAAATTATTTCGAAAGAACAACTTTACCATTTCTCAGACAAATATTAATCTATATTATGATAGTTATACTTTATTTTATATTATTGTTAAATTTTATAACTATTGACTACATTTAACTTAGTATAAGAATCGTAATTACAACTATACTAATCATTAATTTGTTGATATTTTTATTATCTTTATTATCGTTTAAATCATAATGTTATATTATTGTACTGTGATAATTCTTATTACTGTTTCAATTATGATGCATTTACCTTTTATTGTCGTTATCATTACTGTGTCGATTAATATTGTCATTCAAATTGATATTCATTTTAATTTTATAAGTTTAAGTTGTTCACGGTTATTACCAAATAAGTCAAACTAAGCAGTTTAAAGTCAGTTTAACATCATTCAAAGCGTTTTCTTTCAATATAAAAGCGTTTAATTATTAGATAATGGAGGCTCTGACAGTTTGTGTTACACATGTAGGTTTAAGTTTCATGTAGATTATGGCCATCGATAAACGAACACAACCATCAACTCCGATCTGCCAAAATATCTTTAAAACAATCAATTTATTACATCATTAAATGGACTACAGTCATACTTACTACAACTAACATCCTTATCATTATCATTTTTATCGTCTGTTACTAGTAGCAGAAGTATTTTTATAGGATGTTGCAACTACAGCTTCTAATTAACAAATATTAAAACAGCTAATTAGCATAACGATGCTCTCCGACAACAGATTATATGCCCTGGTTGTTTATAAAAATATATTCATTTTTTAAATAGTTCATACACGGATTTAAAATATTTGCCATCTCAGCATTATAATTATATGAGTTTAGATTTACAACCAATTTAGATCATACAAATACCAACTGATCAATTTAAGGTGTCTAAACATTACCCTTAAAATATTTAAAGATATACACCCACAGTTTCGCTTGTGATTTTTTTCCACATTATTCATCCGCAAATCGACAATCATACAACAAGCTTCTGGGGAGGTTGACGTTATCAGATCGAAACGAGTTGTTCGCAAACCAGATAAGTAGCATCAAGAAATGGAAATGCTCAAGGCTTCCGAATGATTTCACAATTATTTTCGATTAACATTACATTTGATTGAATTACTGAAGTAATGTAATATCAAATTGAAGAACTATCTTCCCAACGGCTTCTATTGTCAGCCAGGTTTAAGAAAAACTCTATTTGGATTTATTTCACACACAAAACACATTTCTGTTTACAAAACCAGAAAAGTCAAAGTGTGATATCTTTCTTATATCACACTGATTATTTTGATTTGTATGCCTTGCTAGTTTGGTGGAGCAGTTTTGTTTACACCGTAGCATTGTATTATTAACTATGGAGAAGATGTGAGGTTGTATGATTCCGTTGCACATATTTAACGCCCCCCCCCCCCCCCGCACACACACAAACACATTAGTCGAAGAGCGCATTTTTATATGAAGTTTAGAAATAGGTGCACGTAGCACCCTCTGTCAAGAAAAGGTTCATAATCTGTTATTTAGATGCCAATGGGATGTTTAGTAATAAAGAACTGTGGTATAACTTTTAAGTTTTCGGGCTATATACATCGAAATATATAACGAAGCTGGTGATATTGGGAATAATGGAATAAAGCCTGAAATTACACTTATACTCCTGATTTTTTTTGCGATTTTCCACTGTTTCAGATTGATAACAAATAAAATGTACTTATTCATAATAGCTCTATAAATGGGGGATCTAAAATTTAAGATTTCATGGAATGGGTGGGGACAAATTCTCTTTTTCGGACCATTTTTTGTTTACTTATTACAAAATCTGATTTTTTAGTCGATATGGATTCATTAATGACTTTATCTTACAGTTATCTGTCAAATCATGCGTAAGTAAATTTGTACTTTTTCATATTGATAACAAATAAAAATGTATATACTAGCTCTATAAGTCGAGAATCTAGAATTTTATTTTTCATGAAATAGGTGGGGGCTAATTCGGGCCATTAGAATTTTTAGTCGATATGGATCCATAATTGTTTCCATCTATCTAGACTCAGTGCTGTTATTATTTTTACTCTGTCTCAATTACTGTTACTTAAAATACAATACTTAGGCCTATGCATAGGGCATTAGGGTTGTCGTATATTCTTTACCCCTCATGAACAGATCAGATTTGATATAACAGAGTCTCCTTTTTTCAGACTATGCTTAGTTGTTTTATCAGAAATAAAACCCTATATAATAAAAGTACATAATTAGAAAGTATATGTAAATACAATATAAAGGTGTTTATTAATATATTACAGTATGATAAACTAGCAGAAGCATTTAAGTATCATCTGACCTAGTGTCTGATTAACCTACATGAGTAATGCCCTTAAACATTTCTGGCGTCATCAGCAGCACATTCAAGGTTATTGGGCAAATACAAGGTACAGACGCACTTCTTACATGAACTGAAGCATCCTTCAGACAAATGTTCAGATTAACCTAACTTCGATAATTCTTTTTGATGGACGACAGAGGACTTAGATTAAGAGCTATTCTCTTGCTTATTTCAACTAAAGGACTAAAGAATCCAGTTATACATTGAAATGCAGGTAAGACAGAGCAAATGGACTGGCTTCCTACGACATCATGAGTAGGAATGGGTCTCAGCTTCAGCATCAAACGTACGTCTGCATCCTCAGTATCAGACTTGAGGTATTCTACACTTTGTTAATAGAATAGTCGATATATCCAAAACACTCTTGAACCCACCACCTGGAGAAAACTGCTTTCTCAGCAGACAGTTTTCGAGTCCACTTTATACTACCTGTCGCTGAGAACCCAAAGACACCAAATGTGACTGCACCTCCACCTTTAACTATTTGATTGATTGCCATTTCATCTATAATGTACATATTACTTAGCTGTGCATCAGATGTTGGAAATCTTACATACACAATCGCTTCTGTCCATAGATCTGTGAGTAATTAACTTAAAACTGGCTTTCTCAAAGTTCTTTCAGAGGCTGCAAGAGAGAATGAAACAGTTGGTAGTTCCGAACGTCTTAAGAAATGCTTATCTGGACGTTGATGCAAATATCAATCTACCAACCGTTCTCTATCTTTAGATTTTAGGATCCGAATACACTGTTCAAGAGCAATGTCTGTCGAAACTGGATTAAACGGGTGTTTTAATCGGCAAACAGTGTGGTTTCTTTAACATACTCTTCAAGATCTATCTCATTCTACATCTACATCTATACCTTAAAGTTTCATACAGTGACAATGACTCGTTAGAAAGTTTCTTGTAAAGCATATACGTTATATATCATAGTATGCCAGAGCTTAAATAAACCCAGCATCCATACAAATGTCTTATTTTCAATTATTCTAGAAAATGGTAATTTATTCCTATTTTGGACCCAAATGTGTCACACAGTGACAATAACTCGGTAGAAATTGACTTGACAAGCACATATAAATATCAATGTATTGCAGAGCTTCAATAAACCAAGCATACATAAAAATATCTCATTTTTTATTATTCAAGATAATGGCGATTTTTTTTCTATTTGCTTCATATTTTTATCCCAAAATATCTTGAAAGTGATACCACAATTCTTTAGTACTGAAGGTCAGATAATGATCTATATGTATCTACCAAACGTTCCCAGGTGACAGCCTTTTTCTGTCCGAGGGGTGCTACGTGAGATTTTTTTTATATTAGTTTGCTCTTGGACTATACCCTCGGTGACGGTTTTTGTCACAGAACAATCAAACTATGTATGATTATAACGTTTATATTGATATTTTTACCAAATCAGATCTCATGTTATTCTTGTAGCAAATGCTACAATTTTATCTTAATTTAATAAAACGTCAATAAATTAATACTAGCTAATAATTAAAGGTAATGTAATGTGGAAAAATTAAAAAAGGCAGTTAGCAAAAAACGAACGTCCGGGTTATCCTAGTTGTTGAAATAAAATATATGATATACAAAAACATATTTCTTGCCTATTGTTTTAGTTATTTACCGCATACGTCCCCAAGTACCATCTCAAGCAGAATTTACTAAAACAATACTTAAAGAGCTCCATGAATACAAACAATCATAAATAATAACACAATTCAGTCAAAGTATGGGGAAACTTTTAACGACCGCCATGCAGTTCGTAAGATTGCTGTTAAAAACTGATGTATTTTGATAGCGGACGATTTTATTTCTATCAAATAATGTTTGATTAAAGAAACTCTGCATGCAAACAACGCGTTCAATGAAAAAAATATTAAGGGACTTGGCGTTATTGTGTCCGTTTATGAGTGAAATGAAATAAGCAACACCACAATCGCACCAATAGCTCCTGGTCCACACACGTTTTCATGTGTTGTTTTTGACTTGAGCAGGGGCAATGATCTGTGCCCGATATCATAAAACTTTGTTCCTTGATTAACTCAATACTAGTAGTTAATGATCATCTTAATAACAAATTGACTCATTACAACAAAATGAATATAGAACACTGTGTTAGAGCACGAATTTGAGTTGAGCTTTAAAATGTTATAACCTCATATCTCGTTGTGTTTTGTCCTCCCTCTTTTGTTTATGTACTAACATAAGCGTAGTAGTTTATGATCAACTTAATTACAAAATGACTCATTACAACAAAATGAATTTAGAACACTGTGTTAAAGCACGAATTTGAGTTGAGCTATAAAATGTTATAACCTCATATCTCGTTGTGTTTTGTCCTCCCTCTTTTTTCTTATGTACTAACATTAGCGTAGTAGTTTATGATCAACTTAATTACAAATTGACTCATTACAACAAAATGAATATAGAACACTGTGTTAAAGCACGAATTTGAGTTGAGCTATAAAATGTTATAACCTCATATCTCGTTGTGTTTTGACCTCCTTCTTTTTTCTTATGTACTAACATTAGCGTAGTAGTTTATGATCATCTTAATTACAAATTGACTCATTACAACAAAATGAATATAGAACACTGTGTTAAAGCACGAATTCGAATTGAGCTTTAAAATGTTATAACCTCATATCTCGTTGTGTTTTGTCCTCTCTCATTTTTCTTATGTACTAACATTTATGTCAACGACGAATTACTGAAATGTTTCAAGTAATACACTGTATAGTTTAGTATCCTCTTTTCCATGCTCGCCAGACCTCTTCATTTCTTGCACAAAGCTATTATGAATATTCATTTAAGGAATAGTCTATAACAGAATCTGATATCTTCCCATTCAGGTCTGTTAACCCTAAGTCATAAAAGCAGTGAATTCCATGCCTATCCCACAATTCATAGCTATTGAACACTTACTAAATTGGGACGTCATTCAACTTACCCTACAGTAACTGACCAATCAATGTGCTTACACTCATTGCTATGAAACGGACTAAATTGGAAGAGCTAAGTCAGTTATACAGACTAATTTATAGAATGTTACTTATTTTGAAGGGGCGCTAGTCACATGCGCACTTAAATATAACTCTTATATTATTTATACTTTATTATGTTGTTCATTTATTTGACAACGCAATTATTAAAATTAGTAAAGCATAAATAATTTCAGTATTCAGAACACTATAAAAGGTTTACAGAAATGACAACATGGTCTCTATTTTGGAACGACCAGTAGCAATAGCAATACAGGAGCACTTACACCTTGATAATGGTTGCTTCTAAATTTGCTCTTGTCCACGTTGTCTTTGGCCATTATAAATTGCTAGATTATCAACCATTTTTTTTTAAAAGCGGGAGGGCGGGAGGATTTTATTTTTTATTTTTAAAAGTTTTGATATTTAAAAAGATATATATATATATGAAAAGGTGACATGAAAATAAGGGGGCGGGCCGGGTTGATAATTTATTACGGCCTTTCCATTAGACGAGACGAGTGTAAATAAAAGTATCCGCCTACAGAATATTCCTTTGTGGCAGCGCCATTACTATTCTATATTTATATATGTATAATATAAACTATGAGGTTTTGCATATAATAACAGTAAAGAACCCAAATTAATATAACTTTATTACTTTCACACGTCTTCAACATGTCAAACAACTTCACGTCAACAAGGAAAAGTTACTGATTAGTTTTTTATGACGTTAATTAGGAACAGGCGATATGTCAGTAAGTTCTGAAACAGTGCTTGCTTATCTAGCGTCCTAGACGAAGTCATACATTAATGTCAAGAAAAATTTCCTTTTTCCTAATAGCTTTTCAAATTTATCTTATTACACCCGTTCTGGTAACCTACGGAAGACGTAAAAATCAGACATAAAATGTCTAAGTGGAACTCGGAAATAGGAAGACAAATTTGACATGACGTATAGCACCTCCCCGTCATGCTATCAATCCTTATTAAGACGTACATTCCGTTAGATATATGAGTGTTTGTGTTATTGCAGATCCTTAAGCTGTAACAATTATAAGTGAAGAATATATGGCAACGTCAGACACTGTAATTGTATACTTATTAACCACTATATGTGTTCATGTTATTAAATTAGTGTAACTTTCCAACACCAATAAAATGATAAAAATAGTAATAAATGAACAAACGATCAATACAATAATATTAAACATTTGTTATGCATTGTTCAATACAATACCAATTATATTGGATTCAGTTGAATAATAAAAGATATTTGACGCGCTACACAGTTAAGCCCCTTTTTGCCACTTATATTTTGATAATTCTTGCGCTTAAAAATAGTTCTATGTAATTTGTTTCGAAATATTTTCAAATGGTCCACATGGGCTGCGATTTCTTGCTGCTGATTAATAGACCTATAGCTGGCACAGCATATACTGCAATGGGACATCCTTGGTGTTTAAAAGTGATTCTTATAGGATCTTTGGCAGATGGATGATGTGTTTATTAGCATTTGAGGTCTTCCTTTTATAAGAGAAGCATAGGGGTGTTTCTACACTATCTTTAAAAATATTAAGCCTGTCAACTTACCAATGTGCATTTTCACATGCAGACACATCCCTGCCATGGCAAAAATACTTTAAAGACTTTTCTATGTGGACTTTCATTACTGTAGAGATTCTAGACCTCATTTATAACGAATAAAGAACAAATTCCATCCGTATAGTAAGACCTTTAATTTCATTAAATGTATTTTAAGTAAAGTACGAGTCCGGCTGTACTCAACAATGTAAAAAAAACTAAAAATAACCTTATTTTGTATTATTTTGTACAAAATGGTCATCTTCAGTTGTACTTAAAGCAGAAAGTTTTTATATTAAAGACATAAATTGAGTATTCAATTGAAAAAAAACAACGTTTGAAATGACGTTTGATTAAATTTATTTACAGCACTAATTTAACTAAATTCAATTTGAACATTTTGAAAGAACAAAACGTATTATAAGTAGTAAACAGATGTTTCCAAAAATTGCAAACGGCAAACACATACATTAAATGTTTTAAACTACTTTCGCTTATAATGTTATAAAAGCGGTGCACGCCGTTATCTTATATATATATATCAATCACTTTTAATAGGGCAATATGTTTAAGCTAAAATCATTTATATGATAAGTCCAAGAATAAAACAAATCAGATAAAAGCATGGGTTGAAACATCAAACTATAAATTGCCTTGTCAATGTGTTAAACCAATTTGGAAGTTTGACAGTTTTAATCTGTATATTTTATGATACCGAAACTAGAAGAAATTTAAAAGTAGATTATATTTTATATTGAAGTTTCATTTATCTGAGACATTGTTAAATACTAAATTACTTTTATATATGACAAGCTGTTACTTTACGTATCATAAAAAACGAAAACTGGCTCATAAACGCATGTTTTAGCAGACAAATTAAAATATCCATATATTTATACCATAGCATATAAAACTCCCTATCTAGGTGATGGAGAAGACATGGACGGGGCAATCAAGACAATAAGAACTGAAACAGATCGTTATTAAAATAGAAACTATTAATTCGTTATTGAATTTTCTGAAAAGTTGACAAAAATCATTTTAATCAATTTAATATAAATCTAAACATACATTAGAACAAAATGAGATATTCGATGTCTTGTGTCACTCAGAAAGATTATTATAATTATCATTTATATTTCGCATCATCTTTATGAGAGAAGAGAGACAAAAATAGTATGTATATAAATGTATTCATCATTTATCAAATGACGTAAGTTTCTATGAATAATTGTCGTCATTTAGATATTCGGTCATATTCAAACAAGTATTGTTCAACATCATACAATACATGTGCATGTATATATATCAAAATAAGAATTTGGACCAAATAAGTAGTTCGAGTAATATGTGGAGTTCAAGCTATTCGTGTTCGAGCCAACGCAGTTCTACTGTTACAGTAACCGCGCCAACATTGTCTCCTATTAGCGTTGCAGAATCAATATATGTTATTTGTAAAAACGCCATACTTACGAACAAACAATAAACCTATTTTTAATTTGAAGTGATATTATCGTGTCTTATTTTATTACATTTTATAAGAAAATATATGAAATCCACATACTTTTAACAAAATTTCCTAAACAGCGATAATATTGTAGTTGCATGTCTATATGCAATTCTTAGGGATGTATATAGAAAATAATAATTCATCCTACATCAGATTCCGAATGAAATTATGTTTCATGTCTATCTTATATCCGGAAGCAATTAAGGCAGAAACCAATAAAATTGTATTTTAAGAAATATGAAGTACTCCCAATCATATACATTTAGTTTCAAGAAATCGTTTCGACAAAGACTCTTTAAGGACAACTGTTGTAAGGAAATTCAATTTCACTAATTAAATAAAATGTATATAACTCCCAAAGTATGTTTAACAAAATATGATATTTGCGTTGGCTTTGAATTAAACAAACAATAAAGTAAAGACCCACTATTTAATTATATCAACGCAGATTAAGGTCACACTATCACATAATACCATTATTGTTCATTATAACTAAACTTTTTTCTCTTTACATATATTCTGTTGTTTAATTATACACAGTTTAAAGCACACATTTAGGTTACACATTATATAATACAATGCTATGGTAGTTCATAGTAAATAAACTATTTTACTTTTTGCATACATTCTGGGGGATTATTTAAAGTACACGAAGCATCTCATATACGCTTACTTTCATTTATTCCAGGTTACGTCACCAATGTCAAGTATACAATATGTACAACTGGTACATTACAGAAATTTAGAAAACTTACTGAAATATTCAAAAGTCAATTGAAAAGTAGAGCAGTTATGCTGAGAAAAAGCCTACGTTATGTGTTACAGGTCCCATACTAGGTTCGTGCCGGTGGTGTATCAACACTTATCAATGACACCCAATACTGGTGCTTTCCAGGAAACGGATTCGAGAGCGATTTACAAAAGTTACAATCTTATTTCGTTATCCGGATAAAATAAATAAGTATAAATACATCAGATTTGAAAGACTTGGTTGTTTCATTGTTTTATCACGTGATGATAACCCGCCACTTTTGACTATCATGTGAAAATTGATTTGACCACTCATTTCAATAATTATGAAAGTATTCAAATAACCGTCAATTTAAATAATGACTTGGTTATTGTTATCCTATCTTTCTTATTCAAGTCCAAATTACAAGGATATTGCTTTGATTATCTTTGCTAAAATACATAAACAGAAACCCCAAAACGTTAGGTGGCGGGTTACATGTATCTGTCCCGTTCAGTATATAAGTATATGTATGTTGGCTTTGATCTCATCACAATTCTTGTATCTATGTTTATGTTTTTACACTGCTGTTATGACTATTTATTATACTTCCTCTTCACTTCTGTTGGATATATATTCTGATTTTGACTTCATTGACTGACTTTAAGTATGATATAATTGACACATTTTATGAAAATATTTAGATTAATATTTATTTAAATACACATATTTATGTATTTGTCTCGAACATTCGAATAAATATATAACTAGCATCAAGCTTAATTATAAAGCATTTAAGAACAATTTAGATTTTGTTCGTATGCGTTGAATTTTCAATAATGCAACATTATTGTGTGACACAGATGTTAGAACATCCGGTCATATTTGTATGAAAAGATATTCGAAACAAATGAAATTTGAATAAAAATCTCAAAATGTAATGCTGAAATGCCTAATTTCCTTTTTAACGAAGCTTCTGAAATCAAACATATTTTTTTATAAATGTTTTATATCTAAATGTCTGAATCAAATTTAACCAAAAATTCAATTAATATTATGTACATCTTTGAATATGTCAATTAAGTTATATTCATTGTTTTTAATGAATCTAGGAGGAAGGGATGTTTCTCCGTAAATAACTAGTAATTAATCACGTGAAAAATGTTGCTTCAAAAACTTAGCGTTTGGATATGATTTATATTATTTCTAAACAAACTTGTTCCGCTTTTGGCTTAATAGTGATGTTGATCATTTAATTCTCAGATAGGAATTTAACGTATTTTCAAGAAGTATTTACACTTTTATAACTTTTTTATTTTACATCGCTTATGACTCGAGTTCTAACAAGATAGATAAATCTTTCTTGAATCCTTCCTGTGTAGTACTAAATATTTGCGGATAAAGTGTGTTACTAAGCATACCACACATAACCTTGGCGGAATTTAACCCTTAACCCTTTGATTCTGGACCAAATACTCTACAACAAGACACCGTGTCCAACAGGTTTTTCTGTCGTAAATTTAATCAGTATGAAAGCAGGTTTTGTGATAGACGGTTGTGTGGAAACACTATCTCTCGTGTTTATTGTTTTATCAAACCGACTATATGGATGATGAACTGTTTTAATTGTTAACATTCACGCACCAACAGTAAAACTTCACATTTCTAGCTAGCCCTCTTACAGATTTACATGAAATTGTTCAACCAGTAGTCAGATTTGCAACTGACGATAAATACTGTTGTACGTTTTCTGTATACTAGTTCTGCTAAATCAGTTTTCGTGGCTCTTTCATTTCAACGTTTCGTCTCCCGTTGTTCATATAATTGTATATATTCTGAATTTTAAAACATATACGATTGATTTCATAAGTATCGGATAAAAAAAACAGGTAAACAGACAGCGCATTTTTAAATATTTACATTCGTGACATAATTTCTTCATTTAAATGATAGATAATTTTGTTGTTCATTTTCACGTGACCGCATGCCTTTGATCGTTTGTCCTCACTTTCAAGCTAAATGTAGATAAAACAAAACCTTTAAGAGATTTGAGATTGTTTACGACGTAATAAATATTATGGTCTTGTAGGCGTCGTGAAGAAACAGGTATTGAACGAGAGGCGTGACTTTTGCTGTTAATTCATCAACCTCTTCTTAAAGATGAATACATCATTGGTCTCTATAATATCCATTACAATATATCTCTGTTGACAATATCGCGCACATATGGCAGTGTCTTTAAGCCGGACTTTATGCCAAAGGCAAAGTCCTAAGCTTTGCAATGTTGATCACAGCCAAAATGATCATACGCTAAAGGGACTACATTTAATGACTCCAATTTAATTTGTTTTCATGGATTTTAAGCAAAAACTTAACAAACAATAACATTATATATCATTGTTTAAAAGAATCGTTGCCTTAAATAAACCATACGCTACAATACTATCAATCAAATAAAGAATGTATATGAATATTCATTAACACTCATTTAAATCATCATGTTAAATCATATGATGACGAGGGCAACGCCAGGTTGGAGGCCGTCTACAACAATATGAAATACGGCTTTGGATTAAAGCGGTCACGTATGTTATCAGTAAATCTGACTGCAGCGTCCTTATCGGATTTGCTACATCATACAGTGTTTGATATTCTGTTTCTATTATTTAAATTAAAACATGACTTGGATGGCCATACCATTAATTTATGAAGGTTACCGTTTTATCCCCTTACTAGTCAATTGTCTATGTTCAATCAAACTACAAAGTTGATAACGAGCAGCAACGTCAAATGCTATTCAAAATATCCTTAAATATAAATAGCTACAACAGTATACCCAAACTCCACATTTCAATCAAATAGCACGCTATTTAAATCAATTGTAACGTTTTTGTCGCGCATGTTACAGTTAGAATGCAAAATACTTGTTTTAGAACGAAGTATGGCTTACAGGGTCTCGTAATAATCATAAATGCATTACACTCAGACACGACATATCTACTTACACAAGTACGAACACAACTGATTGCTCTCTTCGTAATAATCTCGAGTGCTTACTGAATTATTTTTTTACAATGAATAATAAATTGAAATCATTGGAACACAATTACTCTTCAATTCCCTCGGTTATGTAAGCTGACTTTTCTCAAAAAGCTCCAATGACAAGCACATTAAGTTCATATAAATGTTTGAGTGTTTGAGTAATACAATAGGCGAACATTAAAAAGCAAAGATATTTGGTTTATTACGAAACAATGCTAGAATATCCATTTACTATGTGTAGTTATAAAGACCCTGCAAAAGTATTACATATAAGCGATAGGGGAATAAAATAAGAATTTGATTGAAAATAGCGATTGTTCTGAATATATCTTTTGTTTAATTTTCGTTCAATTGCTATTCTGGTTTAAATACAACTAGGTGTTGATATCGTACAATTATATTCTCCTCGTGCAATATTAATCAATATTTAATTGAGTATGAATGATGAGTTTTAAATAAAAGTAGACAGACATCTGTTAGCGTTCATTAAATAAACCTATTCCTTATATGTGTATTATTGATGCACCCAGTATATACACCATGACGGCTTTATAAATTAAAATTGGCTAATTGGATTGAATTCAAAACGTCTACTAAAAGTTTATTTTCTATTTTCTTTAACACCGGCTTAACCTTAGACTAGCAAGCATAACATATTTAATGGGAACTAGGCAGCAATTGTATTTCATTAGTTAAAACTTACTTATTTTACTTCGATTGTGAAACAAATTCATAAAACTAAGGCAAATTACACTCAAAGTGTTTCTGGTTAGAACCAGAACTAAGCATATGCGGAAAAAAATCTTGGTCAAGGACACCACACATAGCCGTGGCGGAGGATCGGACCCACGACCCTCCCATCATCGGCTCGGTGCTTTGCTATTGGACCACGCAATCCTTAATTTGATTGTATTTGATTGGTTTACGCAGAGATGAGTCGGTTAAAAAACAGGCAAAGACATGTGTTTGGTACAATTGTTTTAGTTAATTTTATGTTGTCATAATCTATCATAATAAATCTGAAATGAAATCTTTATCGCAAGATATACCGGCCACTTAAATACTGTTGCATCGTGAGATCCTTCAGACCCTAAAAACTCTAAGTGCGCATGCGCATAATCATTATTAATAAAATAAAGAAATACTGAACTTTTGTCAATATTTGGTAGATTTGAAAAACCAAACCATTCATTGTTTTATTAATACTGTTGAGATGCTTTGTATATATTTTAATATAAATTTAACGAGAATGCTATCGTGATTATCCTGTGTCCGTTGTCAACTTCTCAGAAACAACTTTACATTTTTTTAACCCAATTTTGTATGAAGCATTCTTACATGAAAAGAAAGTCTATCAAATGTGTTTAAATCATGCATCTAGTCAAATGTAGACAGAGGCTCATGAATTTATTTCTTCAAAATTTCCAAAATCTTCTCCAAAAGTCTTGAGCATTGATATAATGCGTGTGTAATGATTTTCTCTCAAGTTTGTTCTAGCCAGGACCATAGGCCAAAAATGGGCCATGCCCTGTTAAACATTGAGAGATTTTTAATTTAAAATCTTCCCAGAACCAACCAGCTAAATTTGTTTATATAAATTATACATGAGCACAGTGTACATTGTTCAAATAGACGATCTTGAGTCTATCGGGGTATTTTGATTATTTTCATATACTAGGTGAAATACTTTTTGAAAACAAGAATTTCAGTTTCTCTAAACATTTTCAGGTATTATTTTGATCATATTGTGAGCATTTTTAAGTCCGTTAAACGGGATTTTATTTTCAAAAAGGGCCAGCATGTTCCCTAAAATGGATACAGTTGTGAATTTTCAAAAATATTCTTCTTCTTAAGAACTTCTAAACACTATGAGCATGTGTTTTCAAGAAGAGTTCAGGTTACCGGGTGTGTAAAAGACCGGTAAAGGGACTTTGATTTTAACATAGGAATATTACTAGAAAACACATTCTTTTTTATCATCTATTTAAGAAATTATTTTTATCCTTTCGAAATCTGGAGTAGTGTTTAGTCATAACAATGAGGCCAGATCATTTAATAATCAAACTGGCCAGCAGAGATTCAAAATGGGATACAATTATGAATTTTTTAAATATTTCTACTCAAGTATTGGAAATATAAATGTTTCTGGTAGAATCATATATCAGCAAGGGTGCAAAGTTGAAATATTTGAGGAAATATTTTTTCGAATAAACTTATGTTTAGGTTTTATGTACCACATTCGATGAAATCAAGAATTGACTTTAATTCTTACACCTGTTTGTTCGTTACGTTCCTTAATATGTGCGTATGTGCGTCCAAAGTAGTTATTGATGAAAAACTTGTGAAAAAGTCTTTGTATTTAAAACTATTGATTCATGCTTTGTGAAAAGTTGCACATTCGTGCAATTTACAACAAAAAATCGTTAAATTATCTTAATATTCTTTCATCTAAGGGTTACAAATAAGACATTTTGACTTTGCAGAATAACATCTCCACAGAATGAGGAAACTCCTAGTTATTAATGTGTTTACAAATATTGAGGTTTAGCATTGATTACAAAAGTTTATACTTCTACAAAATGACACAAGACTACTTTGAATTGTAACATCAAACTGCATAATTTATTCTAAAATTTTGCATGATCAGATCATCGTAAAACAATAATTTTGTTGTGTTCAAAAATGCAGTACCCTTTGTATTTTGAATGGACAATGCCGAACGTTTAATACTTTGTGTGATATTTTATCAAAGTTCAGTCTGGAGATTCTTATCTCAGCTGTATAAGTCCCAGCAAGTTAAATTGTGTTCAAAAGTGTCGGAGACCCGTGTAACTGTTGGGACAGATATAAAGTCAATGGTTGGTGTAGTAATACTTTTTTCAAATTCTTCATTACTAAAAAACAGCTGGTCATAAAATCTCTCGATAGTTTTATTTTATCTTTTTAATGATACGAGCGCAATGCGATTCTGATTTCTTTCTTTTAAAAGAGAAATTCTTTGAAAATGTTGCAGAAATAACTTGGAATAATAAAGCAATTGTTCTAACATGTTATTTAGGACGGTTTTATAGCTTACCCCTGCTGTAATGTCTCCCGGTAGTTTCAAGTAATCTTATTAAGTGAATTTATAAAAAAACAAATTACACAACTGAGATTCAATATTCCTGAACTGTGAGAAAGACTTGTATTGGTATTACTGAGCTATATGAGGAACCATAATACCCAAAACACGATATATTTTCCCAGTAAATGTAAGAATATAAGAATATTAAAGATATAGTTTTGGCAGTGAAACAAAATTATATTTTAAGAATTTGGTTACCATGACGATCATCAGCATCAAATGTATCATGGAAATTCTTATGGAAACTCGCAGTCCTATTTTAATATTTTAGGTTTTTTGTTTAAAGTCATCCCATTTGTATACTTATTGTCATCTATAACATTAAATGTAAATAACATTCACATTTCATCGGTTCAAATAGGTATGATGGTTTAAAGTTACAAGGACATAATAAATTTTATATGCATTTGTATTATCAAAGAATTTGTTCTCATATATCTAAACTGGCGTGACTCCACTAGCGTTACAGAATATTTTGTTTATATTTTAAGTTTGAGGTTTCAGATGGAAATACTTTAAAATAAAGATATTGTCATATGCTTTAAGGTAAGCATATACGTCATCAATTTTAACAGAACAGAACGGAACATATAGTTTATTAAACTTAAGCATTCCAGCCGAACATTTTCTATGTATTACTATAATATTTGCCGATGATACCTCTCTTGCATTCACGGCATCTAATATAACAGATGTTGAAGGCATTTTAAACCATGATCTAAGTATGATTTCAGATTGGTCAAAACAATGGTTGGTTAATTGTAACCCAAACAAATCAGAAGCAATCTTATTTACTCTAAAAAAAATATCATGTATCCTTCTTTGACTTTTAATAATACCAATGACAAGATTGTAGATCATCATAAACATTTAGGACTCACATTAAGCAACGATGGGAAATGGCATGAACATATACAAAAAATTTTACACTCTGCATCAAAGGTTTTAGGTATGATATGAAAAATCAAGTTTACAGTTGACAGAACAGCTTTAAAACAAATTTATATGTCATTTCTTCGACCTATTCTAGAATATGGATCTGTAATGTGGCGTGGGTGTACCCAATATGAAAAAGAAAATCTTGAAAAAATTCAATACGAAGCGGCTCGTATTGTATCTGGTTTAACTCGGTCTACTTCTCTTCGTAATTTATACAAAGAAATAGGTTGGCTTTTTTTAGAAGATAGAAGATTATACCAAAAAATAATTGTTGCATATAAAGTAAAAAAAGGGTTAACTCCAGAATATTTAAACAATATTTTTCCTGAAACTGTAGGAATAACAACACCATATAATCTAAGAAATAATAGTAATTATTCTTTATTAAATACAAGAACTCAATTATTTAGAAATTCTTTTATTCCATTTTGTATTTCTTCTTGAATAATCTTCCGGAACACTTGAGCAATTCTGAAATTCTACCATCATTTAAACGCCATCTTATGAACCATATTTTTAAACCCACCAAAATACCATGTTTTTAGTTAACAGGTCCTCGTAAATTATCTATTCTTTCATGCATGTTTAAGAAATGGTTGCTGTAACCTTAATTATGATTTATTTATCAACAAACTAAAATTATATTCAACTTGTGAAAAATGTGGGCATGAAAAAGAAGATGCCGAACACTATTTCATGCAATGTCCTTCTTTTTTAAGCGATCGACTTCGTCTCTTTCATGCTACACGCCACCTTCATCCTTTAAGTGTTAAAACCCTGTTACACGGTAGAGATGATATTTCAGACGATGAAAATATTGTTGTATTTAACAATGTCCAAACTTATGTTAAAGACACTAAACGTTTTGATAAAGGATAGATCTTATTAGTTTTAGTATTTACCTCACAATAGAGCCCCTCATTTAAGGTCAGCATCGGAAGCATAAATTTAAACAATGTATCCTATTTCATTTTTTCTTCTTGCTTCATATATGAATATGTTTTACTGCTATCTTGATTGTTTTTTGTAAATCATTTGTTGTTGGGAAGGGCCGATTTTAACGTTGGATAACTTGTGGCCCAACCGTTTTGCTTCTACATGTATATAAAAAAGCAAAAAATATGTTTAAAGTAAGCATTCCAGCGCATCGTCATTCATAAATACAAAATCAATACATACGTTGAAATAAGGTGGTATATGAATATCGTTTCATTAAGTTGATATTTTGTGAGAGTGTTATCTTGGTATTTATAAACAATTATACACAAATTATTTTAAGCATTAAATCAATACAAATTGTAATTACAATACAATGTATTTTACATTAAACTGTTAAACGAGTATCCCTGAGTTTGAAACCCTTAATACAATAAATTGCAAATTTGTTTGAAATTGATTTTTAACATTGTCGCTTATATCCCCAAATAATCTAACTACTATCAGCGACTGCATTATGATAAAATTAGTTAATTAAATATCTGTGTGTTTTATATTTAATAAATGCTATATGAAATAAAGCTTTACGTATTTTTTAAACATAATTTTAGATTCGACGATTTCTTGTGAACTTATCATCAGTTTATTTTATATACCATGTAATTTGTGACGTAACCCATACGAAAACAAAATAACAGGCAAGGAATAATCATGTTCAATAGTTTAACGTCTGAAACTATCTTTCTCTGTAAACAGAGCTATTTTAAACGTGCATCAAACAGAATCAAAAAATTAGATCAAAGTTATTTTATCTGATAATTGCACTGTGATTTTATTCTCAATTTAAAAGTGAATAATTGATAAGGTTTGGTCTAGCTTAAATTCGTATATGACTTTTAAAAGATTACTTAATTGTAACGTATTAATATAATGATTTTATTGTACGCGTATCTGGTGGGAAACCATATACCATTTAGGGCAATAAAATTTGTCCTGTTCTTTCAGGTCTCAATACATGGTTGAATTTTGTTCTTCGTTCTACAATAAAATAAGGTCTAGGATTTCTACATAAAATTATTTTCACATAAATTCGTATGAAAAGATTTTTGTTTTATAGCACGAAAGTATCCGCATATAATAATGCACACTTACTGGTAGGTTTGCCGTTTTTTGAAGACAGTGCAGTGACACACTAAGATTTGTTTTTGTTTTAAATATGAAATGTTCATATTTGAATTTGTTACAATCCTATTCAATTCGCTTTTTTTTTACATCAATGCTATCCTATCTTATTGTTATATATACCTGCTTTGCTTTATTCATTTGTAGCAAGAAATTGCAGCCCCTATTAACCTTTTAAAAATAACCAAATTACATGGTACTACTTTTTAAGTGCAAGAATCATCTTACATTACCACGGAAACAAAGACGTAACTGTGTAATGATACCTTAAGAGATATTTCCAGTAAATATACAAATTTTAATATTGTAAGTTTACTCCTCTGACATGTCGTGTTATTATTCCACGTATACACGTGAATGCGTGCATGTTCATTGTAGGTGAAAATATTTAGTAAATTGATGTATTTTCGTTTTCGAGTGTGTACATCATTCCTGATTATATATTCTCACCAGACATGCTTAAAGCTACAAACTTCAACGTCTGCGGTTATTACATGTTTTATTGTGATTTTGCTGCGGAAGCTAATTACATATTGATTTACTGTATATAACAAGGTCAACTCTAAATAAACATCCTGTCGTTCCAATTTAGGTATTATAACTGCTAATTCAATAAAGATTAAGTTTTGTTTCTGTTAGAAAATTGAGTTTCCACATTCAACAAACGTCGTAAAACACCAGAAGTCAAGAAGTCAAAGTAGATGTTGTTTTAGTTTTTTTGTAGAAGATGTCTTGTTCTTCTTCTTCATACAATTTTAATATTTTGTCTTTAACAAGATAATGTTAAAATTGTCTTTGCTATTGGGTTGTATATAATTAACGTGTAGTGGATAAAGTTAATTATGCTCGCGTCTGCTGTTTCCGGCTAAATCCTAGGCTCAACAGCGATTACCTGTCTTTTCTTGCAAACTGGCTTCGCAAAAAAAGCTTAAAAATAATTGTAAATAAACCAAAACAAAAGCAATTGGTGTAGTTTATGTAACCATCTACCAGTTTACCAAACACAATGACATCGATATTGCTATAGAATAATAATTGATTTTTAATTCATTTTAAGAATGTAGTTTTAAGTAGATTATAAATGTATGGAACGAATCAGACTTCAAGGACATAATGGTGTAATCATTTACAATTTGCTCTTTGCAATAATATTTGTAACGACCGTAAAGTGTTACATATTAAGACTACTCTTCACAAAATAAATTAAAGACAAAATTCGACGTAAACGTAAACCAACAATTATTCACAACATTTTAATATTTATCCAAATGAACCCAAAATTGGCTCAAATCATGCGGAGAATAATATATTTTCTGGAAATACAATCAGTTTTAATGTTAATCAAAATGTAAACATTCAACGAAAAAAATGTCAAATTTACTTACGGCATGTTATTTTGTGAAACGCAGCCCAGTTTTACTACGACCATGTACCATTACATTTCAGTTCTACAACGACCATGTACCATTACATTTCAGTTTTACAACGCCCATGTTCAATTACATTTCAATTTTACAACGACCATGTACCATTACATTTCAGTTCTATAACGACCATGTACCATTATATTTCAGTTCTACAACGACCATGTACCATTACATTTCAGTTTTACAACGACCATGTACCATTATATTTCAGTTCTATAACGACCATGTACCATTACATTTCAGTTCTACTCCGACCATGTACCATTACATTTCAGTTCTACAACGACCATGTACCATTATATTTCAGTTCTACAACGACCATGTACCATTACATTTCAGTTCTACAACGACCATGTACCATTACATTTCAGTTTTACAACGCCCATGTTCAATTACATTTCAATTTTACAACGACCATGTACCATTACATTTCAGTTTTACTACGATCAGGTACCATTACATTTCAGTTCTATAACGACCATGTACCATTACATTTCAGTTCTACAACGACCATGTACCATTACATTTCAGTTTTACAACGACCATGTACCATTATATTTCAGTTCTACAACGACCATGTACCATTACATTTCAGTTTTACAACGACCATGTACCATTACATTTCAGTTCTACAACGACCATGTACCATTATATTTCAGTTTTACAACGACCATGTACCATTACATTTCAGTTCTACAACGACCATGTACAAATACATTTCAGTTTTACAACGACCATATACAATTACATTTCAGTTCTACAACGACCATGTACCATTACATTTCAGTTCTACTCCGACCATGTACCATTACATTTCAGTTCTACAACGACCATGTACCATTACATTTCAGTTCTACTACGACCATGTACAATTACATTTCAGTTCTACAACGACCATGTACCATTACAATTCAGTTCTACAACGACCATGTACTATTTCATTTCAGTTTTACAACGACCATGTACCATACATTTCAGTTCTACTACGACCATGTACCATTACATTTCAGATTTATAACGACCATGTACCATTACATTTCAGTTCTACAACGACCATTTACCATTACATTTCAGTTTTATAACGACTATGTACCATTACATTTCAGTTTTACAACGCCCATGTACCATTACATTTCAGTTTTACAACGACCATGTACCATTGCATTTCAGTTTACAGATACACAGTTTCGTTTGTGTTTTAATATATTAATGATATTAATGAAGCTATTTCATACTGACAAAGTCTTACTTTTCAATACGAAATCATTAAGATAATGACATTTTCACTAATTAACTCCTTCTTAAAACTAGGTTAATTTATTTTAAATTTAAGTTATAGATATTAAAACTAGTTTAACATGCTAACTCGTTTATGTTCTGTACCATTCCGATTATATTCCTCATAAATATTTAATGACCTCAATTTGGCAAGAAACGGTCTTACAGACAAATAAAGTTCTTTAAACTTATAATAAATCGCTGATATATTATTGTCAGTGATTTAATCATATGTAACAAATAATAAACTATCTTTAAATTGTTTGTTTAAACAAGGCAAGTAACTGTCTCTAATTATTGATAATAAAACGTTTAACATTAAATAGTGAGAAAATTGCGTACATAGTCCGTATTGCATATAAGTTTAAATATTTAAACAGGAGTCGTCGTTTTTGTTTTGTATCGAATATAAAGAATATATTATATGTGGGGTTCTGGTGTTATATTTTTTTATGACTGTTCATGTGCCTTCGAACATCAGACATAATAACGAACCATTCTTTCCAAATACATCTGTATACGCAGATGCGTGTAGTAAAAGAATTACTTCACATTGATAACAAATTTGATCGCTAAATTGGGAAATAGGGAAGCGGTCAAAGAACTGAATCGGCCAATTTTGTGTGAAACCGTGGCATTTATTTTAATTGAGTAAATGCTATCTTAATACATTTCAGTTAATATATGGCACATCCAGTTTATTTGTGGAGGAAGACCTTAGAATGAATCTGAGTAAACAACCGTCCTTCCGCAAATAACTGGCAAACTTTCTCACGTAACGTTTTTGGAGCGAGTGGAACTCGAACCTACGACCTTAGCGGTTGGCGAAGTGGTCTTAAGACGGTTCTTTCTACAAGTAGCCCACGGAGGACCCTCTGAAAACATCTAAAAGAAAAGTCTGGCTTGGTATTTGTCACGTGTGCCAGTTACACATTTCTCTTTGCCACGAGCATCATTTAAAATGTCGTCTAGTAAAGCTCTATTTCAAACTTGTTTTCCAAGTCGTAGTAGTTGGACATTTTTTAAAAACAATAAATCCTAAATAAATGTGTGATAAAAGTTAAGCACTCACGCAATCAGAGAAATAGAATTGCTAAATACGACTTTTAAACTTTATATGTATTGCGCTGGCATTTATTCAGTAATTGACAAAATTAGAAAAGATGAATTTTCGAATCGTGGTATTTTGAATTTTAACACAATTAAAGTAACAATTTACTGGCAGACATAACAAAAGGCCATTCCTCTTCCGTAACCAATATTTCTTGATATGAAACCTTTGAATTTTGTATATACTGTGTTAACAACAGTTATTTGAGCGTTAATCAAATAGACCTTTAAATACCTCAATCCTATTTGAAAGGTATGGGGGCAGCAAGACATTTACAGATCCTCATTTATGGTGTCTTCTATCAAACCCTTTACATTTCTTTTTGTTTAATGTTCAATTTTTTGCAATATATGTTATCAACATTATGACACATGTGTACCTTGCTTCTGGCGATGTAATGTTTAAACTTTTATGACAAATTTGTGCCATTCTAACATACTACTCATAAATGGTAAACATGTGTTATGACACATACTATTTTGTGCTTTACATACATCACAGAATGATAATTGGTCACAATGTGACCCATTCCATGCATCCATTGTCCAGCCGTTTTTTAACCCCTTTGCAATAGAAATAGCCAAAAATAAATGTAAAATTAAGAGAACACAGCCAGCATAACATCATTTAAGCGTTGTTCTATCGACTAATCATAATAACAACAATATTAACATACAGAACTCCTTCGAACAAAATCCTGGTCTAGGGGTTCATTCATCCTCGTTCTCTGTCATCATCACATGAAACGATGTGTTACTTTATATCGTATAGCAGTTATTCAACTAAATTATTAGTTTATGTGATGTGTTTTACACATCAGCGAAAGAACACATCAACGTGCTTTTCACAGTATATAATTGTTCGCGTTCTCGGACAAGAATTTAAATTTGTAAAGACAACATCTGGAAATCGCATTAAATGATTATTACCGACGGTTTAATAATTTAAAAAAAACAATAGAGGACTACCTACCAACATTGAAATGGATAAGACCATATGCGATCTGCATTCATCCTTTGTAATCAATTTAAAATTGCCTGTTATAATGGAACAATACATCGGTAAAGGATTAAAGGCGCCTTTATTGGTTCAACGCAAAAGTATCAATTGCTGTATTTCAACGAATGGAAATAGCCATTCTCTAAAATTAGTTTTTTATGATTAATAAATGTTCATTAGACCAACTTCGTCGATAAAAAAGCTTTAAGAAGCCCTAAAATTAGTTATGGAAGACAGACAATAAAAGCATATTTGTATGATGCCCAGAAGAATCCGTGTTTGTCAAATTTTTTTTTTTATAATACTCATTATATTCTATAAATGATCGAGGATTGTTTTAACTTTTATACCTAAATACTGTATAAATTTAAGATTTTCTTCTCTTAGAAATAAGTGTTACGTTTATCTAACCATCGTTTTAACAGTATCACTAACAAATGAACAAGATAATAAAAACAATTGGAACGCAAAACAATGGCTAGTTAAACGTATCATATATTCCGCATTCGTTAATGTGATATCGCCCTTGCTACAAAAGTCACTGTAAATGATACAATTGGTCGTATATCTTCGTTAAGTAGTTTCTAGCAGAGTCCAGAATCCGTGTAAATACCGCAGTTAGCGCTAATTAAGGGCCATTTGTACGGTCATAACGTGATACGCATACGTCATAAATGCAGATCTGAATCTTATGTTCCGTGACTGCCGAGTATAAGTGGTTTGATTGATCTGCTATTGATCAGCCGCTATCGCCACGTGCTAGCATTTGCGATACAGTGCAAATTAATATGCGTTTTAATGATGAGCTTTTTGCGAAACAAAACAACACAAAATACATTATTTCTTTCATTAATCACAGCAGAGATAAAGATGCATGTTCATGAAGGGTGAATATAAAACACAATTAATCACTTGATTCTTGATCTAATGGTATCAATTCCGTTAAACGATTCCAAAACGTTTTATTTCTATGAAAACAAAATATACAAAACAACTTTTTAAAAGAACAATTAATATGATAACATATCTGGTGGCACTTGTTTTGTTGTATTTATACAGTATCGTTTTATAATTTGATGACGAGGAAACGGCAAAGGAATGGCGCATCACACACTCGATTTTAGCTTCCCATTGGTGACTTTTGTTACTTTATTCCTTGTGTTTGCAGCGACTTAAAAAAGATTATGTAGAGTAAATTCAAGTTTGTAATGTTGTGGAAGCTGTAGTTGTTGTTGTTGTTGTTGTTGTTGCTGTTGCTGTTGCTGTTGCTGTTGCTGTTGCTGTTGTTGTTGTTGTTGTTGTTGTTGTTGTTGTTGTTGTTGTTGTTGTTGTTGTTGTTGTTGTTGTTGTTAAAATTCAATAATTTTTCAGTCATATTGCGACGGTGTCTACTTGAGACAATATTCTAAGCTCTGCCACACTGGAGTATCATGCTACAGACACATGGTATGATACCCCACCGAGTCACATTATACTGACACCGGACCGACCAGACCTATAACTATCCCCGTATTGCTGAGCACCAAACGAGGAAGCTTCTGATACCATTTATCAAGTCTTCGGTATGTCCAAGCTGGGAATCGAACGTACGATCCTCCGGATGTTGGACTCTAAACCACCGCTGCGGTTTTAACGTATATAAAATAAATAATTAAAAAAAATGACCAACAAAAGACGTAACAACTCAAAATGACATGGCCACCTGGTAGCATTAACATCACGTCTAGACCTATCAATATAGGTACACCGCATACAAACATATAAACAATTGAATTGCCAGTAACCATATATACCACTGATGAGCGTAATCCTCCCTCTTACCTCGTCATCACATCAAAAGACGATCTTATGTTCTTATATAATTTTACGTGTTCTAATATGGTATAATGTTTGCTCATCACTGTGCGAATACCTAAACACACAGGAAATACAAAATAGCGTGTATACAACTTCATATGACCTTGCCTCGTAACAGTAGCCGGATACGGTGTACAGCTTTCCACAATTTACAATTATAGATAACGTATTACTTATCAGTAAGTTGGTATCATCATCATTTTTTTAAAAAACAAAACTGAAATAAGAATTATAATTGAAAAGTGACATTTTTAAGATCATTTAATAAAAAAAACAAGAATGTTCGTAAGATTGTTAGTAGTAAACTTATTTGTGTAAGATTAAACAATATAAATATGGCATTTTTGTGGTTTTCTTGTTCGTTTCGTAGCAGTTGTAAAGAAAGACATTGGCAGCCTATGCATTCCCATTTTTGGTGCGATTGAGAAGGAAAGAGCGAGGCTATGTGCGTCTGTTTCTATCGGTTGTAAAGAAAATAATAAAACGGAAATATATATCAGAATTTTTTTTTTTTTTTTTTTTTTTTTTTTTGTGGGTGGGGGAGGTTATTATACCTATATTTTCAAAACTGACGTGACACCACTAATTTTATGTAAATGTTCATAATCCATTAATCTATAAATATGAAGTTTCAGCTAGAATTACTCAATACTCAATATTTCTATATGGTTTTACATCCCTAGGTAGTTGATTGAATTTGATAGACGAACATAAGTAAAATTGCCATTTGTCCCTCCCTGTAACATAGATTTAAATTAGATTTCAACGTGTCCCTCCCTTTAACGTAGACTAAAATAAGATACAAATATTGCCATGTGTCCGTCCCTTTAATGTAGACAAAAATAAGATATAAATATTGCCATGTGTCCCTCCCTTTAACGTAGACTAAAATTTGATTTCAACATTGCCATGTGTCCCTCCCTTTATCGTAAACTAACATTCAATTTCAACATTACCGTTTGCCCTTTTAACACGATTAAACGTCAACTAATTTCAACATTACCAATGGTCCCTTTAACATGCTTTAAAGTTAATTTCAACCTTACCGTGAGTCCCTCTAATGCACATTCTATTTTGTAATTGGCATAAAATCAAATTTACAAAAGTATTACCGATGTAAACAATTACCGTTAATCGAAAATAAACGATACATATTGATATATGTCCAATTAATACATTAACTCACGACTGTAATGGGATGTAGAAAACACTTTCACGGGTGCAAAATTTATGCTATGTAATTTGCTTAGGATATTGTCTTAATGGCTGATGCTAATGTGTGTAAATTACACTATCGAATTTTGTTTTACGAAATTAACTTGAAAAAGGAAAAAAAACATGTAATGGATTGCCACATGTACAACTAAAACTTATATGAATTGACGTTGTTTTTAGGCGAGGTTTTTAAGCAAAGTTGATACATATTTTTTAAAGAATCGTCGCTTATTTAAGGAAGCTTTACCAAATAACAGATATGCTGAAATTTAAATTCAATGTTTTCATCACAGCAATGCTGTTAGTACATTATTCAATGAAACTGACATCACAGCAATGCTGTCAGTACACTATTAAATAATATTGACATCACAGCAATGTTATCAGTACACTATTTAATAAAATTAACATCACAGCAATGCTATCAGTACACTATTTAATAAAATTAACATCACAGCAATGCTATCAGTACACTATTTAATAAAATTAACATCACAGCAATGCTATCAGTACAATATTCAATAATATTATCAGCACATCAACACTGTCAGTACATTATTTGATAATATTAACATCACAACAATGCTGTCAGTATACTTTTTAATAATAATAACAGCACAAAAATACAGTTAGAACACTATTCAATAATCTTTCTAGCACAACAAATTTTTGGTGCAAAATTTAATAATATGTTAAACACAGCAATACTGTCAGTACATTATTTGATAATATTTTCAGCACACCAAAGCTTTCTGTACAATATTCAATATATGTTAAGCACAGCAATACTGTCAGAACACTTTTCAATATTGTGTTTTTTTTTAGGCACAATGAAAGTTGGCAGTACAATATTCGATAAATTATCATATTAAAAAGATCTGTTAAATATTTGTATTTCATGTTAAGATTTTGACATTTTGGTCTAAAAGGTCACTTCGACTATACTTTTTGAAGTTAAAATTTAACCCATACATACTATATTATCATAAACAAAATTAACTATTATAGTTACTTTTTAGTGGATGTTATCGCCATTTTAAATACATGTTATATATGGCATATTCAGTTTTATTCTAGAAGTGTATCCGACAAAAAGCAGCAATACTCAGATTAACGACCATAGCGATGAGATGTAAGTGGTCGTTCGATGACAGGGCTTTAAACGTGTGGATCACGTGGTCAATGTGGTAGAGTATCAGATCCGTAAACGGGGAGTCGTGGTTCGATCCTTCGCCACGGCTATGTGTTGTGTCATTGGGCAAGATACTTTATCCGCATAAGCTTAATACTGGTCGAACAACGAACACTTCGGGAGTGTGTCTCTTAGTTGTAAGAACTTATTTCTCATTCGATGTAAAAAATAACAGTTTAACTATAGTATACTGGAAAACTTCGTAGAGAGTTAATGAATTGATATTCAGCTTGTATTGTTATTAAACATATTGATATGCAATGAATTGAAAATTTCATGAATGGAAGAGAAAGATCGACTCGTATCGTAGTTTAAAAAAAAAGAATACTACTTATTTTAGATACTTGACATCAAACGAGCTGCCCGTTTTAACTTGACATCTTGTATCCAAATGCGTTCAATCGATTAGGTCGAAATTAAAGTGCAAATCTACTTAAGCATCGCGAAACACGTTCTGGCCGTTTCCGCTTTTGGTGCTGCTAACGACGTCAATTGTGACAGTCCAAGTCGAACGTTGGACTTGTCTATCAGTTATTTGTTAAGAGTTTTGATTTCGATATATGGATGTACTCGATATAGCATTGTTTTGTGTTCTCTTTGTCTAATCGTTACGTATGCGAATGGACTACGTTGGACGAACACTGGAGAGCGTTGATGAATAATAGAACCAAATAAGAATACAGCTTAATGAAGTCAAAACGAAAAGCAAATTAGTAATTGTTAGAGTCATTGAAACACTATTAATTTGCTTTCCGATTTGACTCAGCCTTCAGCACTGACATCCAACATACATTCAAAATGTACTGACAAATAATGTCATCAAACATGATTTTATATCCAAATCGGCATGCATGCTATTTTATTTTCCTAAACCCGAATGTTTCGATTTTATACATATATGTAATACCTTTCACATGGCATTTAAACAGTTCAAATTGCCTTAAATGTCACGTGACAAATTGTGATATATTGATTGGATCCCACACAATACGATCCTAGGGAAACATAAAAATACATTACTATGAATTATACAGCAGTATTTAAAACAGCTGTGTGTTACCTACTGTGAATAAATTTAAACAGTGATATCAATAATTGCGGCACTAGACAAATTTGCCATTGTTTAATTATTTTCGAAACCATTTACACATAATTCATATATTCATATATACTTAAGTATCATTATTCTGGATTGCGTTTCAGTCAAATACATTTTGTTATAAATGCAAGTTAGTATTACAATATTATATTAAAACTATGTAAATTAAAACTGTTAACGAACACCAAACATTAGTAAATATAATGTCCTAAGAAGCAGTGGCAATTAAATATCAAAACAAGACGACAACCAAACATAGAAACGCATTCAATACATACATTTTGCATATTAATAAGTTTCACACACCATTAATTTTGTACTGTTTTACATATAGAGACATGCACTTCTGGAACACTGAACACACTGTCAATGGTTCTAAAAGTGTCGTGTTTTCATAGAATGCCCTCTGTTAGTTAAAATATGAAGGAAAAAACATGGAGTTTTCCAGGTTGCTTTTTCACAAGTTTAATGTTTTGAGGACATCCCTTCATTTTTGACAATCCTGCCCATTTTTGGCAGTGCATCACTACGCATCTTTAAATAGTTATATATTCATCCAACATTGCCCAATGTCATCCAAACTTGGCAGAACTCATTAAAATGTTCCAATGTTCTCATATGTGTAAAAAAAATATGCCCTACCGATCTACAAAGCTCTAATTTCTTGGGCGCATTAATCTTGCTATCGTCACTAAGGAGAGGTAATTGGTAAGTGGGGATTTTATAGATTCAATGTAATAATACACTAACATTGATCGAAGTCACAGTCCCTTAGTTTAAGGTCTGAGAACGGTAACTAGGGTTAACTAACCTAGGGGCCCGTTTCACTAAATTCGTAAGTTTACCAACTTCTTATTGGAAAAAAGTCGGAAAATTAATTTAATGTGTCGCTTACTTATTTTACGATATATTGTAGCCCTATAAACCGTACTCGTTCTAAAATTTGCCAAAAAAATGGGCGAATGAAACGTTTTTAAATTCTTATGACTTACGAAGATTAGTTTCTATAGACCATTATGCCTGTATTTGAACAGCGGTTATTAACTAGAGTTGTAAACCATACTTATAGGATCGCTTGTACCAAATCTGAACAAATTTGACCCATCAGTTCAGAACGGAGCGGTAGGGTAATTGATATAGTGTTGACCGCTCAGTTCAGAGGTTGCGGGTTCGATCCTCCGATCGACCGATGCCTCTCATAAAACAACACTCAGTTTTGCTTCTACCCAGGAAGCGGACTCGAGATCGGTTCATATAAGCTCTGAGCTTTCATCGCAATCCAGCTAAAAATAAATAAGTATAAACTAAAACAAAAGACCAAATATAAACTGACATTGATAGACAATGTTTTAGATATCAAGATGATAAAAATCATTCCAAAAAAGATGAAGGCACCATTAATATCCTGTTTCCCATAGCATTCCTATGCAAAGTCTCCTTACTGACCCCAATGAAACCTAGCGACTTTGTTGTAACAAACTGTAAACACCTATGCATATGGATCTTTATATCTCCTTTCGTCACATCGTCATAAATCACGCAAGTATTGATAAATACAATCACATCTAACTTCTTTTTCGCAAATGCAAAGACAGGACACTTGTCTGATAAACACACATGTGCTCAAGTGTATATTGTTTACAGGAATCAAGTGATGTCATTACGTGTGTATGTATACTATATGTGCATGAGTTATTGTTTAAGAGTTCGCCTGCACACCACCTATGTAATAAGTAGAGCGTAAATAAATGAATATCGAAATGGATATCACAAATTTAATGGTCCGTCATTAATGTGTTTGAAATCATGGATGGAAAGCTTTTAAAACAATTGGTTATTCGAATTGTGTGTTTTATGTTTAGTTATATGGTGAGTAGATTTCAGTACTAGTGCTTGTAAAATATAGCTCATTCTTGACGTATTTTATTATCTTTGGGAAAGAAAACTTAACATGTTATAAGGACATGCAGATGAATAGTATCATGATTAACTCGATAATTTTGAGTTTTTACGTAAAAAAGTGACATTCAACTTTAAATCTATTTCAACTGTTTTAAGTTATAGTTTTCTGATTTCGGATAAAACAACTAAAACATGCATACTTTACAAATTATAAACTCGTTTCTAACCGAAATGTATCTTAATATTGTGTTTTCTCTACTTTTATGTCTTTATTGCTAACAACAAAATGACATACTTAAACTATTATTACGCACGAACCCGTATATTGTGTGGAATGTTTAACACTTAATGTCAAGTTTAGTAGGCAGTAACACTGACATTGCAGTATTCAGTGACAGTGCTCGTTATGATGAAGAAATAACTGCAGGTGAAATAAGAAATAATGAACATACGAGAATCCCGACCTCAGAAACAAGATACTGGGAAGCAGGACTATAAAGTATATTTAATAGTCTTAATAGAAAGCTATAATTGGTGTTATGTGTTTTTTTACAAAACCAGCTTAATTGGTTGTAATTAATGGATGAATATATCGGGTTATGTTCATATAAACACCTGCCTTTGGCAAGGAAATTGATTAAAATGTGAGAGGAAGTTCGCCAATGTGACGCATTTGGTGTATTGTACTGTAAGAACAAGAACATATAGGTGAACGGGAAACAATGCATCCAGTGGCCAACCCGCCATATTTGTAGCACAATCAATAATTATACGACTAAAACAACATTACACAAATGTGAAAACAGTTTAACGAATTTACGAGTTGAGCAAAAATTGCTGATACATGTATATGTAAGTACGGGAGATTTTTACAGCCCTTAATCTGAAACATTGTTTTACAGGTGTAAGCCAACGATTGACTTTGTGACAAAGTGAAAGTAGACTTCCTAAATCATGTATTCATACCTCAATTTCTAAGCATCAATTTCATTTGGAAATTCACAAATCAAACATGACAATGCTTTCAAAGTGTTCAAAATACATCAATAATGTCTTTTATATAAAAAATATTTGCATCCAAATAAGAAAAAATGCAATTTTAAAGAAAAAGAAACGAAGATTATTTATAATCCCACGGAAACACTTCCTTTTTTCAAAAGGTGGTACTATGCCTACAACCAACAATTCAATATAAGTATTACTTTTGTTTAGTAGGTCTCAGTCTATCAATTGCGAGGCTTTTCGTTATAAAAGTTTTATTGTGTAGAAGCTATAGTATAACGATGTGTTTACATTATAGTTTTATTACAATATAATATTTAAGTATAAAAATACTATGTATATTCATCACATGTATTATATCTGAAAATAAAATTAATAATTGATTGATAGAATATTAAGAGTCATTTTTATGCCATCGAGGGCTAACAGATGATCAGTTAACCTAACAACTGTTTATTTGGGATCCTGGAAGGTTAACCAGTACTCAAGAAAACCCGATCTCCGCAAGAAAATGATAGCTTCCCACTTGATTCAGTGGTGAAAGACGAATGATATTGAGACACAATGTAGGATCTCAACCATTGCGGAGACTGTTGCCGGACGGGGGATTCGAACTCACGACCCCTGGATTGATAGTCAGACGCGCTAACGTCTGAGCTTATAAATCTAATAAATAAGATTTACTACTCAAAATTAAGTATGGATGGTCTCTTCTTTTGATGAATATGCAATCAAGAAAAAATAGTTATATCAAATGACCGAGCTAAAACTCTACCTATAATTAAACATAATCTTCAATATTTTACAATTATACTAAACATGATTATATCATATAAATATACAGACAGACTAATGCTTTCATCTTATGACATTGATAAATATTTAATAATTAATTAACGAAAATATCATCAAAACAGTTACTGAATAAATCCTGTACGTCTACCAGCACGTATTCATATAAAGTACATTACATCGACTTGCAGCACACAATAAACGTCTGGGGTTGATTATAAAATTAAAAACTAGACTCATCAAACAGGTTATATTTAATTAAAGTAATTAAAAATCTCAGCTTATCTAAAACAATAAAAAATATGTGAGATTATGTGCGTTTTTAATCCCAATTCAAGATTTTTATTCGATTAAACTAACTGGCGAGCACGATACACGTCTGAAGTAAATTCTTGAGCGTTATACATTGAACAAATCTACATTAAATCAAATAGAAATACAATCATAGTTGCTTACACATCAATCAAGTCATATATTTAATGGAGATTACAAATTTAATGGCTGTATTTGTGTTCCATATATAACGTTGATTACTTACAACCAAAAGTGAAATCTAGCTTGTATGACCATGTGATACCCAATTGTGTATACCAGGGTACAGGACAACTCGTCCCAAGAACAACTCGCCCAAGACAAATCATCCAACATTTTGAGACAAATATTTTTAAATATGGGACGAGTTGTTTCCAAACTTGAGACGTGTTGTCTCAAAATGTGAAACGAGTTTTATTTCGACGAGTTGTCTTTGGAACGAAGTGCCCATAATTCGTACAGCAAAGTATAAATCAGCGTTTGTCATACAAAACGAAAACAAAACAGTCACGACAGTATTTACTTGGGGGATGTTGCTTTGTGTGTTTTGTTATAGTTTTGCCACTCTAAAACACGACACAGACAGATTTCCTATAACATTATCCTGACAACGGAACGATACATACTTTTAGACACCGCAAAAATGATGAACTGTAGACGTATATAAATCTAATACTAACCACCCCGAGAAGGAGTTTCTACTCGTTTAAAAAAGGGGTGACAAATATTATACACAATAACTAGAGAAGATGTTACTACTAGTTTAACAACGGGGTTACATATATTACTTCTTGTTTGCCAAAGGGATGTCATATCTTATACTTACCACCAAGAGAAGAAGTTAATACTATTTTAACAACGGGATCACACATATTATACAAACCACCAAGAGAAGATGTTACTACTAGTTTGACAACGGGATGACATATATTATACAAACCATCAAGAGAAGATGTCACTTCCATTTTAACACTAGGATGATATATATTAGTACTATCTTGACAACGGGATGACATATATCATACTAACCACCAAGAGAAAGAATTTACTACTATTTTAACAACGGGATGACATATATTATACAAACCACCAAGAGAAGATGCTGCTACTAGCTTGACAACGGGATGACATAGCTTATACCGACCTCCAAGTGAAGAAGCTAATACTAGTTGGAATGACAAATCTTAAAGTAACCCCCAAAAGGAGCCATTACTAGTTTGACAACGTAATAACAAATATTATTCTAGTCACCAGGAAAAGAGTAACTACTCATTTGATGCATGTGTCTTGATGATATATCTTTTACTACGTTAAAACTGCATATCAACTTCCAATATAAACTATAATAACATTGTAACAAAGCTAACCAATCGTACATAAATTTTTACATACTGTAGTAGATTGTTATAAACATTTCAAGATTTATTCTTTTCAGATGACTAAACTTTCACAGCGTGTACGTAAAATTTATGAAGAGGACAGCAGTCCGGAAACCTAAGTCGGTAGAGCGCTCAAAATACGATTTAAAGGTCCCAAGTTCAAATCCTAGACACACTCCGTACAACAATACACACTCTATCAAAATAAATGCTTTGGTAAAAATAATAAACATCAGGAAAATGCATAGACTTGGACACAACTGTTTACATTAACTTCATTAGACTGGCGATATGATATTACGAAATAGTTAAACAAATGTGATTCTTGCGAGTGGTCGCAGAGTCAATTCAACGGTTACAATTCCATTTGGAACTGTTAGAGAATCACATATTGTGTTTCATAAAATAAGGTACCACTGTTTTAATAATAAACTTTATCACTCTTCCTAAACCCCAACGTAACAATGTCTCTGTCTTTTAGCATATTTGCTATTCAAAGGATACACCGCCATATTTGGTAAATATTTACTAAGGTCCACCATCGAATCAACTTCTAAAGGCATTTGAGAGTAAAATCTCTTTAAGTCATTAGAAACCATGTTTTATTATTTGTATCATCACTATTGATTTTATTTTGTAACAATTGTCATAAGTCCAAACTAGTGTTAACATTAGGTGAGACTATAGTTTTCCTTTTAAATAAGAATAATATATAGATATCTTGACTTTTACATATATCCGAACGCACCGCAACAATCACTAACTTATTACGGGGTGTTTAAATATATCATTTCGTCAGTGATTTAAATTTTAAAAAATTAGGCAAGCCAATCTTCATCCATATTTTAAACAATCTCCTAACTGCTCGTCATCTGAAGTCTCAAAATATAACAGTCCCGGTGGCATCGAGTGTAATAACAATTACTTCCGAAATACCACGTTTCCATTTACACATACCCGAAATGCTTTACACGGCATCTTAAAATGCATATATCTTTTTATTTGTCTTACATTGAAATGATTATAATCTTCAATACAATACTGAAAATATTGATGCAGTTAATCGCCTAAACGAAGATTTGAAATATTTATATAGAGATTAGTAATTTATTAAACATGAAATTGCAGTCGACAGGATACTCAATTTTGACACTCTTTGTGTGTCATGCCGGGCCCGACTAGCTCCGTCGGTAGCGCGTATGAATATCACGCCATGGTCTTAGTACGAAATCCCACCTGAACAGTCTCTGTGACGATTAATATACAACATTGCGTTGAATTGCTCTTCGTCTTTAATTGCTGTTTCAAGTCGGAAATCAGAAATGGACATACTCCAGTACTGGTTAACCTTCCAGGATCCAAAAAATTAGTAAAATGATGGCAAAAATAAAGCTAAGCATTTAAACAAAGAAAAACTACTTTATAAACCCTATATAACATTTATCGTTAATTTACCATAAACGCGTTCCAAAGAACGGTCACGTTTAGCCTCAAACAGAATTTGGCAAAAAATATTTTTGAGATATTTAGAGATTGGCAATTTTTGATAACGCCAAAATCTCATGATTGTTAACATATTAATAGATGGTGAACAAGAGGGTTGACCTTTGATGTTAAGTAGACCTTCCATCAGGATGCTATGATGTACTGACCGTCATATCAGGGTTATGTTAATGAACAACGTGACATGGTGGTGTCATATAATGCAATAATGATAATGATAATATAATGAACTTTCTTTGATGACCATTTATGTGATAGGAACTTTGCACGTATCAGTTGTAAGTCAATATATCATGAATTATCAATAGATGCTTATCATTACTTGAATATATGCATTTCTACTGATAAAGGTTTAAATTAACTATACATATTACATGTATCTCTTTCATTTTCCTAACCTTTGAAGCTGGTCGGAAATAAAAAAGGACAAGTTTACATTTTATTGACGCACCAACCTTGTTTTGCTAGTGCAACGTCACATTATCACGCGTTTTACGTGAATGTTGTCATATTGTGTTGATATTCTGTTCGCATCATATATATGTGGCTTTATCAAATGTATTCAGGACCATTCTATGATATTCTCATCAGATCCTCAGTATTATGTCAAATATGTTACGGAAAAGTATCGATAGTTAACTTTGTGACGTGTTGCTGTTTTGCAACAGAATACTTTTAGACCAAACACAACTAGTTTACTGTAATTGTTCTTACGGTATTTTTCTTCGTGAATATGCTTTCAATGGTGAACAAGCAGTTGTTTGCTGGTAGCAGAATAGCTAAGCAATGGAACATAAGTGATCTGTATAATTATATTCGCGAATAAAGTTGAGCATGCATTACATATTGAAAGTATAAGTACGGTAATATCTCTGTTAATTTAAAAACAAATGTTATATACGCAGTCAAAAACATTACAATTTATATGCCTATATTTTACGTTATCTGTTTTTAAGGTCTTACGGCGAGATTTAGTACGAGCCTTACGACGAAAGGGACCTGCCTTGGTGTTAGACATAGTATTACTACACCACAAGACAACGCTCCCAGCCATTATGCAGCGTTCACAAAGCTTGAGATAATTATTTTGGAATTCAAAATAAATGAGCACGTTCTTTTCTCACCAGACTTAGCGCCAATGGGCTTCGCATTTTTCCAATTGAGAAGTCAGTGCTAAAAGGTAGGAAATTTGACGTTTTTTGTGAACTGTCAGTGGCCACACAGACCGTTGTAGCTGGTTTCAGCCAAGAGTCGTACAAGGAAATTTTTGAACAATGGGTGAAGAGACACGAGAAGTTTATTAAGTGCAATGGTGACTATACTATATTGAGAACATTTGAACACCAACATCAAACTTTAACGCCGAGTAATTCATACTGACGTTGTAACGTCCAAACAACTTGCCCTGCCTCCGGTACCCCTGTATTCTTCAAATACCTTTCAATTCCATAACAGGTTTCTTACACGGCTAAAATTTAACATACAAACCCAATAAATATGCTATTTATCAATGTCTGATATGCAAGAAAAATAATCATTTGTGACTTTTTCGGTTCCTGCCATAAAAGTTATACCGATGGACGGAATTTTCCATCCGAACATATTCGGATTCGTATATTATACCACCTTTATTTGTCTTCATACTATCTGCCAGTGGATCGTATGCCTTTATTACGAATAAAGTAAAAAAAAAAACACATACATTTTGATACAACACAAAAATACAATTGTCATACTACTTCACATACGGTAGGTAATAAAAACCGCCATTCTGACCTATAAAAATATTATAATAGCCTTTGCACAAATATAAAACATAAATATTATCTAGGATGTCTAGTTTAGATAAGCAATTAGCTTAATGGCTGAAATGCAATCCACACTGTAAAGTGTCAACTACTGTGCATTTCATTACATGAATAGCACAAAACACATTGCAATACCAGCACTCATCATGCGCAATGATATCATCTATTTACATATCAAAATCCACTGTTGAGCCGCAACAGTTAGTGTCAGAATACGAGATTTAAGGATTTCGCCGATGCATTAACGTTTTATATACGAGCTAAGTAATTAATTATGCATTGTTTTTATATTCTTTATTCGATATCTGACATGATATATGAGTTGTGATATATTAATGTGAATTTTGTAATCAGATATATGTTTGATTTCTATGCCTTACAATGCAGAGTTTATCCCATTATCAAGCATTATTTGACACAATAAAAGACCGACTTAATCAACATGTGTGTAGGTAATGATATAAAACTTCATTCTTGCTGCCTGGATTTTTCTGTTTTGTAGTAATTCACTTTGTATCGATTGTGCAGTAAGTCCGGTGATTCTGTGATTGAAATCCATACAATAACATTGTGTGTCTCCATTTGTATTAAATGTTGTATGTTGGTTTGGTGATTTCTAATTTGGTGTAAAGGTTTGATCATCTTCAGCTTTAACTTTGTTTTGTTGTTTAACAAGTAATTAAACACCAAAAGGGCATGAAGGTCGAAATATTTCGCCTCTTCTGGTGTTTGACTATGCAGAACAAAAGTTTCAGGAGTTACTCCCAAAACCTGACAAAACTAGTTTAAATTGATAGGTTTTACTATCAAAAAAAGGTCATTATACATGTAACAATGACGGCTTCTTATATGGAAGCTATTATCCAAACTATTTGAGTAACCTTAGACAACGAACCACCACATTTGATATATTAAAATTCAGATTAGAAAATAAAGAACAATACAATTATCTTGATTTATGCTTATTTTATGACTAAATATTCTTAAACGTGTTTTTATCTGTATAAATAAATGCACACTTAGGTCGTAATATATCGTGGGTGGAGGATTTCTAATCATTTAGATTCGTAGTGTTCATTCAGAAGCAGTCGACAGTGGACGTAAAAAGATTGCATATTCAATTAACTTTCATGGATTTAATAATGTCTGCTTTTGTCATTTATTCGTTTGTTCTGTGTTTTCAATGTATCCTTAAATCAGATATAACAGATATGACGGCATTCTACCGGTTATCATACTGCGTCTGTTTCACATTGACGCTTGTATTGCACCGCTGTCATGTCGAAATAGTGACAGCAAATGAATACCTGATATACAGAAAGGTTATAATTTATTTAAATTTTGAAATATTCAACGTCTGGAGATGCATGAATATAAAATATTTACATAACTTCCCCAATACAATGATAATGCTCTGATTATGCTCTGATAAGGTTTGTCTAATCTTCTTTCACAGGAGATGTAGATAAGAAACGCTGCTTCAGGCAATGGATATGAATTGCCTAGCAACTGTTTAGACACCCCAGGACAACGTTTCACAAAAAAATCGACGTAAACGTAATCTTATAATATTTTTAATATACATCCAAATGAACCCAACGTTGGCTCTAATCATGCGGAGAATATTTTTTTTTTTTGAAATAAAATCATTTTGTCAATGTCGATCCAAATTGAAGCATTCCACAATTTTTTTTTATAAAAATTGACTTACGGCGATTTTTATCGTAAGTTATTTTGTGAAAGGCAGCTCAGGACGGTAGTCTTAAGACAGTGTATTATAACTTTATAAATCATCAAAGGCCATGGGAATTCACCAAAAAATGCGTTTCATCTGTAACCAAATTGTTTCCTTCTTTATAAAAGAAATATTATCAAATACTGGTAATACCGCTTTAAACAAGACACTTTACTCGAATTGGGAACTTGATCAACATCGACGCTAAGTTAGTAAGTTTGAATTACAACTTGCGTGGGATCGTTGGTAGTTATTGTTTTTTTTCCAAATAATTATTAAAACTCGTGTGATTATATTAGCGCAATAATTCTTGTTTAAATGTATTAAGAATGTCGCTAACAAATAGTTCTTGTTTTTTTCTTAAGATTGGTGACACGAAAATGATTTGATTGTGGTTCGGCAAATAAAATAATTGAGCTAATTTCAGCAGTTGTTCTATGCAATGGATATGAGATTGTCTTAGTAAAAACATAATGAGAACGGGTATTAGTGTTTAAGGAAAGAAATGGCATCCAATTGGCTGCTACGATTATCAGATTGTAATTCAAACATTCCTGTTCTAGTTTAATGAGGTATTAAATTGGATTTTACTGGGAACCCTTGTAATAAACCATTAAATACTTAAATCAAGGAATATACAACTTCTTTTTGCCTGTCAACCTAATAGAGCTTATTTATTTTTAGTTTAAGACACTCTGGAGCTGTTTATATATGAACACAGAAAGAACTGAGTGTTTATTACAACAGCAGGTTATAATTATTTGTAAGACATTTCTCATATTTAGTCGAAATAATTTGGTATTTAAGAGACAAACTTGATACTTAATTCAAATTTACTAAATATTTTAGATACGCGATATGGTTTCCGTGTATTATAATTTATTATTATAAGAATGTATTCAAGATTAGTGTCATCATTGTTGACAGTATTGGTAGCACTAGCAGATTTTGATACGAGTTTTGTTGTTAGGTTTGTTTAAATTTATTTATTTTACATCATGTGTGAAACAAGTTCTTACAACTTAGGCAAATCACACTCGAAGTCGTCCTAGTTAGAACCAGTACTAAGCATATGCGGAAAAAATGTCTTGCTCAAGGATACCACACACAGCTTAGCGGAGGATCGGACCCACTGGACCAAACGCTCCACAAAGTATTGTTGTTGTTATACGGTGATTCGCGTCACAATTGTTCAGTCATGTCGCAACGGTGTCTGCTTGAGACAGTATTCTAAGTGCTGCCGCACTGGAATATCATGCCGCAGACACACTGTAAGATACCCTGCTCAGTCACATTATACTAAAATTGGGCCGACCAGACCTAAAACTATTCCCTTACGGTTGGGCGACAAGCGAGAAAACTTCCAGTATATTTGTTCAAGTCTTTGATAAGACCAGCCGGGGATCAAACTCACGACCTTCCGCATGCGGACGCTCTACCACTAGACAACTGTCGCGAAACAAGGCAAGATTTTAGGAATATTGCATGGGTTTGAGAATAGTTCGTTTTCTGGGATGATTTTTTCGGAGCTGTGTTCCCGCGGAAAAAACAGTTATCCCGATGGAATGCTTTTTTTCTATCTATTCGAACCAAAAAAAGCCTAAAATGCTGTTTTGTTGCATATCAAACACATTGACTTATAATATTTATAATCATATTTCAAAACGTAAAGGTTAAATATAATAAACGTTTTGTAATCTATATATCAAGCCACAGTTTGTCATAAAGTCACAGCGCAGGAATTTTATCTTAATTCCAGGATGAGATAGAAATATCTCAACCTAGTAAAAGGATCATTTTTCGGTATGCAACAATATGACACTCTTTAATGGGTAGATATTACATTAAGATAAATTTGTTTCAAGCAGTGGTTTTATTGTATTTCGCTAAATCGAGGTCAAGTCAAAGCTCCTATGAAAACAGTGACATTGATAATATAACCACAAAAATAAATAAAAAAGAAGTCCTCAAATGCTCATAAATACATGCCTATGTTGAAATTCTATAAACGTCACTTTTTTAACACCAGTGACGTCCTCTAATTGCATTATATGCTATGCCAGCTTTCGCTTTACGCATCTGCAGTAAGAAATCAAAACCACTATCAACCATTTTGAAAATATTTCAAAACCAAATTACATAGGTCTTTTTTTTAAACGTAAGAATCATGTTACTGTGGGGAAAAGGGACGTAACTGTGTAGTGAGACGTTTAAGGGCATTGATTATAAGCACAACATATTTATTTCTAATGTTACTATTGTAATGTGGTAATATTGTATTACATAATATATTGTAAGATTATGAAATAACGTATAGTATGAAGGTTGGTCAAAACAAATAAAACAAATAAAACGTAATCACTGCACGCAACAAAATATTCTTATTTATTTTCCAATTATTTTGTAGTTACTACAAACACGTTCATTACAATTTGAAGAAATTCTATTGAATCATTTCAGTAGCATGACTATATTCAGACAAGCGAACAAATGCATGTCAACGACAGGATCGACATCAACGAAACGTTTGATTGATAAATATTTATCATATATATAAACGTGTATTTAAACCGTACTTTACTCAGTGTCGTGAGTGATGGTAAATTTCAATGTTAATAGTTTAAACTTATTTATTTTACTTTGATTGTGTGTTTCGCAAATGATTGATTGAATATTCAGCGTCATCTTTATGCCTTCGAGGGCTAATAGAATATCAGTTTCCTGGGATCCTGAAAGGTTTACCAGTACTCGGGCACACCCATCTCGGCAAGAAACTGATGATAACTTTCCCACATTAATCAGCGGTGAGAGATGAATAATAATGAGGTACAATGTCGTATATCAAACATCATGAAGACTGTTGCCGGACAGGGATTTCACAAACGGAGTAAAATAAATAAGTATTAAAAGACAAACCACGCTCGAAGACTTCCCAGGCATAACCAGTACTAAGTATACGCGGGAAAGGAGTTTTGTTCAAGGCCACCACATTTTTAAATTGAATAAAATAAACAAAGCAATACTATAATATCTCATTATGAATTATCCAACCTGATTGGTTGAAAACTAAACAAAAGCGGTCAAATAAAATGAAATATTGACCACTTATTCCTTCCAAATTGAACTATTGACCACTTATTCTACCGAAACCGGTTTCAACTGGTTGACAAGTCAAAAGTTCAAACGAAAGTTTTTTCCCCGTTCTCATGGTAACAGTATATTCACGATCCATTTGCGTTACCTAAAATAACAGTTAAATGAACTGTTTATCATATTTCGAAATTTAAAACTGACACTGAAAAAACACGCTAAAATGTCATTCAGCCATTTTCCACTAATGATATGTTTATATAATGACGTCTGCGTGTACACGTATTGGCGTTAGTGGCGTTGCTTTGATAAAGGATGGATCCGTAATGTAGTTAAATACTGGCGACATTGCAATAGCTGGAAATAATTTCTTAACGCAGCGAATATATTAAGGTAATTAATCGTTGGGAATGTAAGCCTAATACTTGAATTTGTTAATGGAGAACAGACATACAAAGGCTACGAACGCAGTGAAAGTAATATTGAAGTGGTAAAAACTTCTAATAAATTTATATGTAATACTTCTCATTGAATTTCTCTTATTATTGTTATCCATTATAATAAAACAAAGTTCTGTCTTTAAATGGTCAATTGTTAAAACTATTTATTCTCAGGAAATGACTATCGACCCAAAGCAAGGAAAGTAAACATCGACTTCGTTTCAGTCAATAGTTCTATACTTTGGGTCAATAGTAATTTTCTATTGATGAATAATTGTAACCATTGAACACTAAAAGGGGCGTATAGTGGTATACTTTTCTATACAATGAATAAGCAAAACATGACGAATATGTGACGTTTAAACTCAATATACAAAACATAACGATACTGGTAAGCCTTAAATGGGGACAACTCATTTTAGTTTTGGGCTCATATTCTATAAATAAATATAAAACTTAAAGATTATTAAGTAAATAATAAATTTATTAAAATCATTGATATTTCACAAATGTTGATGCTTTTATGATTCTTCTATTTTTCTACTACAAGCAAGCGTGCTAATTGAAATTATTTCAGATGATAGATTAATCAATGTATCCTTCCATTCTAATCAAACTCACCCATATTTGGATTTCTAACGATAAGTTCTGAAATATTGCAAAACGAACCGAGTATTACTTTGAATCCCATCTGTTATTTTTGTAAAAATAAAAAAAACTCGTGTTTTCGCTATCCTTCTGTTCCAGTCGAAATCAACCAGGAATGATGAATGTTATCGAAGTGAATTGCAAATACAAAAGCTTCATTAAAATGATTTATTCCAGTTTTTTTTCTAAATATCTAATTTATCATTGTCTTTGTACAACGCAATTGGTTTTAAAGAAAGTATGTGTGGACAAGTTATATTGAACGTGAAGTATCAACGGAAATGCATTTCGAATGAATTAATTTGTAAAAAAAAATCAAAATGGATATAAAACATGACATCCAACAAAAATTGTTTAAATTGTTAAAGATCTAATTTCCATTTCAATTCCCGTTCATGAAATAAAATATAGTATTACATTGAACTAATGAAAACATTCAATTTTTTTTTGATGATTTTCTTTTTGCATATAAAAATCATTTTTTTCGCCATTTTTTTTAAACATCTTCTTGAAAGAATTGATGTATCTAATATATATTTACTTGAGTTTTTCTGTGTTTAATACTATACACTTGTTGCCGTGTTCGTAAACGAATAGTAAAGCCAGGATATATATTTTAGCCAAACTTTATTCCAAAGACATATTCCTGCTTATGCCGTCGTAATCAAGCTTTTCAGTGTTGATCACCGTCAAAATGACACAACAGAGACTACTTTTTATTCTTCGAATTTCTTGTTTTATATAAGTAAGCCGAAACAAATCACCTAACAAACCTATATTGCTGACATTGTTTTATGTCATTTTAAAAAAAAACATTGCATACAATAAATCAAATGCTACAATAAAAATGAACAAATCAGAAACGTGTATGCATTTTCATTAAAATCCGTCTATCGGTACTTTTAAATATTTTAATTACACTTTGTTTGTTGTAACGAAGGAAGGTTCAGTTTCCAATTGAATATGTAGACTCAGTCACAAATTGTCAAATATTTCATATTGAAATAATATATATTAATCAAGCAGGTTGCTTAATTTATTTGCAGAAACAAACAGTTTTAGTGGGTATCTAAAAGAATAATGTTACCGGATCATGTTCACTACCCACAAATGCATGTTAACATAGTTTTATAAAAATGTAAGATATGACTCAAATTGTTTATGTATGGCCTGGATTTAGCATCTAGATGGCAATGTTCCTACAGATCGTTTAACAGCGTTGTCCCTATCCCTCATGCTCATGTATATATTGTGTTTACTATGAATATTTCATGTATTGGTATTGTTAAAGGGTTCTTTCTATGCTGCAGCTCCTGTTTCACGCGCATTTACGTATTTATGACGTGTTTTACTATCGTGTTCATTGAGATACATAATATTCTATAAAGTTGATTAAAAAAGGATATGATTACACGGCTTTTTGTGGTTAGGGGAAATATAGGATGCAGACGACGCTTATATATATCATACATATTTAATCATGGCGATTCTTTTTTTTAAATAATAACGTTTTCTGACATAACTCATTCGGGTGAATTCGGTTCTTACCTTTTCCGTAACTATTAGATTTAACCACCGTCTTGTAATTAATATTGGGACAAAACGGATATAATTAAATAGTGAATATTTCAAGTGTGATATTAAAAAAATGCTGAAGTAGAATAACTACAGAGAAAAAACATCATAAATCGATCGATAGAAATAAACAGCAGGAGTCACCGTCAAGAAACGTAGAATTAATATAAAATTGCCATCGACGAGCTTTAACCTAGTTTATAAGACGATCAAAACCTCACTTTGCTCTCAAGTTATGCAATGGATCTTCCGCATAAATTGTATGATACATTCCAAACAGTTTGACTTTGATTTTTTGTCTAAAACTAGTTGTTCACCAAATAGTATCATTAATGTATGTTGTAATAGTATAATACCAAATATAGAAATTAAATCAAGATGTATTATATGACAGCTTATATAACAAGTTCTCTCCTTTCTCTCTGAAGAGTTTACAAAGGGTTTCACTTTCAGCTTTATTTTTGTTCTCGGAATTATGATTAATTGCTTATGTCTGACATCGCTGATGTTTGTAGGAGACCAATATTTCTTTTCAATAGACGGGGAGCTTACATTCAATAATGCAGTGTCATTTTGAATTAAATCTTATTGAGCAGATTACTTAATGCCATTATCCTGTTTTGTTTGATAAGGAAAAATGAGTTATGATACTTGTCTAATGCATATTTATTCGTTATATCTTGTGTCCATTCGACTATGATAATTAATAATAACTGTAAAACGAGACTGGGTGCCCCGTTTCAATTACGTTAGCGTGAATATTCGTCTTCTGTCATGTTGTTTATAACACTTTACACTCGAGTAGGAGATCCCGTCAATTTACACATTATACATCATTCGGAACACATAATTATGACATATTTACATAAACCAGTCTCAACTAATACCTCTTATCACAGGCGCCGTATGATATAAAAATCGCAAGCTTTTAACACGGGTTGCCGCGTTGCGTTCGGTGCTTACAGTGGAGTTTTCTATCGAATATGATTTAGTTTGTTTAACAGTGGAAGTATCAAAGACGATTGGGACAGAAATATTACCAATAACGTACAATGACAGAAGCAAAAATAACTGGTTATAGATGAATAATTATTAGTCAAACAATTTCTTGCTATGTATGTAGAGATAATTATGCATGTAAATTTGGAGGTATTTATGGACAGTCACATATTTACATACCAGACTACGCCCAGTACACCATGTTAATATGCAAACCAAGTTTTCATTACTGACGAATGCATGACGTCAGTCAATAGAAATGGTTTCAATAACATATTGCATTCCAATTTCGCTAATTAACATTGCCTAAAATGTTTCATTCTATAAATTATATATATGTGTCTATAAAAAAAATAGATATCTACGTTTTAGACTGACAACTTAATACATTGTTAAATTCAACTTCTTTTTTGATATGTGTTGAACGCAGATAATATTTTAATAAAAAATACATTTTACTGCAGGAGATATAATATTCCGAATAGAGAACAGAGCCACTGTAACGGTACAAAACGTATATATGATCGAATCATTATAATATAGATAACACATACATACAGAAGAAGTACCGTTAGAGAAATAGCATTGAAAACATTATAAGTAACATAAATATTCGGCTTAAACCAGGTTAACAGGTGCATTCAATCTTCTTTTTTTTCAGAATGGTGTTTAAAACTATTTTCACTAGTGGTATATCTAGTAAATTTTGGTAGAGGAAGACATAAGCATAGTTCTGAGTGGGACAACCGTCCTTCGGCAAACTTTCTTACATAAAGTTGTTGGAGCGAGTGGGAGTCGAACCTACGATCTTAGTGGTGAGAGGTAAATGAGACGGCGCCTTGGACCACTCGGTGACTTTAATTTTTCACGTTATAAAACTTTGTAATAACAAGCAATTATGTTGATTTGTGCTTTTGCAAATTCAACAGCATCTACATGTGTATGGTATAAAAAAAATATGACAATACTGAGATTAGAAATCAGTATCTATTATCCTATTCCTCTTCTTGCTGTAAAATAGAAAACGATTGGAAAATTAAACTGCTTACCTATACAATGCAAATATACACGTATATTTTAATTAATAAAGAAAATGGATCTGATACTCACAAAGTGATAAGAAGAACGAAGATCCCATTGTGAACATATCATATATCATTTTATAGCACATTTCCATTAAAGTAATATTACATTTATCTAAAGAAATGCTACTTGATCGTTCAGTATGACGTCTCTAAGTCAACGTTAGACTTTTAAAGCCATATAGTCCATGTCCGAGGAGCATCATTAATCAAATGACAAGACATTTTGGATACCTAAAAAGTGCAATGAAAACAGCGATGGATGACCACGTGTGTGGAAACGACTGTCAATTTAACTTTCAAATGTGCTTTAAAAAGAAAGATACAATCATAGTTATCAGCCAGCTTAACCTAATGTTGAAGCACTGAATAGGGATTTAACGCCATTTTCAACACATTTAGGTATGGCATATCCAAATTTACTGACGGCGAAAGACCTGAGAATGAATCTGAGTAGAACCAACGTCTTCCGCAAGTAACTATCAAACTTTCTTACATTAAAGTTTTGGATTGAGAGCAAGTGTATTGAGACGGCGCCTTAGACACATCGGCCACGTAGACCTTCCTTTGATGATAATAAGGAGGAGATCAAAATGTATATAAAGTTGTTAATAACTATTGACAATGTAAAATAATTGAAAAGTTGATAAACAGAATCGGATATAGACTAAGCTTATTATTGTGTTGTTTTGGTTGTAATCTTTATCTCTAATTATTTTTGCTATAAAGATAATTATATTGTGATTGCGCTTTGTTTGATATTTTTGTGGACACTCTATCAAAATAATTATAGTATAAAGAAAGAAAATAATGCAAAAAAGCTTAAAACAGACTGACTTAGAAAATGTCTTAGAATTAAAACACATCTTAAACTTTTCCGCAATGTACATTTTAAAGGGAGTATATCAGGATATTTCAAAATTTTAATGTTGGCTACAGAGTTTTCTGTGCAATATACCATGCTAATATATACTCAATGACTCCGTATTGCCTAAAAGATAATTATTCAAACATGCCAAAATAGCATATTGAAAAGGGCTTTCCTAACTTGGGCTACGTGGCTAAAATAGATCGGCTGCTTAAAATGGCAACATATTTTGTGACATATTGAATGAGTCGCGTAATTTTATTTTATTTTGATTTCAATTTTATTCGTTGTACAGGTTTACACGTAGTAACAATTTTTTCATCTTAGAAAGTGTCATAATGACGATGCGAAGGTCGTCAAACAATATGCTGTCTATTTTAGACTTGGGGTTTCGTTCCAAGTTTACCACTCAAATTTATATATCGATTTTGTCACGCTTTGGTGGATTTAACATACTGAACTATTCGATTTATATTTATTAATAATAATGAGATGCTTTTTCTCCATTTTCATAATTATTTTATTATTTTATTATTTTTTAATACATTTATAGGGTTTTATCCTGATACACTCCTGTTTATTAATCCTAGGTATTGATAAGCATACATAGTTCCATTATTGAACGCTGCTAATGTACAGATCTTGTAATAATAGCATAAGTTTGCATTTAAATTTAAACAATTATTAATGAGATTTGTACATGCATGCAAGTACTGCATCTGTACGGTTTGATGTTTGAACACCTTCTCGTATCTTAAACGGGGCAAATGGGTCATCATTAAATTAGATAAACAAGTATTGCTAAACTAGTATTTCTATCTTTTCTCCAAACTGTATATTTTGACGAATTGTATAACATAAAAATAAATTAAATAAAATATATAAAGAATATAAAAATTATGTCCTCTAGAGGTCGTAGCAATCGTTGTACACAGCCACTACGATACTATACAAACCAACAATACTCAGAACTGTGTGTATACTTGGGACGTTACGAATATATAGACAAAATTACTATAAAAATCGTCAGAATAGTCAATACACATGCGCGGAACCGAAGCAAATGCATGGCGAATTGACAAGCTTTCAGATATTCTTTTTTAATTGCATGTAACTATATCCACCATTTAAAAAAACTGTACAAATACGATTACAATTTGTGCGTGATTTTATATCGTTGCACAACGAAAAACGAAAATGAGATAATCGTATCGTAAAAGAATTGTCAAGCTTTTTATGCAATGTTTCAACCATGATCATAAACTTTAAAACAACATTTGCTCGTTCGATATTCGTTGCATTTTACAGTAGTTTAACCATTAGAATCCCAAGTCTGTGTTAGCGACGAAAACGTTTTAAAACGGGAATTCCTAGTTTAAGTTTCCCATTGTTTATTTTTTACTATAATGTTCCACAAATCTGTATTTAGCAGTAACTTGCCACAAGAAATAACGGTCTCCCTTTCGATTCAGTGACTCCTTAAGATCGGATAAAAAAGTCCCTGTAGATACTTCTTTTAATCTTATTTCTTATTGAATATTCCTCCAAGAACTACATTGTGTTTTGTTTGATATCCGTTTGCTATTGGTAGAATCTCACACGTATGACATAAAGAATGGACATAATGTCATTAAGCTTGAAATAAACAGGGTTCAATGCCCTGGAATATCGTTAGGTAATTTAAAACACTCTCTCTCTCTCTGTCTTAAAGATCGTCTATGTACTATAGAACATGTGCTATAGTATTAAATAACAGCCCTTGAACAACACAGAATCGACACTATATCTGTTGTCAACTAAACATAAGATTAAATAAAATATATATACCGTTCACTTTTACAAAGAGTGACTTTTAAATGAAAATAACTGAAAAGTTGTTGATAGATAATTTCTAAATCGTTTTATTGGCCGTGGTATTAAAAAAAAACAATATCAAGATAAGTATGTACAACGTATGTATATAGTTTAAGGAAACTAAATTTTAAGTTGTCAACTGTCTTATAATAACAAAAATGACAGATTATAATGTCACTATTGAGCGTAATGAGTACTATCCTATACAATTTAATTAACATTTCACAATCGTAAAAAGGAAAATGACATTCTCGGTTTCATTACGTTCGAAGCGTATAACTTTAGATATAACACGCTTGAAGCCTTTAAACACCGACTTGGGCGATGTTATATTTTAAAGCTACATTGAATGAATTTTATGATCATAAATAGCGCAATATTACCTAGACTGAATACAAAAGCCACGGACTTGTTTCCAGTTATGTTCACAAATTATTGAAATTGCAAAATTCAAGACAGCGATTGATATATTTTTTAAAGCACGTTTTTAAATAGTTTTATATGCATTTGTTTTATGCGTAACCGTTTGAGAATAGCGATGATGGTGTTACGTTTTTAGATTTTACACCATACACATATTGTCGCATTTGTCAATGAAGTTAATATGTTGGTGGGACTCTTTATAATTACGCTGTCTTATTTATGATGTGACAACGGGGAAAGCGCGAGGTTCAATGCAATCGTGAACTGATATTAATTACTATGTATGTTTCTATACTGTTGGCGACCGCTGATGTCACTTTTGCTGTATGTATGCAATCAATTAACAATTATATTTTTTATACATAGACTGCATTACTGCCTTTTTCGAGTGTTTATTCTACAGTTGGACATATATTTGCTGTTGTTGGTTTTGTAATCGATATTTAAATATGCGACTTAAATCAGGTTAGCGGATATACCCAACATCGAACTTCAAGTCGTCAAATCATAAGACGAGACAACCCATACTAGTAGAAACGGTTCCTGTTCCGAAATTAATAGAATTTGACTCGGCAGACAAAGAGAAATACAGATTTAAAACAATGAATAAAAGATTGCCCCGAAGCTTTATAAAAAATGTTCTTTTCATTACACTTTTGATGTGGTGACGTCCAAGTGTTATCAAAGAGATATTCGCTTTTACCGAATATAAAGTGATTTTGTCATTTTTTTTCAATTGTATATATATACACTGAAAATAGTTTTGTTAACAATCAGCATAGATCTGTTTTACATTTCTTAACAACAGTCCTCTTAAATCAATACATCGTATACGTTTTATCTTTGAAACGTTAAGACAAGACATTGACTAACCATAGTTTAGTACTGTATTAAGTTATGCTTACGGGTAACATTAGACATTAGGATTTATCTTATTTATAAAAGGACTAGCACTTTATAATAAAAATAGTAGAATGTTTGATAATAAAACAAGAAAAAAGCGAGGAATGCAACAAAAAAAAGGGTAAGTCATATCCTAGAAATAAATGGCCACAGTTTTGCGCCGGTAAATTTTAATAAATTACGAAAATATATGATACAGATATTTAATAGAAAAAAAATTCTTAAGTAGTTTTTTTTTGTTTCCCCAAAGAATGTTGTGTGTGTGTTCGTTCTATCAAAACATTACTTACATCCAATTCTTGGTTAAATTTTTAAATAAATCATATTTTGTACGAAACGTATGATTTATGATTAAGGTGTAAGACCGTGAACTTCCTTACTTCAGTTTAAGATTTTATTGTTGGGAGTGCATCTATAGAATGCTAGTATACAGAATAATGATAAAGCAAGGATTAAAGGATACACATAGTGAAAAATTACAAAATAGATATTTCATAATTGAAATGAAAGTTTACAATTTACATGGAGATGGATTCAATTTTTAAATCAATATCCCAACAGGTCCTTTGTTAACGAAATAAATTTGTTAGGCCAATAAGATTAGAACTTGGAATATATATGTGGGGGTGGGATGGGGATGGGCGTATGTATCTGTAAGTGAGGTAAATAGTTAATATAATAGTGATAAATGAGTTTAAAATACGCAAAATGCATGATATTAGATTAAATCTTGTTTTATATTTTAATTATTTTAAATATACATTTACTTAGTTCTAGCAACTCCTTTTTAATCATTGAGCAAATGCGATTCAAGACACGTCCATTATTCACAATATTAATATTGATTTGATTTGCTATAAGGAATAGTGTGTATATACAATTGCGTTTTCTGTTTAATAAATTGTTAATGTAACAATCTAATAAATCAAACTATCCTATTCATGATTACACCTGCTTTTTCGACAAGAATGATAATTGAAAAAGAAGATGTCAAAGATTAGATTGTAGCCAGTGTTCTCTAATAAACATGGTAACTAGATAAAGCAAATAGTATCAAAGTGTCACAATAGTAATATGCTATGTTACTTGATATAGTAGTATATGCTAATCAGTATCAGGTGTCATGTAAAGACAACTTGTTACAAAGTGCGCAAAGATGCTCTGGAGATATAAAACACTTACTAAAAAGACGTTCTATTATTTCAATGTAAATTCGATATCACTAGAAATGGCAGGCTAGTATTTATAGCTCAGGCAAATTAATTGTTTCTTTGCAAAAACGTCTTTATCCAATGAATAAGAATAAATATTACGTTTCCATTTTTGGGAAGTGTATATCACTTGTAGTGAATGAAAATCCCAACAAGGTTTTAAATAGCTGTGATAAGAACAAGTAGACAGTTAATTCCTTTGCGCGTAAATGTGCCCGAGGGTTCGATTTTACTTCGTCTTTATCTGTTAAAGATTCCCGGGTTCGCCTACACACCATGTGAAATTACTGTGCTGTATATGCTATCAAGCACTCAAGAACAAAAAACAAATACGAATAAACAAATTCGATTTTTTCTTAATCTTATTTTTTTATCTAGTATTTTACAATATATTTAGATAAATAAGATTATATACAAGTTCAATAATAATTCAAATTGAGCTTTTAAAAATAATACATTCACAAAAAGTAACGTTCGTGTAAGCTAAACAAAAGTTTTATTCTATAGCCGATGCATACTGCTTTAATTTTCAATAACACCGTCAATTATTTAAAAGCGAAATATATATTAAAACAATTTGTTTTTTATTTTGAGAAAGACTTGCAACAGTCAATAATTAAAATACATTGTATAAAGCAAAATCAACAAAGAAATCCCGAAAACAAATACAAATAGCGTAAATATCAACTAAAACTGTTATATAAATGTATCAAATTGTATGTTCAAATTCGAAAAAAAAATTGTGAACTATTATATAAATGTTTTAATAATTATATATACATAAAAACTTACCCATACAGACGACTGTTTCCAGTATTAAAACAAAGAGTGCATACAGAGGAAGATTTGTCATTGCAGAGGTTTCTTTATCCAAACAGATTTTGTATCAGAAAATGTTAAAACTAGAATAACCGCCGAACAAAATATTGATATTTTAAATGATTCAACTATTGCGAACAAGTGATTATATACAAAAGCATTTTCCCCTTAAATCAGCGACGATAGTTGCTATGATAGTAGCTAGTAAGTCCAAATGTATTCTGTGGTGGTATACGTTAGTGATACTAATTTAGTTACGTAAACAGCTTACTAGAAAATGTTCACTACTACTAATCCTATTTACTGATTTCACTTGTTTATAAAGCGGTAGCTACAAAAGGTCGTGTTGCATGTGGCGGTAAGGTAATTAACAGATGTCGCTGCTAGTCCACAAGCGGGTGAGTGATGACGTAGTCGGCTGTACATACTGTAATGGACAATGTATCGGCGTACGGTGATAATTGTGTTATAAGTTGGTAGTTAGAGAAGAGTGCAATGTTATTGGTAGTAATATTAGCTGCAACGTTACGGCTAGATTAACGCCTTATGTTTTACTTACAATGGTTTATAATTAAAGGTAATATTTACACTGAGTGAATATTGACACCAACGGCTAATTGATACAGCGCAGAGGGGGGCGGTGTGTGACAGTTAACAAATAACAGTTATATGTGAACACTCTATTTGGAAACTAATGTATAACTGAGTAGATTATCTGAATATAGAATAATTAAGTAGCGAACGTTTAAGTGTACAAAGGAGAACTATCAATACCAGGTGAATATGATGTAGAGATAGAAAGTATAAATAATTGATTTTAATGTACAAACCAAATAACTAATTAAGATAATCCAAAAAGATAAATAAAGATAAGCCAATGGACTTCGTTTTTCAATTTTAAATTAGAACTTAACATTTCAAAATAGCTAAACTCTAAAGACGGTTAAATTTTTTAAAAAATGCTCATTTCCTTTATGTTGTCCTGTTTTTCGCATTTAAATAGTTCTTTTTTCTTATCATGAAGGCGTTCTTGCCATACACAGATATTTATTCTGATAAGTGTCTGGTATATACTGAGTAATATGTGTAAAATTGTCTTGTGGCAAGATTGCTTTCACTGATAAAACCATGATATATTTACATAAAATGGTTTAAAATGTAGGGAAATTGCACAATATCGCTGTACATGTACACTTTAATGATATTTGATTTAGCGAAAAATGTAAAATTGAAAAACACAATATATATATTTTTAAAGACTAACGAATAAATAAAATAAAAATTTGGCCATTTTTTTTTGGGGGGGGGGGGGGGTGTGATGGAGGGATGTGAACCTCGTCCTTTGCTATTTCTTTTCTCGATTGCGTTCTGTATTTCCAAAGAACCATATTAACAAATGATTTGATTGTCCTACATCCCGCGTGGTACCTTAAACAACGGCGGTAATCATCTATGGAATATATGTTTGCCTCTCCCCCATTTCGCCCCAGTAATGGGACTAAACAAGTGTCTCGTTTCAATACACATTGAATGAATTCCATGATCCCAAAAAAACAATACAATATATATTCCTATTTTGACTCTGGGTTTTTAGTGAATAATGCCTTTACCCTGTATATTTTATTATTTAGTATTGTTATTATACATACATATTATCAAATAATTGGTAAGATGAAGATGGCACATGGCAAAAAGAAACAAAATAGCATGCTTTAATTTCGATGTGTTGGCATATTTATCAGCCAGACAATATAATTTAATTAGATGGAAAAAAGTATTAATTAAATACATAATAACCCTATAATATAATAACTCTTCTCCAACCAATCTAAAATTAACAAAAAACATAAATTCCACAGAATGATACACGATATAGTATCTCATTAATTTAAAACTTGAGCTTATAACTTTCAATTTCTACTTATTCCAATACATTTCTGACATCTGCATCGTGTGATTAAATAGATAGAAAAAAACATATTTTGATAAATGAATGCAAAAAGAAAGAGACACATGGTGTGTCATTTTGTTTCCTTTCTGAAAGTAGTAGTTGTTTTGTCAAATGCTTGTTACGCACCGAACTGCAACTTTAAGTGGCGGGGTGATGTTTAAGTCTAGTTTGGAGAAATCCCTATTTGGAAAGAGGATTGTTATAAAGGTTACTGGCATAACATTGTATCGTGTACCACAGTTTTAACGTCGTACCGATGACATAATAAAATGGCATGCAAATAGTTTTATTGCGCCTTTCAATGGCAACGAAGGCAATTATCTGACATTGTTACTTTGTTCATAAAGTTTGACCAGTTTTACTAACGAGGTATATATATTATTATACACCAAACTACTTAATAACACAACACCTAAATATACTGCTACAGACTTTAAAAAAAAAAAAATTCCATCGATAGAAATACAGTTTGACAAATCAACCAAATTTCGAAGTCATGTAATAATTTAACTGAAATCTGAAAATAAGACATATGTATTTCATTCTTTCAAAGCAGAACGCAGTCGCAGTAACTGACGATTATTCAGTCTTCGGTTTAATTTTCAATACTTTGAAATACAGATTAGTCAATAGATAATCATGTCAGCTAGAAATGTGATTTAAGGGGAACAGCGTTGAATTACTGAAAAATATTTTATCGAATTTCTTCATAATAAATAACATTCCGCACGTGCAATACGTGTTTTAAATAAATGCAAACATTCTTCTTCAAGTCATTAATTGAGATTTTTAAAAAGATGTGAAAAGTTTTGACAGTAAGGTTTTAAATAAAACATATCTTTTTAATACAAAACAAAATTCATTTTAAAAAAAGTATTGCGTTATTAAATTATTTCATCGTCATGTTTAAAATCAATGAAGAGTATAATGCTTGTGATGTCGTCAGTATTGAAAACATATAAATTCGACTTGCTTTAACGGTTTAACCCTTTACCTCATATAGACGCCTTTTGACACCTCTAATATAGACGCCTTTGGACACCTCTAATATAGACGCCTTTGGACACCTCTAATGTAGACGCCTTTGTACACCTCTAATATAGAAGGCTTTTGAATTATTGGGTGAATTACGTTTATATTAACTGAAAAAGTGGAAAACAGTGCAATCTGAACTCTTCCTGCAATGTTTTCAAAGGCCTTCTCTTATTGGTGTGGGAAAATGTGTATCTATGATGTAAAGGGTTAAATGATTGCGTTGTACCTTCATTCAACACTTCCATCCGATACCCACGAGTATCAAGGTGCCATTAAGGTTTTAAGTAACTGACATGACGCGGTCCGTCAATCATACAAATCGATTATCCAATCAGCGATAGACAATGACTCAAGTAAAATTTACACACGTGGCCAGTGGGCGGACCGCTTGTTGTCGCGGCAGGTCAATTGCACAAGGGTCATATGATACTGTAAAACATATGCACATGAATGCTGTTAAAGTTTATAGTTTATTTTCGTGGTTATAGATCCTATTGAATATGGTGGGTAAAGTATCTTTTTCTATTGGATTCGGAAGAATTTTCTTTGGATAGTAATTTTATTGGTTGATAATTATTCATGAACAACTATGTTTACACCGAAAAATACACGTTATACCAGCTTATTCAGATCGTCATCATATGACAGGAGCTCTGAGCGTCTGGAAGTTTTGTATTGAAATTAAGCAGGATTTACGTATTATTGACATTTTCGAGATTTGTAAATGTTTTACCATGTAGTTTATATTTAGATTATACATCAGAGGTGTAAGACAGACACACGTCATCACTCCATCCCCAGTTGGCCCACCCACCTTCCAAGTTTACTTAAATATCCTATTTGCATGTCCGTGCAAAATCGACAAATATAGGAACAATGAACGTTAAAACTGTGTGTTCGTTTTTTTAGTTTGCTTTCTCAATATTTAAAACAAACCCGATCACACCATTACCCCACACATACCCAACATACCATATTTATCAGTCAATGTTCCTAATTTTATTCATATAATGTTTCTATGCAGTCAGTTATTACATGAAAACAGTATTTCCATACAAACTCCGGCAGCGACAATATTCATTCGTGTTTGACATATTGATTAAGAAAGTATTTAAGAATTTCTGGCAAAGTTTGTTAAGTGTGTAATCTTATTTGATACAATTTATCGCAAAGCGTTAATTAAACAGTTAATTGTAGCTGCATGTTTGTAAAAAAACATATTTAATTGTACGTGTTTTGTAGTTAAGCGGACTGTTTTCCAGACATTATAATCGAGACTGGATGATATTGAACAGATTGTTTGTCGGAGTTTGTTTGTTCACCGTCAGGTGTCATGGTTGACACAATAGAAAACATCATCAATTAAAAGTCGGTGACAAATATGTTATGATAAAATAATTGTGTGTGCCGACAGTCAGGTAAAAAAATCTTTATCCTCGCACTTTGTACGTAGCTTTCTGGGGAGCAAGAAAAGCATCGGCAGGATCACTACTTCTCCCGGTGCTGCACAACTTGCTGGATCAAGCGATTATTTTCTAAGACGAGTATGCTGATTTCGCGTCGATTATGACATGTTGATTTCTTGAAGTCGGTGATTATTATGGATGATGCTTATCCAATTTCCAATCGAGTGGTCTCCTTAGGTCGTTGTCGCCATGACGCTGTTTAGAAAATTGCTGCTTATGCTTCCATGTACATACTAAACTACATCATTTTAAGGCCACGTTTAATGGGAGTACATCAATGGGAAAAATCGTAATAACATAATTATTAAACTGGCAAACTTTCTCATATAAAGATTTTGGGGCGAGCGGGACTCGAACCTGCGACCTTAACGGTGAGAATAAGTGATCACTCTGGAAAATAAAAGCAGGTGAGGTGAACCACGCTTTTAAGACAAAACAAACAACAAAAAATATCATAATAAAATTGCAATAATGTTGTAATTAAATAATATTGGTCGCAAATTCACTTTTTTTATTTTCTCTAATTCTAGATAATTAGATCGTCTAGTTAAGGACAACAGTGGCATGGCATTAACAGCGTTACTCTATTATAAATAATTATTTTCATCAAATGTTCTGGTATTTGAAAAATTAAGAAGCGCGGTGCATTAGAAATGATAACGCGAAAAAGATTGATATTAAACATTTTATTTTTTTCATTTATTTTAACAAATAATTTCAGATTATTCAGAAATCAGATATTAATTGGAAGACAGCGGCGACGTTGCTGTGATGGATTGATATTAAGGATCAGATAATAACAACTGTTGTAGGGATTGGAGGGGACATAGACTATAACTAAAAAATGATAATTGCAGACTCAGGTTTTATTGTCTGTTCGTGATGGACAATGGAATATTCAACACTATGTATGGCTACTAGCACCGGTTTGATGCAAATAGGATTTGCTGCCACCTTCCATAAAATTGAAGCGTATGCGTACTAATTTGATGTTGACCCCGTGTCCAGGAAAAAATTGTAAGCTTACGTTAGCAAACGTGTAGTCGAACGCTGGCTGAGTTTCACGAGTCCAGAGATCCAAAAATTTACCAGCAGTTTAGACTAGTTCACTAGTAAACGTGAATAAAGTATAGAGTATCTTACATGAGTGTTCATTTATTATTGAATTCATTAAACGAATAATTATAGTATCGCGGGTTTTATGATTGTAATCTAAGATTATATAAATAACATTTTGTATATGCTAATATCTGACAGTAAGTTTACAGGAAACGTTAACAAATATAATATACAACTAATGTCGGAGAGAGAGATATAGAGAATGGTGAATTATGGGGAGGGAAATGAGAGAGAGAATGAAGAGAGAAAATAGAGAAGGTGAGTGATGGAGACAGACAGACAGACAGACAGACAGACAGACAGACAGACAGACAGACATACGTAGGGGGATTGAATTATACATTAATCCAAGCTTGTGATAATAGTATTATTCGGAAATATAGTCTTATTTATGCACACAAATTGGCGTTCCGTTTATGCGATCTCGATATGAACTAGATTGTTCCCAAATCTAAAGTTTAGTTAATTTCATACATCTTGCAACAAACGTAATTGCGATTCAAGAAAGTGTTTGTGAACCTTCTTACTTGATAATGAGAATAATCTTCGACCGATTAACTTTTGCAGTTTAGTCTCATTTGTGCTGCTATCGAGTTCATTTGCAACATTATAGGCAGTTTGTAATCCTATACTTCGGTTAAAATTAAATCATAATATTCCTGAGCGTGAATAATCAAACAACATACGAGAAATAGCTTTTCTAAACATTATTCTACAGAAACGATATTGATAGGACAAAACCACCATTTACTTACTAGGTGGTAATTAAAATTATAATTAACGAACCCAACAATTATCTAAAAAAAAACAAGACACGTTCTTATAATTGCTTTGAAAAATCGTATAACTTGATATTTTATAAATTTTGTTTAATACTGGTCAAATACTACTTAATTATATTCCATAATATATTAATATTGCATAATAACCGATAAAATGACTTTACTCTCAATATTATGATTGACTATATGTTATAATTATTGATTATATTAGTTTAGTAAAGGATTCTCCACAGACCATTTAAGCGCAAGGGCACCTAAGCACTTGACCATCAGAAATGATATTCCCCTAGCGCTTGAATTTTTCAAAAAAACAAATATGCAAAAGCTTGCTTTCCTCTAAATCATTATTTTTCTGTGCATATCTTTCCTCATTTAATGCCTTTAATATGACATACTACGAAGGCCATTCAATATATAATGCAACCTATCACATAAATCATTTATTATGAAAATAAATGTGAATACCGTATCATAATCCCTCAAAGTAATGTCCCCTGTCGTTAATGACTGATGTACATCGCTTTGGCAGATCTTCTTTTCCGGTAGCTAGGCAACCGCGCTCATATACCATCACCTGCTCGACCATGGCAATTTCAATCTCCTCTAGGTCAGTGAATCGAATTCCCCTCATAATTTCCTTAAGTCTTGGGAATAAGTCATAATCACAGGGGCTAATGTCAGGAGAATATGGAGGATGGTCGAGCTTTTCCCATTCATATTTCGCAAAAAGTGACGTCACACATTGTAAAGTGTGCGGTGTCACGTTGTCATGAAGTATGATCAGATCGGCTCGCAATAGTTCTGGATGCTTTTAACGTATGGCTGATCGTAGGTCTTTTTAATGTACACCTTGTAGTATGTGTTGTTGACCGTTTTACCGACTGGAACATTGTGACTTGTCAGAACTCCACGAACTTTAATATCATACGCGAATACTAACAGTCCCTTTATTTTTCCTTGCATCCGACGGGACTTTGCCGGTCTCGGTGAGTTAAGGGTGTGACACTCCGCCGATTGTCGCTTATCTCTGATTCGTATGATCTAATCCATGTGTTGTTTATGGCAACGATTTATTAAAGAAAGTCCCGACCTTCTGCAGTGAAGCGCGCAAGTCGGTTGGTCGCGACTGTCATGCGACGTTCAATTTGATCGGATTTTAGGCGATGGAGCACCTATCGTGCGGAAACTTTTGGCATTTTTAAACGGTTCCGTGTAATTGAATAAACGGATCCCACACTAATATTCAATTCCTGGGTTATTTCGTCACATGTCAATCTTCTGTCTGAACATAAAACTTCCATCACTTTTTCGGTATTGAAATTATCTGTTGCGGTCACATTTCGCCCACTTCGGAGATTGTCTTCAATTGTGTATTTACCATTCTTAAATTGATTAACCCATCTAGTTACTTGAGAATATGTAATAAGGCATTCACCGCAAGATTCTTGTAATGCATTAAATATTTCTCTCGCGTTCTTTTTACGCCGTCATTTGATGTTGCACGCTGATGACGTCATTAGCAGATAATTAGCAAGCATTTGATTTATGAGAATGTCGAGTTTCATCACATTACTGTAAGCAGTTTTAGAGAAAATAAATAAGTTGCATTATATATTGAATGAGCCTCGTAAATATGATGACTTTAAATAAATAATAAAAGTTTTACTAGTGAAATATGTTTCAATGATTGACTTACACAGCGTTTATATAGGTGCTGAAGATGTTTACGCGACCTTACCCCAGCGCTTGCACTCCTTCCTGTGGAGAACCCTGTAGTAAGTGTTTTATTTGAGCCATGATATAAAACTTATTTTTGGATATTTCATAGTCGGGAGACAGAACAACAAATAGTTAAAATAGTTTACAAGAAAGGTCTGTACCTAGCTTAAAGGTCAAACATCTGATGATTAATAACCTGTCCAGAGCATATCGTGTATCCAATTTTGGATAGCGAATGTATGTCCAGCATGTCCATGAAAAACGTGACTTGTATATGAATTAGCTGTCACTTTTATGACAATTAGAGTGCAGTAGAGATGGTTATTAAGGAAGCGGATAGTAACGGGGACAGAAACAGTTAGGTCTTAGATTCAGTTAAGTTCAGTGTGGGTTTGGTAGGCAGTGAGATTCAGACAGGCTGAAAGTCTAGTTTGGGAGATATGCGGGGTTATGATCTAAGATGGGGGAGTCTCGCCTGAACTATGCTTTGAAGCGGTATATATGTGTTTAATTAGTAACCTTATATTTAAACGAAAAATGTTGTAATAACGTAGAAATAAAATCTGTTAAGAACAAACACTGCGCTGTTTGAGTTAGTTTGTGTTGATATTGGAACACTTTTCACTTAAAGCACAGTTATTCTGTTTGAAATAAATCAATTTATATATTGTTTTAATTCACTAAAAGTGACGGTTAAGCCTGTTTAGGCTGAGTCCAACTTATTATTGCACCTATAATGTTTAATTGCCTATGCTTATAACAGTATTGTAATCATGTCACGTAAATAAATGAAAAAAAAGTTCGAATGACGATGCAAAGGAATTCAAGCAGTTTTTAAGTACTCTTTATTTTTAGAATTGGAATTTTGCTTGAAGTTTACCACTCCGATTAAAATATTTATGTTGTCACCATTTGGTAGATTTGACCTTAAAACCATTTGGGTTTTATTTATTAATGGTAATAAGATGTTGATTATCAATTTTAAAAATAAATTTATTTTTAAGACATGTTTAATGCATGTTCAATGCTTGCGTGTGTTAGAATCTAAATCTGCTCTATTCATCATCACAAACGAAAAGGCCAAGTTCGAGTTTCGAATCTAAGTACATTAACATGATAAGCCATGCCATATTTTGTAAGTAGGCAACAGCGTCAGGAATAAATCCAATCTACATGTATATATCAAAGAAGATGCTTTACAAACAACTTAATGGGAATAGGACATGCATTTCTCAAATAATGAAATTTTTTCTTGTCGATTTTGACCTCAAGGATTTCCAGTCTAGCATGCTTAAATAAATATTTCTATTGGTTCGAATTATGTAAGTGAGTATTATTTTGCTGCAATACTTAGGCATCTTCCTAGTCAGTTATAATCGTGTTAGTTAGTTTATATGTAAGATAAAGTATTTCATGTATAAAGGCTAATGTTCTAATCTGACTGGCATATTATTCGGCGTCACTGGTTTCCGGGTGAAGTGCGCTCGACCCATATGATAACAGAACGCGGTAACCAGTCAGTTTCTCAGTTCTCATACTTAAGTATACTTGACGTGGCATTTTTTCAGTCACCAATTTAATTTTACCCATCACCACCCTTTTACCTCATGGGCTCTTAGTCAATTTTATTCTAGCCTTAGTTTATACATTATCAGGCAATTTGAAACATACTACCTCTTTTCTTGTTTTTATGCTTATTACTTTGTATCTGGCGGTTTTGTATGCTCAGATATGTTTTGATGTATATATGTATTGGTAATTAATGTTTATATTCAGGAATATTATAATATTATTCCAGGTATTTTTAATTTCAACTTACATCATGTTTGTTGTTACATCTTTAACATACAAGTGACTTCGGTCCATCCTATTCATTGTTTTTCATTTATTAAATCCAAGTAACATGAACATCATTTTTATTCTCAAACATTGTATGTGAAACTCTTCTCCTCAGTGTTGAATTAAAATGAATAACCTCTAGCAACAGATCATTTGTTTCAGTTGCCCAAAATTTTAGTTTTCTTAAAGCCTCGTTAAACTTCCGAAAATCACATTTTTTTGTAATAGAAAAATAGATTGTAATTAGATGTGTTTATAGTAATGCTAAAACCATTCCTATTGACACCTTGGTGATTGTTTTTATAAAAGCGGGTAAGTAAATCACTACAATCGAAATGTGTATTTCTTAAAGGAGTGGACTGAGTTTTTAACTATTGTTTACATTTTTGACATTCCGTAATGGCACGGTTGTTTTCCGAATGTTTGTCCGCACATGTTCAAATGTACGCAAATTGGTATGCACATAAATTACCGTCCGTCGCCGTTCCGAACGGACTCGTGTTTACCCGTTATATGCCGAATGTGTTTATCCAACGGAAACGACCATAAATATAGTTCTCCGTCCGGTTTCGCAAAGCACCACACCGGAAAGGAACTAGACCGTTACTCATTTAGCTCGCTTCCCAAAGGGAGTAAGAATTCGCAATGTAGTTCTGCGTCCGGTTTCGCAAAGCACCACAACGAAGAGGAACTAGACCGTTGGTTATTTATAACGCTTCTTATAGGGAGTAGAACCTCGCACTTTAGTTCTGCGTCCGGTTTCGTAAATCACCACACTGGAGTGGAACTAGACTTTTGTTCATTTAGAACGCGTCCTATAGGGAGTAGAGCTTCGCACTGTAGTTTTGCGTCCGGTTCGCAAAGCACCGCAATGGAGAGGAACTAGACCTTTGCTCATTTAGAACGCTTCCTATAGGGAGTAAAACTTCACACTGTAGTTCTGCGTCCGGTTTCGCAAAGCACCACAATGGAGAGAAACTAGACCTTTGTTTGTTCATTTAGAACGCTTCCTATAGGTAATAGAACTTCACACTGTAATTTCGCAAAGCACCACAATGGAGAGTGGAAATTCCTTGTCTTTTCATTCAGATAGAACAGAGCAGCTGAACCAAAAAATGTTAGGGATTAATAAAGACTACATTGAACAACTACTAGTATAGAAAAAATTAGAAAACAAACGTGCCGTCTAATCCTACTATAAACTATATCAACAGCGTCAAGTACACTGCAGATGATACACTGACAGGATCCACGTCGACCAGAACCGAACCAATGGCCACGTCTGCACCACGTGCATACGATGATGCTAAGAAGTAGCTTAAATTTATGTTGTGGAATGTTCAAGGTTTATCATATAAACATTCTGACAATTATTTTTTTAAATTTTATTAACAATTACGATGTGCTATTATTTACTGAAACGTGGAAATCTAGATTGACAAATGTAAACGTTGATAATTATGCGTGTTTTTCCTGTCCTAGACCAAAATCAAATCGAAAGACTAAGAGAAACAGTGGTGGTGTTATAATATATTATAAAGATAATATAATGATGTATATATTATTTCAATCAAATTGGACTTGTTTAATTGAATTCTAATGGAATAGTTTGTTTTAAACTGAAAAGAATCATAATTTGACATTATTTTTGCACGTGTTATATACCGCCAGATGACTAGTGCACGTGTTATATACCGCCAGATGACTGGTGCACGTGTTATATACCGCCAGATGACTGGTGCGCGTATTATATACCGCCATATGACTAAGGTTTATAGAAATGCATCTTCTCCTCTATACAAATTTGATTTTATTAGCATTTGAAAAATTATATTTGTAATTATAGCTCATATGGGGATCTACATTTCCGGTGACCTCAGTTCTAGGACAGGTAAAAAGTCAGATATTGTGAACAATATAAACTTACAACGGTATGTTAATATGCCTCAGGGTTGTATAAACTTGCACGGTATACCGGGAAAATAGTGTTGGAAACAAGTTATTGAGAATAGTGTATGTATTGTTAACGGACGATTTTGATAATATTACTCAAAATCTACATATGAATAATACTGATATAAATACCTGTAAAATTGATTTGTCCAATTTAATATAAGACATATTGTTCAAAACAAATGGACAAACATGTAAGTTAAACTCAACGCAAAAACGTATAAAAAAAGCAGAATAGTTAAATGATACCTGTAGAACTCTTAAAAACTCTTTTTATGATAAAATATATTATAAAAACAATCCATCAGAAACAAATAGAATACATTTTATAAATAGTAGGAGTATGTTCTCTAAGGCAAAACGGAAAGCAATAAAAAAAAATGTTTTACCAAAGAAAAATATAACCTATCAAAATTAAGTAAAACAAACAATCGTAAATTTTAGAAATGTACAAAAAAATATCAATCGAAAAAATTTACAAATACCTCTGAGATATATGTAAATGATTTTTAGAACACTTTCGGTCATTATCGAATATAATACACAGCCATTTTATACCGGACAATAATGATAATGATAGACAAGAGTCAATAAATGTTGAAGAACTTGATTACCCTTTTACTAAATCTGAAATATCTAAAACTATTCCATCTATGAAACGACATAAAAGTTGTGACTTAAGCCATAGTGAAGCAGACTTCTTTGTTAATTCAAATGTTGTTTTTTTACACCGTATATTGTTCAAATATTTAATAAAAAAAATATATGAAGCCGGTCCACCATTAATTTCACACAGACCGTAATATTAGCACTTAAGACTGACACACTTACAGTTGTACTCCAAACTACGTGAGAATTTCCAGAATTCATATTCAATTCCAACAGAACACGAAAAAAGTTAAAAAAAATGCCTGCTTCCAATTTCACAATTTTGCTCAAGGCGAAAGTAGTTGTCACTTTTTCTCATATAGGGGTCAAATTATGCAAAATTCTTACCGTCTAAGAAATAGTTCCATCTGTGTGTGTTATAGCTACCAGTCCACTCAATTTTGCACCATACTCTGGGGAAATATATCCTCTACACAAGTTTACATTACAATAGTACCTGTGAAGTGTATTTTCACACTCATTCCATCTTGAACAACCACTGTCAATTTTCTATGGAACTATTTTCAAGTACTACCATTTTGACCCCCTGGCTCCTGGTCTAAGTCGTATATGATTCAGGAATTTATCCGGACTCTTATGATAAAGGGTTTATTGTACCGATTCATAAGAAAAGCGACCGTGATAATCCCTCCAATTATCGTGGAATAACTCTTATCAGTGTTTTATCTCAAATTTTCCTGCTCGCTTTGAGAAACAGAAAAATAAATGGTGCGAATCTGAAAATGTGTTCAACGAACACCAATTTGACTTCAGGGATAATCATAGCACGACAAATTGTATTTTCAGTCTGCATTCGATTCTACAGAACGTACTTATGTCTAAATCTAAATAATACTGTTTATGAAAAGGCATTGATACCGTCATACACGATGCACTGTGGGTAAAGCTCGCTTAATCATGTATAAGTCTCAAAGAGATTATTATAATAAAAGCGATCTATAGTAACGTCAGATTATGTATACAATCAGCTAATTAGACTTTTTCATACTTTTTTGATGCAACTTCGGTTTATAGCAATGTGAGCTCTTATCACCATTACTTTTTATTTTGTTCATCAATGATATAACCGAAAATATTGATTTTGAACAATTTAAATGATAAGGACATTGATCAATTATCTTTTTGCCGATGACACAGCTCTGTTTACGACTCATCTACATAGTTTACACTTACTGCTTGATAATATTTTCATATATTCAGCTAAATGGGTTGTATATATCAATGTAAATAAAACAAAAGTATGCATATTTGAGACAAGAAAGCCATTGCGAATTGTTTATCAATAATGAGAAGCTTGAATAGATACATTTTGGTATTTAGGAATACGTTTTTCATATACAGGAAAATATGACAAATGCAAAAATAGCTCTACAACAGCAAGCACTTAAAGCGTTCACTTGTTTGCTTTCGGTGTTTAATAGAATCAAATTAGACATAAAAACAAAGTTACAATTTTTTGATTCAATGGTTTTACCTTTACTTTTATATGTTTCGGAAATTTGGCGAATATATGAATTTAAAGAATTAGATAAATGACAAATACAATTTTGCAATCATATTTTAGGTGTAAAACAGCTCCAAACTTAGCCGTTTTAGATGAAATAGGTATATAATTCCTATATATGTGATTTCTAAATAGCGTTTCATTATGTATTGGACGAAGATCATGAAGCAACCGAATTCAATTTTGTGTAATCTTTTAATGAATAATGTGAGTTGTAAGAATTTGTTTCTTAATCGGAGAGAAATAAATAAGTTTAAACGGAAATAAACAATGTAACTTTCAAAATAAAAATGTTAAGCCAAATGTATGGAATCGTTCTTAAATAACCTAGGATTCCGAGACACTTGACAAAATTTCAACCCAAATATAAACTATTTAAATAAACACAGTATTAGAGATCAATACATGCAAACTTGGACTGCATCTGTTCAGACTATGCCGAATATTGTAATAAGTTTAAAGTAGATTTTAAATATGAAGATTATTTAGATTTTATTTCAAATGAAAAGAATTGCAAAACTTTGACACGTTTATGTCTTAGTGCCCATACTTTAGAAATAAATTCAGGCAGATAAAATGACACTTATGTAGAAGGAGAAAATCGAATTTGTAAAGTATGTTCCTTAAATGTTGTTGAATTAGAGTATCATTTTCTTTTATGTTGTCCCAACTATAGAACAATAAGAACTAAGAATTTAAAAAATATATCATTTCCCACTGTCACTGAATTTATAAATCTATTTTCATCTAAAAGATAAGTACGTAATACATTAAAATATATTACTGAGGCTTTTATGTTTAGAAAAACTACCGTGAATACAATGACTGCTTCTTAACTATATTCAGTTAACTGAATTACAGAAAATATAATATCTAGATTTGATATCTAACAAAATTTGACTGTTTGTGAATATTTTACCTGTGATTATATGTTGTGTGTCTATGCAATATTTGTTTAACTATTCGTTGTAAATGGCCATAGACAATTGTGTATTGTCGTAAAACTGAAACTGAAATAGAGTATAGAAATAATCAGACTGGTTGTGTTTGTATTTGCATCTCTTGTGTTCATACTTGTAAACACAAAGCAGTTCAACCAAACAACAACATGCTTAAAGTGCATTAGATCATTATTTATACACAGAACAGCTCAAATTAAATTGTTTAGTGCGACGTTTATTGATATTAATATCCCTCTATCTGATGTATCTAAAACACTTCCCAGAGCTTTAACTAATTTGGTAATAAATTGACTATAAATATTGCAGATTTAACTCGTAATGATCTTCTAACGGATTAGTTATCAGTTTTTATTGAAATTGCAAAAAAAAATAATTTCGCAATATTTTCAAATGTACTCTCCAGATTGCCGTAAGATATATCAGCGCAGATTAGGGTATATAATTAGATAAGCTGACGAACTCTCATTTCTCCTTAAAATAGTGTTATACTCTCTTAATTTATACAAAGTATAGGTCGCAGTAAATTATATATTTTCATTCGCGAGGGTTGAAACTCGCGAATAATAGCAAAAATAAAGTTCTCGTCAATAAAAAATTTATTAGAGTATTAAAATATAAAAGTTGCACTGTTAAAAATTCTTAAAATTTGTCAATACACAAATTACTATATAACATAAATTTATTACATAAGGAAATGGCAGCGATAAACAAACAAATTTTGAATTTGGTCAATTTGAGCATTTGTAAAGAATGCACGCCCCCGGCGGGAATATACTATTTTCTACGGTAAACTATCCGGTGTGTACTATAATCGTATATTTCATTAATAAACATGTAGTAAATTGGTTTGCAATGTTGAATATTATTTCATAGTATTACTTATGAACTTCATACCGTCTGGGACGTAATTTATTAACAAAACCAAATTCTGATATCTCGTACGCTTAGTTATAAAGTATATTAGTGCAAGAAATTGAATTTGCTATGAAATAAGAAAAGGTGTTTTGCATGGTTGTTATATGTAACATTGGAATCGATATGATCTAGTTAAACCAATGGTTGCTTAGTCAAGAAAACATTTAAAATAATTACAGCTTCCTCGTATTCGTTCTAGCTCAAATGCGAAGAGAGCTCAAAGCTTAAATGACCGCTTTTGAGTCCGCTTCTTGGAAAGAACCAGTACTGGGTGTTTCTTTTAAGTTGAAACGAGTCGAACTGGGGATCGAACCCGCTACATCTGGCGTAAGCGGCCACAATTGTACATCAATTTGAGTTAAACAGACTTACAGTTTTAGCTTATACTAGTTCTTATTGACTCGATGATATGAAAGTCCAGAGCTTACGCGAATCGCTCTCGAGTCCGCTTATTGGTTAAAACCAGTGCTGTTTTTGAGAGTCATTGGATCGAGCTGGGAATCGAACCCGCAACCTCTTGTATGATCGGCCAACATTCTACCAGTGTTTAAACTTTAATACTTTGTTGCAGAAACTCGACCATGTAGATGTTAAGAAACGTATCCTATTATTTGATTGGAAATAAATATATATTTTATTTGTTTTAATAAGAAAAAAATCAATTGTTTTGTAATATGATGAGGAAAGTAAATCGATTTTAATTTCGGTAAAACTAAACTGTAATAAATATATGTCATCAATTTATTTTAGTCTATCAATGTTGCAGTTGTTTATCGTGGTCTAAGGTGTCGTCTCAAGGCCACTCATCTCTTATCGCTGAGGTTGTGGGTTCGAGCCGAGCTAGATCCAAAAGCGTTATATAAGAAAGTCTGCCAGTAACCTGTAAAAGGACAGGAGTTCTAGTCAGATTCATTTATATGTATTCATCCATCATATATACCCTGCACAAAATGTTCCCATATGCAAAGTGGCCTAGTCATATAGAGAAAACATTATGTTAAATATGATACCCATGCATATTGATCCCATATAAATTGAGTGTTGTCGAATACCTTAGTGAATATCGGTACCCAAAAACAGTCTTTTATCACTGTTTTCACAATATTCGCACTCTATTGTTATTATAAATATCAAATAAATTTCAATCCAAAAATGTTCGCTCAATTTGGTTAACACCGTGTAACATGACATGTAACTCAAACAAAGCAACATTACCATGTCATAATCGATGAAAATTAAATTTAATTTTGTAATTTCAAGCCACAAATGCTTCAATAAACTACAATAAATTTTCCACAGATCGAGGCTTGCCAACCGATATCGGTTCATCAGTATGTAGGCAGACAGACGTTTCTTTTAAAGTCAAATAATGTAATTCAATGCGCGTAATGACAATAAAAAGTTTAAAAAGAAAATTGAAGGAGCCAGTCATTTGTTTTGTCTTCGTACAAAAAAAAATCATTTGAAAGGTTACGTTAAGCCAGTGATTAAAAGTATAATGCATAGCGCTAACAGAGCACGTGTGACTAGACGTTTGTGTTTTTTTATTATATACATGTGCACGTCTGCCTTTTCTATAACAGAAACATCTGGTGGGTGTTTTATATCACAAACATGTGCACGTCGCCATTTCTATAACAGAAACGTTTTGTGGGTGATTTCTGTCATATAATTGTGCACGTCGCCATTTCTATAACAGACACATCTGGTGGGGTGTTTCTATCATATATACGTGCACGTTGCCATTTCTATAACAAAAACATCTCGTAGGTGGTTTATATAATATACATGTGCACTTAGTCAATTCTATAAGAGAAACATCTGGTGTGGCTTCTCTTGTATCGTTTTAATGATGTGACGACAGCAAACAACAGCTCTGTTTGAGAATCCGTTAACAAGGTTTATTGTAGGCTGATTAACATAGTAAATTATTTATAAATTAGACTTTGTCAGAAACTCAGACTAAGGAGCCAAATAATATAAACTGTTTGCCAAGCTCATGACATAATTTTATGGATAAAGGAATGTAAATATTTATTTACTTTTAAATATGTGATGACAAGTATAACATTTCCCTCGATTTTGTTTATAAATTATCATTCATTCACGACCATATTTACAAAAAAAGAACACCTTATACGCCATATATATTGTTATGATTTAAAAACAAACGATTTCACGATTATCGATATTTCAAGTTCTCGATATCATTAAAAACGTTACACGTTGTAAACGTTTTTATCGCCCTCCCCTCAGTGGCAGCTTTGCTACTGACCCATTAAAGTAATGACCTATGCTATTAGTATTGTACTAATTATGATGATTGTGTTCATGCTGTTTGAGTAGATGTTTCCTTATGAACTATAGTATATATAATATCATTTAATCGATTAATTTATATCATAAAATTTTCTAAGGAGTGTCTAAAAATGATTTTTTATCTACGAATTCGTAAATTATTCAAAAGTATCCCATGTCTATGTTGATTTTTTTGTTTGTTTTGTTTTTGTTGTGTTTTTTTTTGTGCTTTTTTGCATAACCGTTTGTTAGTTTGTACATGTATGTTTGTATTTTTTAACTATATTTCAGTTATATAACGGCAGTAAACACAACTAATCATCGTTCCTTGGACCCGCTTGGTGGTTAACCGGTACTAAACAGATCCTATTCTCACATATCAATATATACTAAACACATCCTATCCTCACATATCAATATATACTAAACACATCCTATCCTCACATATCAATATATACTAAACACATCCTATCCTCACACATCAATATATACTAAAAACATCCTATCCTCACACATCAATATATACTAAACACATCCTATCCTCACATATCAATATATACTAAACACATCCTATCCTCACATATCAATATATACTAAACACATCCTATCCTCACACATCAATATATACTAAAAACATCCTATCCTCACACATCAATATATACAAAACACATCCTATCTTTACATATCAATATATACCAAACACATCCTATTCCCATATATCAATATATACTAAACTCACGTATCAATATATACTAAACTCACATATCAATATATACTAAACACACCCTATTCTCAAATATCAATAACCACTTAATGGTCTTAGAACAAGGTTATTGATCATTCATTACAGGGACTGTAACCGGATAGGGATTCTATTTCGCGACTGCTGGAATTTTAACTTTTTACCAGCTTAGTTATCAGAACCAGACTTTGTATAACAGTCGTTTCTCAAGCGTTAAGGAACTAAATATAAAGAAGGAAAGAAAATAATTGACGAACATAAAACCTAGTTCCCCAGCAACATACTAGCTATTTGAAAATACTGTCATTGTTGCAACAAAACTCCATCTTCGTATTGATCATTCTGTATAAATAATATGTAATGTTCCCAGTTTACTAGATTATTACTTAAAGACAACAGATACGAACCTTGGAATTGTTAAATTACTAGAACCATAACTTTAAATTAACATACAAATTGTTATCCATAAATGTCCTCGATTCATTGTTATTAAAAGATATTATGAATTTGTAAAGAAATAATGTTAGAATGATATTCTCATACAATTCGTTTCGGAATAAATGTATTCAAATTGACTTGTACGACCTCAGTATGTTGAGATGTTTGCCAAATATTTTTCCGTATTAGAAAGAAATATTAAAGTCCTTTTGGGAATGAAAGATGTTGACAAATTATGTATATTTACAAAGTATACGTTGTAAAAAGGACGTAGTCGCATGATGGAGGCCGTTGTTCGATCCCTGTCCGATAATAGAAAAACTTCTATATGTAACTATACGATTATATACTTGGTTCGTACAAACAAGGGGATATTCTTTTTTTGTAAAATATGTTTGCATATCAAAGACATATATGCATTTTTTTACCTAAAAGTCTTTTGAAGTCTCTGTTAATAATATACACATATTTTGAAATATATCAATTATCAACGTTTGAAATAATTGAAATTGATTTTAATATACTAGTATTATTATGTTAACAATAAAATTGGTGGACACTATTTCAACAGAAACGTGTTCCTTACGGGTGTAAATATGTGCATAGTTATTATGTGCACGATCATTAAACAGAAAATGTGAGAACTCATGTGCAATAGTTACTTCTAAATTGTCTCACAGGAGTATTCACTGAAGATGTTTTTCGGCAAAATGCACATTTATAACTCAATTTTCACTCTGTTAATCTTTTTTTTAATCCGCGCTAAAATGAACGTCATAATAGTTAATAATAATTAACGGATACCAAATGAAGAATATCTTTTTTCTTATTTTGATATTGTAAAATTCTAGTAAATGCTTTTTGGAACATTATTAATAATATCTAAATACAACTTTCGCAAAAGACCGCTTTATGTTCCGTTCTTTGATCTTCATAAACTAACTTTATTACATGTAAGTATGTCAGTGATTTTATATCATATATGGAATATGTTTTGAATATGTTATAATTGATAATTATATTAAACACATATACAATATAAAAACTATAGTCATATTTTGGTATTGCTATTGTGCAAATAAAGTCAAGCAAAAATATTATTCTAGAACATAATAAATTAAGAAAACAGACACTCGTGCATGCCGAAATCAATAAATGGGAACATGTCACGAATGATACGCACGAGGAAATACGTCATCTGTAAAATATATACTAATAAGTTATAGCTAAAAATGACTTTCTTCTACTTATCATGAAACATGGACAATTCTAAACTTATTTTTCTTAAAACCACATATACGGCAATTTTTTAATAAAGTTTCACTTTGAAAACAATTTGTGAAAAAATATCCCAGTATCATGTGCATATCATTAATATCGCTTCGATTTTGGAAACGGGCATAACTGTTATAAATGGTTAAAAGTCTTCATATTTTGACAAAACACGTAATATATATTATGTTATTTCATTAGCTTCATTCTTTGCAATGGAAAATACAAAGGTATGATTACATGTGTCGCTTTAAGATTCAATTTTATTTCATTTTTTAGCTTATGTTTTCAAATTATGAGCTGCTAATCATAAGCTTTCAAGCAAAATAAGACATTTAATTTGTAAATATTAATACAGTGATAAGGTACAATGGACATGTTGTGATACATTTAAAATGACATTCTGTGATGTTCATAGTAAATAATAGATCTATAATTATTTCAGATACATTATCATTGTAATGTTTTTCATATATTTTGTAAACACATGTATATGTATATATGCTGTATGACGTGTATGCTGAATAATTTTTTATCTAACATGTAAACTTGAATAAACATATACGTATGCATGTTGGTATAGGAGCAAAGGAACAGTTTGACAAGGAACATTTATTGTTACTTGCGCTGTCTCGTTTTAAGATGTGACGACGGGAAGAGTGAGGTTGGTGAACCCGTTAACAAGGTTTAATCTCCCAAGTGTGGCGTAATTTGCAACAGACCGTTCCAATGTCATGACCCCGCTGTCATGTCTTATAAGTAAAGGAGCATGCCCTATATAAATTCAATTGAACTAAAATTAGAGCTGATCTGTGGCCATACTCAGAAAAGGTAATTGAAACCCGTTTTACGAATCTTAAGTTTTAAAGAATTCTGAAAAGAAATTATTGTTTTTAAAATTATATCAAATTTAAATGTTAAAAGATAAAGCATTATTAGCCCGATATATTTTTATTTTATTAAGGGTAACACAGAATTTGAAACAACCTACCCGATTTTTTCACACCAAAATGTATGCGTTTCATACTTACGCGATTTTTGGAAATCGGAGGATGTTCCAGCGTAACTGGGTGTTGTAAAAATATTTTTACAACTAAGTTTCATATTGAAAGAACATGAATAAGTCTTAAATCGATAAATAAGAACTTTTGAATCCAGGGGACATGAGTTCGTATCCCCGTCCGTTCACTGTCTCCGTGATGATTGATATACGACATTATCATTTGTCTCTCACCGCTGATTCAAATGGGAAAGGTATCAGTTACTTACGGAGACGACAACATTAATAATCAGTATTTTATTTTTGAGCAACACCGAACGAGCCTGATGATTCCAATGTATCAGAAATATTAACAACACTGAGTCAAAGAACTAGATGGTATTTAAAGCCTCGAAACAGAACATAAACATGCCGCTGTGATATTCAATATTAAAATAATCGTTTGTTTAAACAGAACGCAACCAAACGAAAGATATTGCAGACTCAGTTGAACTGAGTCTGTTAAAAGCGGCAATAAATCATATTTTGTCTCTAACGCCTCCAAAACATGTAGTATGTTACGTTACAAAGTGGCCATAACTTACAGATATACTGACGGTCAAATAATTAACAGTACCAAGCATTCCAGTCAATTTAAAGTAGGCTTTGGCTTGGAACATGAGCATATATATGTAAATAAGCCTACGTATTAGGACCACGAGGCATCTTATAAAGGCTGATGAAACTTATACAAGTTTAAAATAAACTAAACACGTGCAGGACAGCTGCTTTGAAAAGAAACTGTAATAGATAATCACCTAAAACTACAATAAATAATTAATTCCAAGCATACAATTGCTTGTTGTGTAAGGGTCCTATTCAATTATCTACTTTTTGTGTCTGTTCTTTAATATTGTTTGCCTTTGAACCGGACCAAAATCGCACTCTAAGGGCCAAAATGATCATAGGAGGGTTGAAACGAGACGAGAAAGATCGTAAATGTCTTATACATCACACCAGGTTTGCGTTCATTTGGCTTATCTCTCTTGCATGTTTATAATCACCTGACTTAAAAAGAACTTGAGAGACAGTGCTGATGTAGTTCGAATTCCGTTTATTTCTTGTTGTTCGTTTGCTCACTGTTTGCGTTCATCAACAGAGTAAACATGTTTAACTGTACTGAACGCAGCCCTGGATTTGCTTTGAGTGCTTTTGTTGTTAACGTGTGCCCTTCACTTCGTTCAAATGTATACTAAATAAGTAATAAGAATGCTATATTAATGTCGCAAAATTATGAAGACCGAAATTGCTTGTTTGCAATGAGAGTTCAAAAGTTATCGCAAACCTACCAGTCTTTGTATCTAATGAAACAAATGGACCGTAAGCAGTTAGAATATTTTCAGAGGTTTGCAACTTTCCAGTCATGCAGTCAGGGATAAATAGATTGTAAAACGCTTTAAATTCGCGTAAATTTTATTAAGCGAATTTGCACTGATTTTTCCTTTTTTGTTCATTCGCGAAATGTTGAATTCGCGACGTCCGATAAGTACTACCGCCGAAAATGCAATTTGATTCGGATGAAAACAATCAACATTCAAAATGACTGTAATTTTTGCGAAATCTTTGAATTTGCGAAGGATGGATCTCGCGAGTTATAGCAAAAAAAATGTTCTCGCTAAAATAACGTGTTTAACAGAATTTAAATATAAACGTTGCACAGTTGGTGTTCCTAAGAATTCGTCAATACACGCATATTATTATATAGGATTGATATGTTATTTAAGGAAATGAGAGGAATTTACAAACTTCTTGACAAGAACACATTTTGATTGTTTAAGCTATATATCTAAGCATCTGTAAAAAATGCACGCCCACGGCAAGAGTGTAATGTTTTCTCCGGTGAATAATCCAGTGTGTACTATAAACGTCTAACATGTAGCAAATTGGTTTGCAATGTTGAAAAACGGTACATACTATTACTTACTTACGAACTTGATACTGTCTAGGACGTAATTTACTAAAAAAATATCGGATACCTCGTACACCTAGCCAGACAGTATATTAGTGCAAGAAATTGAATCTGCTATGAAATATGAAAAGATAATTTGCATGGTTGTTATATATAACTTTGAAATCTAAGATCGTATTAAACCAACGTTTGCTTAGTCACGTACACACTTAAAGCACTCACCACTATCGAGTCTGCTTACTGGGTAAATCCAGTACTGAGTGCTGTTTTTGAGAGGCATTCGGTCGAGCTGGGAATCGATCCCGCCACCTCCGGCATGAGCGGCCAACACCCTTCCAATGTCTAAAATTTTAAACTACGTGAATCTCAACCATGTAGATGTTAAAAAAACTTATCCTATTTAAGAAGAATTATTTGACATAATTATATATATTTAGTTTATTTGTTTACGTAAGAAAACTGTAAATCGATATTAATTTCGGTAAAAATATGTAATAGATAATAAAAAAATTTAATTTTGTAATTTCAAGCCACTAATGCCTTTAATAAACTACAATCAATTTTCCACAAATCGAGGCTTGCCAACCGATGTTCATCATGTTAGTCCAAGAGCAAACAAATGTCAAAAAAATCTCACGTAGCACCCTTTGGACAGAAAAGGTCTGTCACTTGGAAACGTTTGGTAGATACATATATACCATTATTCAGTACTAAAGAATTGTGGTATCACTTTAAAGATATTTTGGATTAAAAATATGAAAAAATAGAAAAAAATCGCTATTTTCTGGAATGATAACTAATAATATATTGGTATGTTTATTAGGTTTATGAAGGCTATGCAATACATTGATATATATATCAAAATATGCTATACAAGTCAATGTCTACTGAGTCATTGACACTGTGTTATTTTTTTTGGTTAAAATAGGAAAATTCGGTAAAAATCGCAATTTTCTGGAATAATCAAAATTGAGATAAATTGATGTATTCTGGGTTTATTGAAGCTCTACAATACATTGCTATAAATAAATATAAATATGCTAAACAAACAGTTTCTACTGAGTCATTGGCACTGTGTGACTTTTTGTGGATAAAAATAGGAAAAATCGAAAAAAATCACCATTTTCTGGAATAATTAAAATTGATATATTTTTATGTATGCTGGGTTTATTAAAACTCTGCAATACATTGATATACATACATATATGCTGTACAAGTCATTTTTTACTTAGTCATTGTTACTGTGTGACATTTTTGGGTTAAAAATGGGGAAAATCGAAAATAAATCGCCATTTTCTGAAATAATTAAAATTGAGATATTTTTATGTATGCTGGGTTTACTATAGCTCTGCAATACATTGATATAAATACATATATGCTTGACAAGTCAATTTCTGTGTGACACATTTGAGTTAAAAATAAGAATAAATTGTCATTTTGTAGAATAATTGAAATTAAGATATTTGTATGAATGCTGAGTTTAATAAAGCTCTGGCATACGTTCATATATATATACGTATATGCTTTACAAGTAAATTTGTACCGTGTTATTGTCACTGTATGACACTTAAAGGTATAGATGTAAATGTAGAATGAGATAGATCTTGAAGAGTATGTTAAAGAAACCACACGGTTTGCCGAATAAACCGCCCGTTAAATCCAGTTTCGACGGACATTGGTCTTGAACAGGCAGTGAATCCGGATCCTAAGAAAAGTGGTGGAATCATTGGACTAACCAAACGATCAGGATTTTAAGAAAGATGGTTTCTAACCATCACGAAAGAGCATTTAAATCTTCAGCCACAAATTGTTGGAAAGTGACACGTTAAGCCACAAAAATAAACTGGAAAGAGATGACAGGAAAATGATGAAGAAAATATTCGAAAGTTAATATCAGGGCCGATGACAAACTCATTTTTCTCAGACGGCGAAACAGAGGGTGATAATACATATAAGTAAAAAAAGCAACAGGAGTCGTTGTGCCGTTAGATATGTTTAAACATATTGTGACCAGTGATACAATTGGAAGATACAACATGGAAAAGTTTATTGAACACTAATACAAAGTTTTTTTAGGAGACACTGCCACGTATGAAATTGAAAACAGATTTCATTCTATCAGAACAGTAAGTAATCTGTCGAATCTAAAGATGAACAGATTACATCCTTAAGTGTCGATAGAGAACCGGTTGGTATATTCATAATTGCATCCACGTTCACAAAAGTATTTCAACTGTTCCATTTTCTCTTGCACACACAGTTGGAACAGTTGAGAAAGCCAGTTTATTACTTACGGAGCTATGGACAGAAGCAATTGTGTATGTAAGATTTCCAACATCTGATGTACAGCTAAGTCATACATTATACATGAAATGGCAACCATTCAAATAGTTAAAGGTGGAGGTGCAGTTACATTTGGAGACTTTGGATTTTCAGCGACAGGTGGTGTAAAGTGGACCTTAAAACTGCCTGCTGGGAAAGCAGTTTTCTCCAGTGGTGGGTTCTAGAGTGTTTTGAATACATCGACTATCCTGCCAACAAAATGTAGAATATAGTAAGTCCGATACTGAGGAAGCAGACGTACACATGATGCTGGAGTTGAGTCCCATTCCTACGCATGATGTCGTAAAAGGCGTTGGCCAATCCATCTGTTATGTTTTACCTGCATTTCAATGTATAACTGGATTCTTTAGCTGAAATAGTCAAGAAAATAGATATCAATCTGTTCAAGTCCTCTGACGTCCACCAAGAAAAATTGTCGCAGTAAGGTTAATCTGAACATTTATCTGAAGGGTGCTTCAGTTCATGTAAGAAGTGCGTCTGTACCTTTATTTGCCCAATAACCTTGAATGTGCTGCTGATGACGCCAGATACCGATTGTTCTGTCAAAAGAGACTGCGGAACAAAATATGTCACCATTGTCAAAAAGCTTAAAGCATCACTTAGTTAACTTCCAATCACTGTTTTTGGAAGCATTATTTACTAGCAATACAAAACTGCTATCTCTCGTCGGAAGAGGTTGGTATCTAAAGCTGGTACTTTGAAAATTCTTCTGTTGCTCAAGGAACCTTCTCTTAGTGTATTGGTGGTTTACATTATGTAAATGTAATAGATCAGCACTTTAAAAGGTTGATTTGTAACAATGCAAAGCAAATAATATAGTTTGTATTGAGGCTTGTATATGTGTGGCACGTGAAAAATGTTTAAGGGCATTTCTCAAGTATGTGATTCAGACACTATGTCAGATGATGCTTACATGCTTCTGCTAGTTAAACATACTGTAATGTATCAATAAACACCTTTATATTGTATTTACATAGACTTTCTAATTATCTACTTTTATTACATTGGGTATTATTTCTGATAAAACAAAACCTAATCATAGTCTGAAAATAAGAGACTCTGTTATATCAAATCTGATCTGTTCATGAGGGGTAAAGAATGTACAACAACCTTCATGTCCTATGCATAGGCCTAAGCATTGTATCTTATGTAACAGTGATTGAGAAAGAGTAAAAATAATAACAACACTGAGTCTTGTGAGATGAATACATTAATGGATCCATATCGACTAAAAAATTCAGAATTTTTTAATGGTCCGAATTTGCCTCCACCCATTCCATGAAACATAAAATTCTAGATTCGCCAATTATAGAGCTAGTATTGATACATTTATATTTGTAATCAATATGAAAAAGTACAAATTGCCCTATGCATGAATTAAATCACTGATGAAGACATAAATGGATCATAAAAATCAGATTTTGTAATAAGTAAACAAAAAATGGTCCGAAAATGAGAATTTGCCCCCAAACAGTCCATGAAATCTAGAAATTTAGATCCGCCGCTTATAGAGCTATTATGAAAAAGTACATTTTATATGTTGATTCTGAAATATTGGAAATCGCAAAAAAAATCAGGAGATTACGTGTAATTTTAGGCTTTATTCCATTTATCCCAAAATCAACAGGTTTTTATATATATATATTTCGATGTATTTAGCCCCAAACCTTAAAAGTTATACCATAATTCTTTAGTACTAAAGGTCTTGCAACATCCCTTGAGCATCTACCTAACAGATTATGAAGTCAAACCTTTTCGGTACCGACAGTTCTACGTGCACCTATTTCTAGGCTTTATATAAAATGCGCTCTTCGACTATGTAGCCAGACAGACGTTTCTTTTAAAGTCAAATAATGTAATTCAATGTGCGTAATAACAATAAAAAGAATAAAAGAAATTTGAAGTAGCCAGTCATTTACTTGTCCTCCCACAAAACTTATCTATTTGAAAGGTTACGTTAAGCAAATGATTGAAAGTATATTGCAAAGCGCTGACATAGTACGTATGACTTGAAGCTTGTGATTTCTGTCATATACACGTACACGTCGCCATTTCTATCAGAGAAACATCTGGTTTGCCAAGCTAATGAAAGGATTTTATAAATAAAATAATGTGAATATGTATTTACTCTCATTTGATGACAAGAATAACAAACCCCTTGGTTTTGTTTATAATGTAACATTTACGACCATATTTGCAAAGAAAAAACACTTTATACGCCATATATATATTGTTATGATTTAAAACAAACGATTTAAAGTTCTCGGTATCATTCAATACGTTTTAAGTTGTAAACGTTTAAATCCTCCCTCCCCTCAGTGGCAGCTTTGCTTCTGACCCTTTAAAGTAATGACCTAAGCCGTATGTTAATATGCACTAGTTACGATTCTTCTATCAATTTATTGTCTGCATGCTCAAACAGTAACCCAGATGGCCAATTAGGTTTTCAATAAAACTGCTTGTTTTGTTGTTTTTTTGGTACTTTTTTTGTTTTGTTGCAGGGGAGTGGGGTTAGGCGTATGGGATGTTGTTTTTGTTTTTTATTTGCATACCCGTTTGTTTGTCAATTTGTTTGTTTGTATTTTTCTACTGTAGTTCAGTTATACAACGGCAGAAGGCGCAAATATATAACTGCGTGTTGGTGTTGGTGTTTTTTTTGTTATTTATTTGTTTTGTTTTTTGTTTGTATGTTTGTATTTTTCGACTGTATTTCAGTAATAGAGTAAAAGCAACTATATAACTGCATGATGTTGTCTTTTGTGTGTTGTTTTTGTTGAGGGTTACATAATCGTTTGTTTGTTAGTTTGTATGTTTGTATTTTTCAGCTGTATTTCAGCTATACAACGACAGTAAGCGCAACTAATCAACGTCCCAGGAACCCGGTAAGTTGTTAACTAGACAGTTAAAAGTACTAAACACGTCCTATCGTTACAAATTAATAACTACTAAATGACCGTAGAACACAGTTATTCATCATTCATTACAGGGACTGTAACCGGATAGGGATTCTATTTCGCGACTGCTGGAGTTTTACCATTTACCAGCTTAGTTATCAGAACCAGACTTTGTATAACAGTCATTTCTCAAGCTTTATGAAACTAAATACACTGTATCTAGAAGGAAAGGAAATAATTGACGAAAATAAAACCTGGTTCTCCAGCAACATAGCTATTTGAATGTATAGTCATTGTTGCAATAAAACTCCATTTTTGTATTGACCATTCTGTCAGTATAAATAATATGTAATCTAATGTCCCCAGTTTAATAGATTAATACTGAAAGACAACAGATACGAACCTTGGCATAGCTAAATTACTAGAACCATAACTTTGAATTTACATACAAATTGTTACCCATAAATGTCCTCGATCCAATGTTATGAATATAAAGAAATATTATGAATTTGTAAAGAAATAATGTTAGAATAATATTCTCATACAATTTGTTTCGGAGTTAATATATTCAAATTGACTTGTACGACCTCAGTTTAATGAGATTTTTGCCAAATATTGTACAGTACTCAAATTAACACTGAAGTATTTGTGACTGAAAGAATGTTTTAAAAAATGTGTGTATTTACAAAGCATACGATGGAAAAAAGACGTGGTCGCATGCTGAAGGTGGTTGTTTGATGCCCTGTCCGATCATAGGAAAATTAATATAATTTATGTATATGATACTAAACGATTCGATATTTGGTTGATACAAACATGGGGATATTCTTTTTTTGTAAAATATGTCTGCATGTCAAAAAGATATGCATTATTAGTCTCTTGAAGTCTTTGTTAATAATATACACACATTTTGAAATACATTCATCATCAACGTTTGAAATAATTGAAAATGACTTTAATCTATCTGTGAACATAAAATTGGTGTGCATTGCTTCAACAGGAAACTGTTCCTCACGAGTGTAAACAAGTGCATTGTTAGAATTGATCATTAAACAGAAAATGTGAGAACTCATGTTCAATAGTAACTTCTAAATTGCCTCACGGGAGTATTCAACGGTGTATGTTTTTGGTAGAAAGCACATTTATAACTCAATTATCACTCTGTTTATCTTGTTTTAATCAGTAATAAAACGTCATAATATCTAATAACGGACGTTGTCTATTTAAACAGTTTTGTTTAAACTGGAGAGGAAGCAAGGTGCTGTTTTACACTTACTAGTACATTACGAGCTCGTTCCTGGCACATAAGGAGTGTCGCATGTGTCATTGCACTTCGTGACTAAATTTTACAAAATCTAATCTATGTTTTTTTCTTGTATCTTCGCATTCTACGCTTCAGCCGATTCTGTTATCAGATATTAGTAAGTGATATATATGTGTCGTTGCAAGCTTGTATACTCAGTGACTTTGAAAACGCACTTCTTACATAATGCAGAAAATGTCATCCGATTTCAAAGAAAGTTTACATACATGTACGTTAAGAGTGCCATCTCTTTTTATACTGTCAAAAATTATGACTGAGACTTGATATTTTTATGCATTTTTGTTTCATTCTTCGAAACTATCCCCAAAAAATGAAAATTCCCAGACATCAATAACGAGTGTATGAACCATTTGCCTGGATACATACACTCGTTATTGACGCCTGTATGTGAATGGTGCCTTTACAAAGTCCCTGAGTGCATAAATATGTAAATGTGTTCGAGAGGTTTGTGATCATGTACGAGTATGAAAAACGTGTATCTGTTTTTAATGTTCAATGTCAAAACGAAACATATTTTAGGCACATTAAGTAACATAAATGTGATTGCATGTAGGTTTCTCACAAGAGAAATGCAAATATATGTTAAAGGCCTTCTTATTCGTTCTCCGAAAGTATAATGCTATCTAAATATGTTACACATTGGGTTCAGTTAACACGTAATATTGCCAGTTACATCTTAGTTGAACGCTTCATGTTGTATCGCCATATTTTTTTTCTGTGTGGGTTAAATGTCGATACCAAACTTAGTATTGTGGTTAACAATCCTGTGTATACGTCTTGTAACATTAATAAATGTCGATGAAGATGCCCGTTGGATGTTGTCAATGCAGTCGTTGCCTAAATAAGTATGTATAACGATCACTCCACAACAATACATGAGTGTGTGGAAATTAGACTGAATTTGCAGCATCTCCAAAAGCTATATATTAGACATTACATTAATGAGTTAATGATAAATGGAGGGACATAGAATTTATTGATCAGTTAACATAGACGGATTTAATTTGTAACTTTGAAATACAATATGGTCCAGTAGGATAAAACAAGATTACACTGAATATATTGGGCGTTTGATTCACTTCATACAATATAATGATATGGTATTGTAAAATTCCAGTAACTTCTTTTTTGAACATTATTAATTATATCTTAATATAACTTTCGCTTGATATATTATACTTTGACATTCTTTAACAAACTATATTACATGCTAGTATGTCAATGAATACCAAATAGAAACTATATTTTGGTATCGGTATTGTGCAAATAAAGTCCAGCAAAAACGTTTTTATTAATTGCTACCTCAATTGTAAGTAGCACAGTCCAATTTATATTTATATTTATATATAGAGACAATAATGAAATCAAAAGTAAAATGGTTCTTATATCTATGATTATAGCTTAGACGGCCGAGGACACCCAAACCCTCTCCATGATAGTTTTTTCCTCATCTATTTTTAAAATCTTGCTTGGTGCTACTGGTTTTTTAAGACTATAACGTAGTTCTTTAATATGACGTTTCATAAAGTAGTACATAATTGGAGATTATTACTTTATGGTAATATATTCATAGCGTAAAATCTTCTTAAGTGCCAGATCAAGTCAAGATGAATATATATATATATATGCATGCTGTCATATATGTAAGAGAACTGTTTGGTAGGGTTATTATGACTTGAATGTGCGGAGCGCATGGTCCAGTTGTAGAGCACCGAACCAATGATCGATCCTCCGTCATGGCTATGTGTGTTGTCCTTGAGCAAGACACTTTTCCGCATATGCTTAGTACTGGTTCTAACCAGAAAGACTTCGAGCGTGATTTGCCTTAGTTGTAAGAACTTGATGTGTTAACGGCTTGAGCGAGGTTGATGTATCCATAAATATGTAAAATATGAAAATAACATGATGTTAGATATAAGGTTTAGGGGATTTTAAAACAGTCTACCAAATTTTCTCACACCAAATGTATGCGTTGTACTGTTTGCGATTTTAGGAAATCGGAGGATGGGCCATTGTAAATGGGTGTTGTGAAAATAGTTCTTTACAGTTAAGTTTGATATTGAAAGAACATGGTTAAACCTTAAATTGATTAATTAAAACTTTTAAAGAAAAAGATTCGAAAAATATATGTTTTGGGACAAAACTGTTTTTAAACATGTGTCTATTAATCAATTTAAGGTTTTAACATGTTCTTTTTATGGAGATTAAAAATATATATATTGGTTTACTATTGTTTTTAATATATAGCTCATACTTGTTATAACATTATTTTAGCATGACGTATCAGAGCAGTTCCATTTTTTTATATAAAAATCAACACATATACCATTCTAATGTAACTTAAATCTAAGAAAAGCAGACAGGTCATAATGATTTAAGACAGGTTCCGGTAAAACCGCATATTGCTCTAATTAACCAGTCGAAATTAAGTTAAGTTTTTAAGTATTTAAATAAAATGTTAGTAAAATAGAAGCCTTGTCATTTACTATTTGGTAGAGTATGAATATGTATATTGTACTCATTATGAATATTAATATGCTTATTCTGCCTTGATGGTTGTTTAATTCTAATGGTACCTCCTTTTTGGTTATATATTTTCTTATTTAAAAATTCGATTTCAATATTGTCGGGTGTTCCTTTAAGCTTCCTGATGAATGTTATTACCTTTAAGTATTTTGAATGTTTCTTTATACTAATTTTGTGATTAATGACCATCAACCTTTAAAGTATATGTTGTTTCTATGCAACAACAAATCAAACATAATTGAAAGTTGTGTTTTAACTACACTCAGATATCACCAAAACTAATTACACCCAATCAACTTTAAAATAAAAGGGAATTACATGAACATTAGCGTAAATAACCTAGTTTCTGGAAATGTATCCTAATGAACATCATACGGATAAACTTTCCTTTGTAATTAGTACTTTGTGTCAGCCAACTTAACAAATTAAGTTATACATTTTATTATTATTGAAACCTATCGATATGTGTAGTGCTTTTCTTGTATCAACGTTATATATAGGGGATACTTGGTTTGTTTTGGTGTAAGATCGAATTATATTTCATCAAGTGATCACCAAAAGTCATATTCTCACGAGTGGTTTGCCACGAGTGAAAATATCATTTTTTGGTGATCACGAGATGAAATATTATTGACGTGTTAATTAAAAGTAGTCCGGTATGTGACAGGTATAAAACAAGAAACAGCATTTATTTCTACATATAGTCTTGCAAATGAAAGATATACATTGAGAAAGGCATTCTATCGATTAACACCTGTCATGTTCAATGTAAATGATAAATTGCTTGGAGATTGAATAACACGAGACTGTGGTAATGAATTCACTTTTTTCCAAATCGGTCATAGTTAAAGATACAGATTTAGTTTATGTAGACCGCAAGGCAGATTTATATTTATTAAATCAGTGTTTTAGTTTGTTTAGTGTGGTATACGTGCATATACTAGTCTTATCAGAACGTCAATATGCAATAACATGGTAATGAAGCATGAATACGTACAAGATCTCAACTTCTCCGAGAATGTCCTTATCTGATTTTATTCCAAGGATCGCAAAACAGCCCTGTGTTAGTGTACTTATTGTCAAGCATTCCTGCATCATTTATCCCGAAATAAAAACAGTTGTAAAATTATTGCAGCGTGAACGTGACTGTGCAAAATGGACCAGTTAAATTTGACTGTACCAAACATTTTACTTGTTTAGGTATTGTGTATATTCATCCTTAGAATCTTTTTTAATATTTTTATACACAATGATCCGAATTTCTAATTGGTCACCCACAGTTTGTTAGCATTTCTCAAAAACGAAATAGTAAATATAACAATTAGATGAAGATCGCGTACAGATGTCCATTGATTCTTTTGTTAACAATTCAAAGCAATAATATTATAAAATTAATGAAGAAGTTTACATCACTGTAAAGAGCATCACCCTCAGTTGGAAAAGGTCACAAATTTTTAAATTGACTTTAATAAGATAAACATAAAATCATGCTATCAAGCAATTCTAATTTCTTATAATGCAATAAGGAAACATATGAAACAACGAAAGCGTGTGTCCCTGTATTTCATTAGATATTTTATCATTCAAAAATTAGATTTGTTTCGTCATCAATTTTCTGAAATCCATCTTTAAAATGAATGTTCGTGAAAAAGTGCATTTTCTTTGATATTTGAGTAGTAATTTCAAATTATTGTGAATTTTGGTTTTGCGATTACAAACTTTAAACCTATACAACTTCATGGTTCTTTGTATTGTTTTTATAAAGAAAGGAATATGATGCCTTCCTCATTAAATGCAATATTCAAAACAATAAAATGTACATCTTTTTCACAACTTCTAGGAAATATATTCTAAGAAATTCTGGCGGCCAGTTAGTAAATTGGTAAAATGTATTAACGTAAACAAGTGCAATCTTACTTAGTAAACATATCAACCAGCTCTCGTATGATTGGTTATAAACATGTTTGCATGTAAACGAAAAAATAAACACCGGTTTTATAACAGTCATTCCTCAGTAAATACCCACTTCGGTACGTTTTTTAATGACCTTATTTGATGTAACGTATACAGTGTGCAGTAAAATGTGTCCATATAATTACATTATAGATGCATACCTTATTTCGAAGTTGCCCTGCAGTTATGCGTGTCCATTCTCTAATTATATTTCAACATTCATATTTTATGGCAATTCGAAACCACCTGATCTAAAGGACAATCTCCGCACCCATAAAAATAGATAGAAACCGAACACACTAAAACACCGGCTTGATAATACAAGCACCGATAAAAAATTATATTTCAGTAGATTTTTTATTCTTGCATACATTTTATGCACCGCTTCAAAGCATCTTAAAGGGACAAATTGCAATTTTGATCATAGTACTTTCCTTTAAAAAAAAATATAAGTCAAATTAGAATACTTGGGTATGTATGCTTACAGTTAATTTCGTGTCTTTTTGGAATCGAACATAGGTCTGATAACTGATTGAACGTTGTGTATGCTTTAATGTCATCAGTTGCAATAATACTATTACATTTTAAAAATCAAAATGCTTGAAAGTACTTCTATAGTCAGTCTTTGATCAATATTCATACGCCCTCTTAATTAGATTGATATTATTGGAACGTTTAGTGTATTTTATGCCACAATTCTTTTGTAACAAATGGCATAATATAATAAAAAAACAATATTTTTATCATATTCATTGTTTTTGCTTGTTTATATCAAATACGTGAAAGAAAATTTAATTCAAGAAATTAAAAGTAGTCCTTTGAGCGTATGTACAGTTTGGCGGTGATCAACACCGGAAAGCTTGGTCACGACGACATAAGCAGGACTATACCATTGGCAAAAAGCCAGGCTGAATAATTAACATGTTATTTTACTCCCATTTCAAAACCAGCGTTTTATGAAAACTGCTAATAATTTGTTAAAGATGGAATTTCAACTTGTAATAGTTGGATACTAATACTCCAATATGGCAATATGTACATATGTGTTAAAATTGAGTTGACGCCTCAACATGAACGGCATCGAGCTAAACAATGGAAATGGCACGTATCCCTTTAAAAAATAATTGCAATAAAGCATTATTTTAGCAGAACACGTAATTAGCATAGTGTTATTATGACATTGCATCGCATTACCTTAATTTAACAAATACCTACAAAACAAAAAAGCAAGAAATAGACATTCTGGATTTACCCGGTTTTAGATCTATTGGTAATGATATACTGATAACGGCCGTGGTGGTTTTGGTTTGAGTGGGTTTATATGGAATCTCAAAGGAAATTGTTATTTTATTGGAAAATTGTATCCAGGTCGGTCGTTTTATAGTCGTCATTAATCATTGTAACAATGGTTAATGCGTTCTGCAGTTTAATTAAATCATAATGAAACAATTACACGGACGTGTCCATAGGGGTATCGGATCCCAGAGTCTGTGTGGTATAAATTTAGGTAAACGTTGATTGTTATCAGACGCTTTCAGAAAGAAATATAATGTGACAGCTGAACGCTTCATTAATGTCGTAAGCCATTTTGTCTGTTTAGTACATTTACAGATATGTTTTTTTATTTATGTTAAAATAGAAAAAATCAAATTTCAAGTTAATTTACGTTATTTTATTTTTGCTCAATTGTGATGAAAGATCAGAAATTATGTGAACCCCTCTCGAGTTTCCTCCTTTGTAAAAACCAGTACCGAGTGTTTGAACTCCTCTCGAGTCTGTTTCCTGGGTAAAACCAGTACCGAGTGTTTGAACTCCTCTCGAGTCTGTTTCCTGGGTAGAACCAGTACCGAGTGTTTGAACTCCTCTCGAGTCTGTTTCCTGGGTAGAACCAGTACCGAGTGTTTGAACCCCTCTCGAGTCTGTTTCCTGGGTAGAACCAGTACCGAGTGTTTGAGCCTCTCTCGATTCCGCGTCCTGGGTAGAACCAGTACCGAGTGTTTGAACCCCTCCCGAGTCCGCGTCCTTGGTAGAACCATTACTTAGTGTTTGAACCCGTCTCTAGTCCACTTCCTGGATAGAACCAATACCGAGTGTTTGAGCCCCTCTCGATTCTGCGTCCTGAGCAGAGCCATTACCGAGTGTTTGAATCCCTCTCGATTCTGCGTCATAGGTAGAACCAGTACCGATTGTTTGAACCCCTCTCGAGTTCGCGTCCTGGGTAGAACCAGTACCGATCGTTTGATTGTTTGAACCCCTGTCGAGTCAGCGTCCTGGGTAGAACCAGTACCGAGTGTTTGATTGTTTGAACCCCTCTCGAGTCAGCGTCCTGGGTAGAACTAGTACCGATTGTTTGAACCCCTTTCGAGTTCGCGTTCTAGGTAGGACCAGTACTGAGTGTTATTTTAGAGGTATCGGATCGAACAAATACTGTATCCACTACAATACCCCACACCCGGACCGCTATTTAACAAATACTGTATCCACTTCAATACCCCACACCCGGACCGCTATTTAACAAATACTGTATCCACTACAATACCCCACACCCGGACCGCTATTTAACAAATACTGTATCCACTACAATACTCCACACTCGGACCGCTATTTAACAAATACTGTATCCAATACCCCACACCCGGACCGCTATTTAATAAATACTGTATCCACTACAATACCCCACACCCGGACCGCTATTTAACAAATACTGTATCCACTACAATACCCCACACCCGGACCGCTATTTAACAAATACTGTATCCACTACAATACCCCACACCCGGACCGCTATTTATCAAATACTGTATCCACTACAATACCCCACACCCGGACCGCTATTTAACGTTGTCTAATTAAGAAGTGTATTTGCAAAGTTGGATTTATTTATGTTTATTACTTAATCAGCATTCATTTATTCATTTATTGACTGATCAATATTTTTATGTATCTGTCTATGTTTTTATTTATTCATTTATTCATTCGTTCGTCAGTCCGTCCGTCCGTCCGTCCGTCCGTCCGTCCGTCCGTCCGTCCGTCCGTCCGTCCGTTTGTTCGTTCGTTCGTTCGTTCGTTCGTTCGTTCGTTAATTCATTCATTCATTCATTCATTCATTCATTCATTCATTCATTCATTCATTCATTCATTCATTCATTCATTCAATCACTCACTCACTCACTCACTCACTCATTTATCTATCTTTCTATCTATCTATCTATCTATCTATCTATCTATCTATCTATCTATCTATCTATCTATCTATCTATCTATCTATCTATCTATCTATCTATCTGTCTATCTGTCTGTCTGTCTGTCTGTCTGTCTGTCTATCTATCTATCTATCTATCTATCTATCTATCTAATCTATTTATTCATTTATTCATGTATTTATTTGTTCATTTGATATTTATTATTTTCATTATTTTAAACTGCCTTATGTAAATACTTTGCTATTTTAGTGTGTTATGTTTAATGTCACAAGCGCATATTATATTATGTCATATGTTATTGTAATTACCCTTTTCAGCTTATTATATTTCTTTTGTTGTAAGTGGATATAATGATTATTATCTCTCCATTTTTAAATTGTGTCTGACATTTGGTATCAGTGTTCGATAGCTCCATGCATGGGCGTATATCTAAATTGATACTTAAAGGTCAGGTTATTTGAATAATCATAAAAAGAAAATGAAACATTAATCCTGTCTTCGTAAATACTTGGATAATATTTTCATTTTTATATTTATTGAATATAAATGTATTTCGGTCACATTGAGTTGACCTTGAGGTGAAATCTGGTAGAGTGTCACCAGATAGAGTTTCGTATTACGATACACTTTTTTGAGATGACCATATTTCCTTTTATTTTGTTCTAGTGCTATACTTATCCTCTCTCTCTCTCTCTCTCTCTCTCTCTCTCTCTCTCTCTCTCTCTCTCTCTCTCTCTCTCTCTCTCTCTCTTAAATTATTAAAATTGTTAGGAAATTTAATATATAAATACTATTTTAATATTGTATAAACTTTAACACTTCCACATGTTTTGTAAAATTGTTAGGAAATAAATATATAAATACTATCTAAATATTGTATAAACTTTAACACTCGCACGTGTATTGTAAAAAAGTGTAGGGTAACTTGTGACCAGACCAAATTTCACATTGCATGTTATGAATGAACTATGTTCGGTGTGAACTATATAGCATTTTAAAGGTCGCGGTCACCACAACGGTGTATACAAGCTGACGGAGTCGTTAAATGGATTAAATACGAGCGTATGTTAAAAGTAACCATAAATATTGTAGAACGCCTGCACTTGTATTTATTTAGTAGGCTGTTTATTGTTCTATGACGTATGGCTGGAATTTAATATTAATGAACAATTATTTCCAGTAGAAGATATTATTACGTTCTCCATTTTGTGCGTGTTTATGTTGGTATTGGTCTTTTTTCTTTCATCTGTTCTTATCTTATATTTTCTTTTTTAGATTAGAATTCGATTGTCTATTTTTTTTTTGAATATTTTAGTGTGTTTATGTTTTACAGTGTTTTTTTTTTGAAATGCAATTCTTTTTAAAAATAAATATTGTTTTATTTGTGCGGGTTGTCATGATTAGCAATCGACCACATTTTAACTTTGGTTATACATAGAAACACGGCAAACACAACGCATATACAATGTTAATTCAACTTTATTATCTTACAATTTCATTTATATTGTTATGGACAAAACTAACTAATTCTATTTCCTGTAATATTTTTCATTAGAAATACGGCCCACTTTATATATTTCAATAAATCATGTTCTTTTTATTATTGTGCATATCTGTGTTAAAATTATTAACGTGTGCCCAACTTTCAAATTTGTTGTTATTTACTTATAACACATTTCAGAAACACATTTCAGATTATATATGACATACTCAGTTTTATTGGTGGGGGGAGACCTCAGGATAAATCTAAGCAAAACCGTCGTCCTTTCGCAAATAACTGTCAATCTTTCTCACATAAAGTTTTTGGACCAAGCAGGACTCGAACCTCAGCGATGAGAGGTAAGTGATCTGGTGACGGCGCCTTAGACCACTCGTCAACGGATAATCCCTTTACTACAAGTTGAAGTGTATTTGGAACAACATGATACGAATGTTATTTAGATTCAACACTATTTGTGTTACATAATTTACACTGATTTACTGCGAGCGTTATTATTATCCCTTGTATACCTAATACCGCGATATACCTATAACCGCGAATGTCACTGTAATTACAATCTGGGAAGACATGCGCAAAGCTCCAACTTCCGTTACCGTCGGCATTTGTTTGCATTACGTATCCGCAACTGTTTATTACTCAGTATACTTAAGTAACCTTGGAATGGCCGAATCTAATGTTGAGAGAACTTGTGGCCAGGCCCTTTTGCCTTCAATTGTATTTGTCTTATATGCATGATAAATATTGTAATATGTGTTTATATGGCAATAAAATATGTTTAAACTAAAAAAAAAAAAACCTTATTATTGTTTATTATTGACGCCATTCTTTACATGGTTGAAACAAAAATAGACTCACGGTATTAGGTATGGCCAGTATTCATCTGCAAATTCCTATATCTAATGCATTAACCTATTACACTTGTTCAGTGTAACAATATTGAGTTTATTAAAATAATCTTCTTTTATTCAGTATCCGTACGAGTTTTTCATAATCTCATTCCAATCCGGGACCTCTATCAATTCATTTGTTAATAATGATAGCTAAACCACTTTAATGTTGTTAATACATGTGCTTTTAATGGAGTCAGACTCAGTAGAACCACCGTCATTCTACAAGTAACTGGCAAACATTCTCACATAAATTGTTTGAGTGAGCGGGACTCGAACATTCGACCTGAGCGATGCAAGGTAAGTGATCTGGAGACGGCGCCTAAACGACTCGTCCGCGAAGGACCCACACTAATACAAAAGATAAGAAGAATATTAATATCGAAAACTATGTCCAAAAGGTAAACGCAACAATTTTAAGTTTTGTTATACAATAGCATTCACCAATATACATTTATAGATGAGTAATTAAACGTATTCTTTTTTTTTTAAAAAAAAAAGCAATTCTTCATTGCTCTCTTTTTGTAAGTCGGGCCTGGTTAGCTTATCCGGTAGCGCGTCTGGCTATCAATCAAGGGGTCTTAAGTTCGAATCCTCGCCCGACCACAGCCTTCGTTATGTTTGCTTTACGACATTGCGACTCATTATTATTTGTCGCTCATCGCTGAGTCAAGTGGGAAAGTTATCGGTTATTTGCGGAGATGGGGTGTGCTCGAGTACTGGTTAACCTTCCAGGATCCCAGGAAACAGTAGTGAGGTTGACTGATCGTCTGTTAGCCGTCGAAGGAATAAAAATGATGCTAAATATTCACAAAATCAGTTAATCTTTAAATGCATAACATTTAATTTGCTATTCAATCTTAGTATGCTTATGCTTTTAGCCACCGTACCAAACTGTCGAAAATATTCGCAATCGTCAATACAGGCCACTTGGCAGCGTTTGTCTATAAACATATACACTTGTCTGTTACCTCTCTTAGTTTCAATTAACTTTGAATCTATTTATTTTCAATACGGTCATTAGCCTTGCCGAAGTCATATCAGAAATTGAAAAGTTTCGTACTCTATATTGCATACTGACAATAGAATATATTTCACCTTTAAAGTATTTATATATACGTATTATAGATTTAAGCTTTACTAATAAGATACCGCTTTGATGTTTTCCATTCCCGAAGTAAAGAGACGCACGATGAAAACCTCGTGGGGAATGGCTGCTGTCTAATTAAGGAGACCACTAGTCTCGAAATGATTCTTAACCAAGCCTTGAGCCTTATTAACACAAATTTGATTTATCTTAGAAAAAGTTCATAGGAAATCATTAAGGAGTTATTAAGAAAATAAAAAAGGAAATTATATATAATAGATGGAGATATGAATACAAAACAAATATGTAAAAGCAATATTTCTTTTTTAATTTTAAAAACAGAAATAATTCTGAATAATTAAATATAATTATATTAATATATACAAATGTACCATATAATTTAATTTTATACAACATGCATATTCTATTGAGACTACCACCTCAAAGGATAATACGACACTCATATAATATGCCAATTGCTTCATATGATTCCCATATGCTAGGTTTCATATAATTTATATATCATATGCTTCATTGTCAGATTTTCTGTTGTTGTTGTTGTATAGTGTTTAGCGTCGCCGAAGCGGGTCGGTAGTCTAATGGAAAGTGTGTTGGCCGCTCACGCCGGAGTATGCAGATTCGATCCCCAGCTCGACCCGATGCCTGTCATAAAACAACACTCAATACTGGTTCCACCCAGGAAACGGATTCGAGAGCGGTTCATACAAGCTTTGAGCTTTCATCGCAATCGAGCTAAAATAAATTAGTATAAACTTAACTAACAATTTTTCAGTTATATCGTGACGGTGTCTACTTGAGACAGTATTGTAAGCGCTGCCACATTCGATTATCACGCAACAGACACGTGGTATGATACCCAACCCAGTCACACTATGTTGACACTTGGTCGACTTAACCTAGAACTATTAACTAAAGGTTGAGCTTCATGTTAGGAAACTACTAGTACTATTTTTCTAAGTTTTTAGAATAACACGGTCGGGGATAAAACCCATGCTAATTCACATGCGAGGCGGACGTCCTACCCATAGATCATCGCTGCCAGATTGTCATAGTAGAAAGTTTCTTGAATATGATTCCCATATGACAATCATTGGATAATCATATGTGTCAAGTGATTCTCATATGAGAGTCCGTTCATATGAGCCTTGGTCCGTTAAAGGCCCAGTTTCGAATTTATTCATGATATATATATATATATAAATCGGAAATTCCGTTGTTGTGAATTTGATTATCTCCCTTTATGAAATAATATACATATACAATTCACTGTATCTTCAAGATCCAACGGGTTTCTAAATATGTCTTTTATATATCATGTGAGTAGTCATGAATCTTTAACTGGATCCTACTCATATAAAACTATCACTTCATGTATGCTATTTGTCCACCCTGCCCAGATGTGTTGCATGTAATTCCATAGTATATAAGTCATGGTCGACACCAAATTTATTTGGTTTGGCAGAGGCCTTGATATTGTATCTATGGTTTGCATTGTAGCTAGGCGCACTCGCCGTAGTCTGGTCTGTACATTTATGTCTTGGTTATTCACAAGTAATTATCTGCATATATATATATATATATATATATATATATATATCATGCATTTTGAATGAGCATCTGAAACGATCCCAAAAATTGTAAATTCCGTTGTTGTGAATATAATTATCTCCCTTTATGAAATTAAATATATATATATATTCTTTGTATCTATATGATCCAACGGGTTTATAAATGTGTCCTTTATATAACATGTAAGTAGTCATGAATCCTTAACTGGATCCTACTCATATAAAGCTATCACTTCATGTATGTAAATTTGCCAACCCTGTCCAGATGTGTTGCATGCAATTCCATAGTATATAAGTCATGGTCGACACCAAATTTATTTGGTTTGGCAGAGGCCTTGATATTGTATCTATGGTTTGCATTGTAGCTAGGCGCACTCGCCGTAGTCATGTATTGTGCATTTATGTCTTATATGTATATATAATATGTATAATTACATGTAATTATAAGAAATTTTTTATATTTGAACATTGTCTCTCTTAACTAATTTCGGAATGGCATATGTTATTTTATGTTAAGTGTACTTTGTTTTGGGTATTGTTCATATGATGAGACATGAATAAATATTAATATATATATACATATATATGAAAAATATTTCAAGGTGGATTCAGTCCATAAAGTCATATCTTCTTCTTGGTTCAATAAATTTGACTTTATTGCGTATATATCTTGCGTACGGATAAGAAAATGTTTCAAACATACTTGTGCAAGAAAATGGGTCCTTCGTGGCCGGGTGATCTAAAGCGCCGTCACAAAATCACGCCCCCTCACCGCTAATCAGCGTTCATAGGTTCGAGTCCCATCCGCTCCTAAAATGTATGCTATTAATTATCTATTTCGTCATGTGTCATCATGTGTACAATACCGTACAATATGTCATTCTAAAAAAAAATTATAAGAGACAATATACAACTAATAAAATATTTCTTCTAATCATATTTACAAATTACAAATTATTTGCATTATTTTGATTAAAGTTGAAAACCAATTGCTAATCTCGACTTCCGGCTAAAAAGTCCCGACTTCCGGTTAAAAAATCCTCATAACAAAATGATTAAAATTTGACAAGCAATAGAAGAATTAATGCGCATTATTTTGAAATGCTTTAAAAGATCGACTGTCTGTTCAAATCAGATTTGTAGTGGCCTGATTAAAAATGAATTTTCACACTGCAATAAAACATTGACAATACAATAATATACACACATCATTTATATTAAGTAAGTATATCGTTTTTTAAAACATTTAAACAGTGTTTTGACAGAAAATCATATCATCTCTTTATTTGAAAATATGAGCTTCTTTTTATCACAATTGTAAAGATTACATGTATAAAATTCAGGGCTAATCTCAATGGCTTTACTTCGTTCATCAACATATAAATTTCAGTTTAACTTTAAATGAAACTCACCTTCAACAAACACACTACTACAAATGGACATAAACGTTCATTTCCGGAATAGTTTCATTTTACTTTAAACATATTTTATTGCTTTTTTATATACATGTAGTTGCAAAAGGGTTGGGCCACAAGTTATCCAACGTTAAAATCGGCCCTTCCCAACAACAAATTATTTACAAAAAACAATCAAGATAGCAGTGAACAATCAAGATAGCAGTTAGTTTCAATTTGTACTGGTGCTACTTTACTACGGAATTTGCGAACGCCGACCTATGTTTATAAGGTAATATCATTTTACAATATTGTTCTGTGTTATATTCGGACTTCAATAGTCTGTATTTTCTTAACGTATTTCGTCCAACACCACTAACACCTGTGGTTCGATTTATATTGAAATTCCACTCAAAAATATACATATTCATCTTTTTTTTTCAAAAACAGTGTCAATTATATGATATTTACGTACAGTTGTGACATTAATTTATCTAACAAATTTATCAAAGTAACATTTGACAGCAAAGAAGCAATTCTTACACCTGACATTAGGTTTACACACAGTCCAGATAAATATTCGTTTATATTCAAGGTCTCACTGAACAATTACCTCCCTTACATGACGGTAGCAAGATTATTACGCCCAAGAAATTAGAGCTGTGTAAAGCGGTTGGGTAATTATTTTTAAAAAAATGCATAAAATGTCATATTTCTTTGTGCATATGGGAACATTGGAACATTTTCATGATTTCTGCAAAGTTTGGGTGACCTTGGGAACTGTTTGATGATGCTATAACAGTTTAAAGATGCGTAGCGATACACTGCAACAAATGGGCAGAATTGTCAAAAATGAAGGGGTGCCATCAAACCATCGAAATTGTGAAAAAGCAACCTGATCAACCCCATGTTTTTTTCTGCATATTTGGACTAAGAGAGGACTATCTATGGGAATAAGGCACTTTTAGAACCATTGGTAATGTATCCAGTGTTCCAGAAGTGCATGTCTCTATATGTAGAACAGTAAAAAATTAATTGGTGTGTGAGACGTTCAAAGGTCGAGTGATATTCGTTGACATTGCTACTCCAGTGGTTACATATGCATTTCCACTGTTTAAATTATGTGAGAAAGATTGCTAGTTACTTTCGGATGGACGATGTTTCTACTCAGATTCATTCTGAGGTCGTCCCTACCAATAAACTAGATATACCACATAGTACCTGAAATATATTGAAATGGCGTTTAACAGTATTATAAATGCATCTAATAAACAAAATAAGATAACAACTAAACAATTGCAAAAGCACTACGTCTTCAAATTCTTTCGATGCTCCTTTTCTAATGATCCATATTTAAATGTTATAATCGCGAGCAGATTTAAATGCTTCCCTGCTATGTTGCCTTAAATTGTAGAGAAGTGAGTACGCTGCTGGTCCCTAGATCGGTCAAAACATTACTTTAAATGTAGATTTTTATTATTTCTTGTTGAGTTTTGACTTGTGACAATGAACGTAATTGCCTGCTTTATTAAATTCGGTTACACTAAATCAGGTCAGGCGAGCTCAAGGGATATGGTGAGCGTTTGTAAAAATTAAGGTCATGGTTATTTCGTACACATTGCAGTATAGAAATCTAAGTCACGAAGGGCTACCTGATAATTTACTCGTACTGTTGAATGCTTACATATGTTGCAATGAACACAGATTATTTGTAACGACAGAGGTGATATAACAAATCAGTTGTTCAATGTGAACTTCAACTCTGGCATTCTTTTTAAGTGAAAACAAAAATTTAGGTGCCGCTTATTTTTGCAATTTACAATACGTTTGCTGTCATATTGCGACGGTGTCTACTTGATGCAATATTCAAAATGCTGGAACATTGAAGTGTCATGCCTCAGACACATGGTAAGATACCTCACCCAGCCGCAGTATAATGACAATAGGCTAACAAAACCTAAAAGCATCCTCTTAATGCTAAACGCCTAGCGATGAAGCTACTAGTGCCATTTTTTGTATTTGGTCTGACCTGTCTATGTTAGTTCCTCGAAATATTTGATTCGAGGCAATGGGAAATCGGACTTTATTCCTGTCATCGCAACAAATTTGCATAAACACATATTTATTTATTATCATATAAAAATAATAATATCAAAGTATTACTATTTGAAACACCATAATTATCTAAGATATCTCTAATGTGTTTTTTGTTGTTTTTTCTTTTTTTTTTTAAAAAAGTGAATTCACGCTAGTCTTGAAAAGATGAAAATGAAATACAACTTGTTAATTCCTTGAAATTTTGTATCATTCCAAAACCAACATGTGAAAATACAACATATGTTACAATCCTTTGTAATATATGACTGGATTTTATAATTCTAACCACGTCAACGATTAGCCCAATCGAGTCTACAACTGAAGGAAGACGGAATTGGCCGAGTATTGACGATTGTGGTTATATGTGAGATATGACAATTTTCATCCATTTGACAGAGTTACACTCCTTTTCAAAATATCTATGCAATTAGGGATATTTTAGTTTAAGCATGATATATATTACTTTATATTTTACAAATAAGCCAAATGGTCGGGTGACACGTCCTTAAAACGTTAATTACAACCATACCTATATACCAAAATAAAATACAGTACATTTAACATATCTGATTTAAATTTGTGTAAGAATTTATTCATGAAGGTGTAAGCCAACCATTGTTTTTTTGTTCTCTATGGTTTATAAAAAAATTGCATCCTTATCATTCTTTGAGAGACTCAAATAAAATAAATGTAACGTACTATTTATTGTTTGTCAACTTCTGCGCTGCCAACCTATGATAAGAAAAGTAGGGATAATATAGCACTCAAGAGGGTATTGTTCTGCACAGCGTGTACACTGTTGACAAAGTAAAAGTAGAAGTCACAGATCACAGATTAAATAAATGAGTATTAAAATAAGGAAACGAAGAAGAAACAAGGTTTATTTATAACCGCCGTAATGCGACAACCTCACGGAAGCATTTCCTGTTTTCATAACCGCACTTAACCATGTTGTGTCGTGACCCGTATTATTTTAATGTCCGGGAGCTCATATAGTGTTCTCTAACACAAAATAAACCGATGACATGAGGCAGTAGTCTGTTATACACCGACATACTTTAGAAACGCAATACTCAGATAAACAGCAATAAAACATTGAGTTCTTTATAAATCTTTTATTATTTTTTAAGTTAAAAAAATATCACCTTTCTACCTTTCCTGGAAATTGTCATCACAATATATTGCGATTATCACTTCTTTTTATTGATTTAAAACATACAACCCCCATTACCGAAATGCACATGTAAATTTGCGGGCGAACGAACATCTATGCACAAGGAGGCTATACAAGATACTGATTTTGTGCATGCTGGTAACGGGGGTTGCATGTTTTAATGGAATAAAAAGAAGTTATGGTGAAAATAGATTTTGATGAAAGTTTCAAGGATAGGAAGAAAGATGGTATATTATTAAATAAAATAAATTTCATCAACATCGATAAAGAACTCACTGTTTTATTGTTGTTTATCTTACTGTTGTGTTTCTAAAGTCTTCTGAAGATATAGACTCCATTACGTCTCACAAACAGACCCATTAAAAGTCGGTTATTGTTTTCTGGTTCCGTTCTGTGGAATTCCAAGAAACCATTTTATGAGATATTATTTTTCGAAAAGCTTTACATATTATTATATGCATTCATCATCATAATAATAATAATAATACAAAGAAAATAACGCAAATGTATAATTGATCCACCCTCCAATAGTAGCACAATGCTTTGTATTTTGATTCAACTGACCTGATTTTGTTTGTTTGTCATTTTATCTATATATGATAAAAATAAAATTAGAGTGTTTCTTTTTCCCTTCAGATAACTAATAAATCAGAGAATGACAATCACCAGCAGCTATAAAGATAAAACGCTGAAACGTCATGCAATCCTTTATTCGTAAAACTCGGTTATTTTGAATAAGAGTAGGTCAAAATATCTCATTTAATCTATAACACATGTTCCCTGGCAGGAACAACATGCTATACGAATATTTCGGTTCTTTTGAGGAGAGATATACTACAATCGAATTATACATTTTAAACGTGTTACTATGACAATGTATCAGTATTGTATTTAAAATGTAACAAAACATGTCTTCATGTGACCTAAAGCCATTTTACGCTTGTTATTACTAGCTGAGGAAACAAAACCTCATAAAGAACCAACAGTATTGGCCACATTTGCATAAATATATGTCACCCAAGCTCGCCGGTCATTTTTAGGTGATAGAAAAGTTTATCTGAAAGTGGTATATTGTGTACTTCTACCACCACCCCACTAAGCAGCCACTTCCTTAAACAGAACCAAAGAATTGAAATCATTTGAATAACCACTCCATTTTACATATGCTTGTTTCTTTTTGTAATCACGTCTCAATATCTTTTCTATTCTAAATATTTCTTGATTTGCTTTAGCTAGTTTTTGTTCGTAGAATAATCCTTCAATAGTTTCGTTAAATAAATCTTTCAGAAGATATGTAAAAGACTCTGTCTTTTGAATGTCCCTAACAACAAAAATTTCTTCCGTCCAATTCGGAGTGTAACCCTTTTCAAATAGTTGTTTTGCATTTACTTATTCTAACCCTATCATTAATATTGAAATATATTGAAATTTTAATATTGTTATCACCCAATAATTTCTTAAAGTGCTTATTATAAAATTCACTTCCCTCATAAACCCACAACTTTTGAGGTCTAACATTCATCTCACTTAAAATGTCTTCAAATGCTCCAGCTACCTCCGAGCCAGTTTTGTTCTTAAGCGGCACACTCCAAGCATACTTACTCAAGACATCAATTACATTTAATAGATTTTTTAATCCTTTGTTATATTTTGAGAAGGTCTGCATATCAATCAAATCAGCCGAACATGTATCATCCACACCACTTTCAATGACCCAGCGTCTTGAAAATTTTCTTTAAAAAGGTATATGTAATTCATCTGCTACTATCCCAAGACACCGGACGTGACGCCGTCCTTTCCAGTTTTTGAGCCAAAACCAAGTTTATGTTTTATACCAATAGTTGGTTTAACAATTGAATTTTTAGCAATTTTTTCACCAAATGTTTTTGATTCAGAGTTCTTTAAATTCTCTAACATTTCTCTATCACAAGTATATTTTCTAACTTCGTTCCCATAACAATAATTATATTCTCGACAAACAACGTCTAAATCATTTACCGGTAGTCCATTTTCTAAAGGATTTCCGGGTCCGCAATATTTGTATCCGGGAAGTGTTAACCCTTTATAAGGGAATACTGGCAACATAGCTTTATGAATGTCAAAACCCTGTCCCGTGTTATTCTTTACAAATTTGTTTTTGTTATTCCGCAAGACGCGCAAGTACTCTTTTGTAGTAACCTTCCATTTTTAGTTGTAATAATTCTAGATTCTATATATTGTGTTACAGTTTTTTCCTTTACACAATAACTGCTTATTTATATATTACGAAAATACTTTTTAATAATTAATTCATTTTTTTTCGTTTGAACGGCTTCAGCATTTTATACAAAACATCATACATGCTGTGCCCATCTTGTAATTTCTTAATGAAGTACAGACAAATGTAGCCGCACAACACACTGTTCTTGTCTTGATATTGTATTGTATTTAGTAACATGTTTCAGTTCAACTGGCGGGAGCAAACCAAACTAATCAAAATTATTATCATAATAACAAACCCAATGAGTTCCGGGACCAGACACATCATCCAAATTAATTATTGCTGAATACCCATTTAATGACGTACGTGGGTAGTATCTCTACTAAACACCTCGCCGATTTTACGGATTTTTAGTATCTTAACCCATTCTAATATGTCGAAGTTGTTTACGGGCTTATCCGCAATTTTTTTTTTGGGAACCCAATTCGGAGTCCCCTTCCTCTAGGCGGTCCAATATGATGTACCCTTCCTCCAGGAGGCCCAATTTGTAAGTCTTTCTCCGTCAAACCAGAAATAAGCGATCCGATAAGAGGTTTTCCCAACGAAACAAACAAACCAAGGAATCCCCCATTTTGCAATTGCTTATCAGTCATTTGAATATTGTTTGATTTTCCGAGTTTATTAATCTGAGCTTTGTTCAAAAAACAAGGATTGATTAGTTTTCTCTTATTGTTATTAGTGACTGAAAGCATTCCATTTCCAAATATTTTATTGATTCCAGTAGGCGCTAAACCACTTAATGCCCCAGTAGCCAATAGGGCAACAATTTTTGGAATAAATTTAGCAGCCATAGGTAAAACACGACCAATCAATCCCGCCAATGTACCAAGGAATCCACCATTTTTCGCCTGAACGGTCATTTGTGTCTTAGAAATATTTGAATATAATCCAATACCCAATCGCTTTGTTTTGTTAATTGCGTTTATTTGGTTATAAGTTAACATCAATGGCACAGCCGCCCTGGCGATACCTCTGTTTAATTGATTATATATATTGATTTTATAATCTCAATGTTAATTCTTAATTCTCTTCTTTTATTAAAAAGTATTTGCTAGATATATCTTCTGTCTATCTGTTAAATTAACTGAATATAAAGTGTATGCCATATATATATATATTAGAATTAATTAATTAATTTCCTATTTCATTTATTACAACGTTTTCCTTATAAATAATAATTGCATATATTTTGTAATCCTGACCAAGACCACCATTTAACCGTGAATTTAATGTAATTTGTTTAGGATCAACAGTAACAATGTCGCTAAAACTACCACCTAGTAAGTTTAAATACAGAAGCCCAAATAAGTATTCAAAATTTCTTCTATCCAGCAGCGATCTGTTGCTTTTGTCATTTTGTTTATATGAATTATTAATAACATCTCTAAATATTCTAACAATATTATCCCTGTTGTATTTAGTTTCTGGATAATAATCTCCATTACCGACTTCCAATCGAGCAGATGCTAAATGACAATTAGTATTATTAGGATTGAGTTTAAATGTATCAAAGAGATGCGGATTTCCTTCTTGGTTATTTTCTTTATCAACTCTTTGTAAATAAATTAAAACATGTTTCGGGTGCCTAACACCAGCAGTTAGTCTAGAGGATAGAACCGCCTGCGGAGAACTAGTTGATTCTTGCATCATTTCCCTAAGATAAGTCCACTTTGTTAGGATCATGTGATTTTTTTGTGACATACAATAGTCCAAAAGAGTTATATGCCAGTTTTGGTACCCAAAGCACTAATTTTGTAATAACAATTCTTCCGTCATCAACACCATTAGCTTTAAAGATCAAATTATCATCTTTAGTAATTTGCAAAACTATATGTATTTGACTAGGAGGTAACAGATTTGTTTTCAAACTTTCGAAAAATGAATACTTATTTTAAGGGATGATTGTATATTCTTTTATATTTTCCTTAACTTCCAAAACCGGCATTATAATTAACATTATCCGGGGAGCTTTCTGCTATATCATTCATATCAAAAGAAGAATATTCGTTTGCCAAAGTGGTTTTAGCGTAGTCTCAATATAATTTAACTATTTATTAAAGAAGCAGAATCATTTATTAAAGCAAATTTGGCACCGGCAGCAAAACCCACCCCGTCTGCAAATTTGTTTACTTGAAAACCAACTTCAAAATAGGCATTATACCAATCCAAATATGAAGATCTGCCATTGATAGTAAATTGATACCCACTTTTTAATTGTTTTGCACCATTTGCAGGATGTGTAATGGATGTATCTAAATGAATTGGAATATATTCATATCTTTCACAATAGTTTTCGCTCCTGAACATTCGATATAAACTGTTGTGAAAAATTCGATTCTTTTTTAACTTCTTCTTCTTCCACTTCCCATAGAAAGACGTCTTGTTTGTTGGATTTCTCTGTCGTTATCAAGTACTTCATTAGGATATTACCTTTCTTCTCAGCCCGACCGTCCTCATCAGGAAGATCATTTACCCCGTCATTGTTACTGACAGTCCAAACATTATCAATCCTAGCATTCTTGTGAACATTGACTTTGTCAACCTTACTGACTTTGTCAGCCCCGACCTTATTGATTTTATTTGCACTTCGCTTCATAATCTTATCAATAACTCTTTTTTTCCAATGTCTCCACCCAACCTACTCGAACCTGATTCTAATGCCTTTACTGCTAGTTTTTTAGAAAAATTTTTAGCAACACTTCGTTACAGCGCTTATGATTGAATCAAATAAACCTGCTCCGGTGTGAGAATCATGAAAAAACATATATACCTTTTTCTCTATTATATTTCTTCTTCACTTATCCATATTATTTATTTTTTTAAAACGAGGGAGAATGAGACATGAACATCATTAAGATTGATTATTTTATTAGTGTAGACAGAAATGTAATTTCTAATACTATTAATGATAGATTTATTTACTTTTTTTACTATTTTTATTTAATCCAACCCTAAGTGGTTCTAAATTGATAATTTCTAGCCAGATGGGTCGTATTAAGATCATAGATACATCTGAATATGTTCCATCTACAATACTATTATTAATTAGGTCACAATGCACATAAATTGTAATATTCGGAAAAAGTGTACCAAACTAAGTTTCTCTCACAACTTTCGGTTCAAAACCAATTAGATAGCTGAATTTTGAATCGCTTAAATCAAGAGCGTAATTTTCTTGTATTATTAGTTTACATTTAACAGATGATAAGTAAAATTCTAAGGATTTAGCAGCGTCGTCGCTGCCGTCACCATCATCCCCATTAAGAGCAAGTGTTTCTTCAATGTATTTACTTATGTCAGAGTAGGAATACATCCCATCAGCAAATCCAATATCTTTCCATTCCGTTCTATTGTAATAATGTATTTTATTATTACCAAGTTCTTCATTAGTATTATACAAAGAATATGCCATTGTATTTATTGAATCAAAGCCAACTGCAAAGTTTTTATTTTTATCGAGAACAATGGGTCGATCAAGTATGGTTGTAAAATCACTTGGTGTATTTTTTTATTCTTCTCGTAAGCCGGCTTGGATGAAAGAATTATTTTTTTTCCATATATTAGGAATGTTTATAATAAAGTTTAATATGTGATTCTGTTTCAAATCAAAACATTTTATCACGGGAACAACATCAGCTTGAAATATTTCCTTTTCATCTCGAGGGCGTGGATTTGATGTATATAGTCGAGTTCAAGAACATTGGATATGACTTTTTCTGCTGTTGACAGGGGTTTAAATGTGTAAAAGACCTTATTATTATCATATTCAGTTATCCAAATCTCATTGTCAATTCCTATGTCTAGTCAAAAAGCAGCATATCATATGTTAGCCTCCATTTTGGTATGTGCTCTAAAAGAAGGTTATATTTTCATTTATTATTCGATGTAATTCATCATCATCAACCATTTTTTTTTTATATCTTCCACTTTTTTAGTAATTCTGCATTATCTGCAGCTATTTAAAATAAGAGTATATACTTAATCTCGTTGTACCTTATTCGTATCCAGTTGATCCTAAAGAGGGTTAAACATCATTTCTTTTGATGTTCTTAATACTTGCGTTAATTTATTTATACTTGTCTCAAGTTCTTTACCATCTACTATTTGTTTATTGATATAAGACACCCTAGTCCTTAATACATCAAAACCTTTTCTTATTTTTTTTCTCACTTTTTTAATAATACTTTCTTCTGCTCCATCACTTAATTTTTCAAAAGCATCATCCATAATCTCAACCTGTTTTCTTAAACTATCATGAACAGCAATATTCTTTTCCTTGTTTTCTGATAGCTGTTGTTGAATAAGTAATACTTTATCGGCTGCTCCTTTTTCAATATTTTCTAATTGTCCAGATATCTCTTCCATTTTATATATTTTTACAAGTTTTGTCTCGCGTTTTACTACAAAAGACTTAGAAACAGCATCACCCGGGTTGTTCGGATCAGCTCAGTTAGTAATACCCTTTTGCTGCATGTTTATAAACTCTCCTTTATTTATATTAGTTGTCTAATGCTTTCTTCTTAACATATTCGGTTAATACAATTCTGAAATTAGCTTTTTGTTCCCCCTCATCATCCTTTTCTATTTCCGATATGTTATTATGTATCCACATTAAATTTATCTTAACAAGCTTTCTTGGTTTGTCAAAATAAAGAAAATCATATTGTTTGTTAATTCTTCTGAAGTCTTTTTTTTCTATACCATTTTCGTTACAAATCATATCCATTTCTTTTTTAGATGAGGTTTGAAATAAAATGTTATGTGAACAATTGAGCCTGATATATTGGGGGGGGGGGGGTTGTAATAAGACCTGGTTAAATAGATGATGCAACAGTTTCCATGTCTTCCTTGCAAGAAATAATTAATAATGTCGTCTTTGTTTCTTTAACAAAATGTAATCATCAAATACCACGACCTTTTGAGTATATGCATTCAAATCATTAAGGTTAATGATATCCCAATTTTAATACTCTAAAATATACCCAAGAGGAAACTTTCGTTTTTCCGCTATGACCTCAAACTGTTTGATTAGAGATTTGTATTTTGATGGAACTAGATTTTTAGCAAAAAGATATTCCTGAATACATCCCTGAATCCGATCCTGAATATATCCCTATCTTTGGTTCTAGAGAAGACCACGAAGAAGAATGCGGCGCCAAACTCAAAACCGTAAATTTGGATAAAGGAATTGAACGTATATATAAAAATGAAAAATATCTCGATGCCATACCATTACACGAATAAGCAGGAAAGTCGCATGAAGTGCAGAAAAAGGAGCATGGTAGGGTTGTTACTATTATTAAAAAATTAGGTGGTGAAATCGTCAGTTTAGGTAACAAGAAGGAAAATACTAAGGATGATGAAAAAGGGCCGAATAATTGAAAAAAGACCAACTTGAATCTGTAGAATACAACAAAATATTGCGCACTATGGTAGATAATCCGGAAGTGCTTCCTACTGGAAGTGGCTTAAGAAATTATTACAAAGACGATAGAAACGGAAGTTATGGAAACCTCAAAATTAATATACCTCAATTAGTTTTTCATCATAAATTAATTGCAAAGCAATGCTCTGGACCCTCTGTTTAAGAAACAAAAATAAATGACGACTTTATTGAACTAATAACTAAAAGATGTTGGCAAAAGATGTCTTTCAAAAGCTAACAGAATTAAGTGGATTACCAATAAGCACATTAAGCAAGAAAATAAATATCTTAGATTCATGTGATTGTGTTGATGGTCTCATTGATAAATTAGAACTATCTGTGGAACTATTGAGACGGGTAGTAATAGCCACTCTTTAAGAAATGGTGGAATAAACATTATTGATAAACTGCTAAAGCAAAGAGAAATAACCCTGGAAGAACATGAGGTGCTTTATAAAAAAGCACTTTGAATAATATAGAATGAAAAAAAAAATTCGAAACAACGGATGAGTTAATTTTATATCTATCAAAAGTGGTTTCAGCATACAGAATTTTTTTTATAAGTTTTATGGAAACATCAGTAAAGTAATTGAAGTATGCACTGGGATATTAGGTTCAGCGGCTGCTTTAGCACGGTTCCGATTATTCCTGTTTTTGTTGCAGTAGTGGGGGCTACTCCGATGATACTTCCCAATGTTTTAAAAATGAAGGAGAAAAAAGACAAAATTAAAAATGCATCAAAGAAAGTTTAAGCAGCTTTTATCTAACAGTAAAACAGAAGGACGACCTCCAATTAGTTGCAGATGTATTCAATAAAATCCTGGAAATGTAGAAAAGTGATGACATTGTAGTACCTCTAGAAATGCATATGAAAGAATATAAAATAAATGGATATACAAATGGGAATAATAAAAAATCATCATCAGAAGAAAGTTAAATGTAAAAACTAGTTCGGCAACTCACCCTGGTTTGTCAGCTCCCGCTGCTTCAAAGACCTTATACCTTACTTATAAAAGTGAAGAAGTCATTGGTGGTTTGGTTAGATGGACTCGGGGTCCAGCGACTTTTTATGGTTTTGTTACTGGACAGGAAATTATCACGCGTTATAATTGTGTTATTTTACTTATTGTTGATGGAATTAAAAAGAAGAAGAAAGAATCTGAACTTAGGATGGTGGTAAATAATAAGAGTTTCTCATTCAGGATGTTTTGAGGATAACAGCATAATCACAATAAGTCGAAAAAATGTTCAGAATAAACAAGTAGTCATTTATGGCCAAGAAAATATATAAGACTTATAGATATATGGTCATAATCTCCCTAGAAGGTAATATTGGAGCTGGAAAAAGTGCATTTTTGAAATATCTAAATGAATATGCACCTTATATAAAAATTATTCCTGAGCCAATTAAAGAATGGGTTTATTTGGATGGGATAAATCAAATCAAAGAATTTTATGAAACTACAGAAAAGAATGCCTTTACATTTCAAATATTAAGTATACATTCTCATTTTAGGATGATGAAAACAGCCGAGGACTCCGAAGGAACTTCTGTAGGGGTTTGTGCTCTTGAAAGGTGTTGGAAAATATATTTTTACCTCATCACATGTCTTCTCCCCTTTAGAAAGGGTTGTGTACAATAAAATAAAGTATTAATACTTAACAATGATATAGAAAGGAAAAACAGTGATGATTATAAAATAATTTTTGATCGAGTTATAAACTTTATAAGCTAAACAGTAATCTATAAGCTTAATATTTATATGGATAAATGAACTGTAAAGATTAATTTTACTGCTGGTCAGGTTGAGTATTTAGATAGAATGAATCAAAAGGGAAGAAAAGAAGCTGTTATTAAAATAAAACAAAATAATGAAATTATGAAGAAAAATATGGAAAGAATAGAAAAAGGAAATAAAGAAGGCTGTTCGGATGCCGCGCAGTGATGGAAGTTTTGGAGAAATAATAATGGAGAGAATAGATGTTATCAAATCGTTTCTTAATAAAGAAAGAAGAAAACCTAAAACAGTTATTGCTATCAAGGGGGGTTAATGAAGAAAATAAAAAAAAGAGTATAAGAGTATGTATGCTGCACAAAAGGATTTAAATACAAATGCTGGGCTGATCTACATGTGCTGTGAGAAAACCAATCGAATAAAAAGCGGGTATTCTAAAAATGATAGAAAAAGATATAGGATTATTTACGCTAATGAAGAATAATTATTTTTTAGATATAAGATATACATGATCTTCACACCTGTTAAAATGTCTAAAAATAACACATATCAACACTATCAAATAAATATAGTTAAAGGGATAATATTGGCATATTACCGTCAATTCCCTGTCCTAAATACACACGCCAGCATGAAGATACACTTATAACTTAGAGATATACGCATCTAAAGTGTCTAATTGCATAATCTCTTTATTACAAACATCGGGTTTCTGAAGCCACGTTTTTGTTTTTGTTTACATTTGCCATGCTTTCAGGTTTCCGATCAATCATTGGATAACATCGTGAAGACTCGTTCCCGATCTCGTTTTCGAGGCTTTGTTCGGGAAGTTTACGGAGTTCAATGTAAACATTGCGCAATACTTTATTGCGGGACGTATTAAAGTTTTGGCGAATATTCAATTTCTGTTAATTTGATAACTTTAAAGTAAATAAAGGTAATAAGTCAATACATAAGCATTATTTTGTGCACACTGCATACAAGAAAAATCTGGATTAACAGCGTGTTTGTGTTACTTGCCAATATAATCCCTTTAACAAATACGACCCGATGATACAATTAAAAAAAAGTGTTAAGTCACTAGTGAGTCTTCTAGCTTCGCAGGAGATGAATGTCAAAATAAATATAACAATTGAGATTTTGTTTGGTAAATCAAATGTTCTTTTGGGGTATGACGGAGTTTAAGATATAGGAACTACTCAAAGTGTGTTTTTTTAAACCAAAAGCATTGTTAAATCAGCTTAATATAAAAAAAGAATTAAATGATATGAATAATGAATAATCAAACAGAATCAGCAAATGGATTTCTCTGGGATCTGGTTGGATAATAAAAGAAGTGAAGGAACATTGTGTAACAATTATAAAATACAGACCAATAAACGGTTCCTCTTATGACGTTCTTCCCGGTGTTATAAAAAATAGACAAGGATTAATCAATATTAAACAGAAAAAGGATAATGAATGCTTTCGTTTGTGTCATTTGGCGTATTTGTTCCCGGCAAAAAAAAGAATAACAAAATATAAAAAAAAAACTTAAAGATGAAGTGAATTATGATGGAATAAAGTTTCCTGTCAAAGTATAATATATAAAAGTTTGGCAACTCAACTGAGGATTACCAAATTCATGTTGCTTGTGGTTTTAGATATAAGTTAGTATGCACATCTGATAATACATTTAGTAAACCAGTAGAGATTTACCGAGGAAAATGGAGTGTGATCTCATTTATCCAAAAGAAATACACGATTTACATTCTGATTACCCTTAAGCACCAGAGAAATAAATAGTTAAAGATGAAATGTTATCTGATTTCTGTGTTAAAATAAAAGAAACATATGATGTAAGTAGTGATAGAACAACAAAGTTGGTTCCTAATTTATTTAATTAGGAAAAATATGCTTTTCATAGGAAAAACATTGAACTTTATCTTGATCTTTGAATGAAGTTGGGCAAGGTTTATAGAGTATTACAGTTTGATGAAAGACCTTGGTTGGCTGAATATATTGATTTTAACACACAAAAGGGAACATTAGCTAAAGATGCTTTTGAAAAAGATTTTTTTTAAGTTGATGAATAAGTCGAAAAACAATGGAAAACTTAAAAAAAAATAAAATTACAACTAACACATGATGAAAGAGTATTAGAAAAGCATACAGCTAAAGCAACCTTTATTTCTGCACAAATGTTAAATGATAATTTGAATGGAATAAATAAAATAAAAGAGGAGTTGATTCTTAATCGCCCCTTGTTATGTCGGAATGACCATATTAGAATTAAGTAAATATCTAATGTATGATTTTCATTACAATTTTATTCTTAAAAAGTATGATAGAAACAAAGTAAAATTGTTATTCACAGATACTGACTTCTTATGTTTAATTAAATTAAATTAAAACAAAATATGTTTATGAAAATTTGTATGAGGATAAAAACTTGTTTGATAATAGTGATTACTCTAAAAAATGTCCATTCTTTTTTGATAATGATAAAAATGTTATTGGTAAGATGAAGTGGATGCAGCAGGTATTCCGATTACTGAATTTATCGGTTTGAGAAGTAAGATGTATTCGTATAAAATGGGTGGTAAAGATATTGAAAATTTTAAGATATAACCAAAGGTGTTGTTAAGAAAAATATCATCCATGAGGGTAACAAACTTTAAGATACTTTAATTAATGAGTGTTTGAAATACACACAATAAAAACAATACAATCAGTTATACATCAGGTAAAAAGTTATGAAATAAATAAAGCTAGTTTATCGTGTTTTGATAATAAAAGATATATTTCGGATGGTGGAATAAATACACTTCCATTATGGTTATCGTGTGAAATAATAAGACAAAGAAAAAAAAGGTGTTGAGGTCTGATTACAAAAAGAAACAAGCATATGATAAATGGAGTGGTTATTCAAATTATTTCAATTCTTGGGTTTCGTTTAAGGATTCGGCTGTCTAGTGGGATGGGTGGTAGAAGTATACAATATACCACTTTCAGCAAAACCTTTCTATCACCTAAAATTATCAGTGAGCTTGGGTGAGCTGGTCATTTTAGAGTGGTGAGAAAGTGTCCTGAAAGTGGTTGATACCTTTGTTATTAACATTTTGCTTTGGCGACCTTATTCTATGAAGATTAAACCGATAAATTCTATTTTTTTTACAGCTGTCAAAAAACTTACTTGTACTATTTAAAACTAACGAATTCAACCTATAGTGTCACTTGCTTCTTTGGTGGCATGTTTCAAACGATTCTTTGGTATTCTGCATTTAGATTAAATTATAGGTTTTGTGTCCCCAATTTGCAAAGGCTTGTTATGCCAATGAACGGCTGTTGCAATGTGGTTACCCTATTGCCATACATACACTATGTTTATACTGTCCTTATTTATTCAAAACGTACACTAGACTGGAGACTATCCCTAGTTGGAAGGAACGCGCTTATTGCCTACCATTCCGTTATACCATTCCGTCATAGTAGGAGCGCGCTATTTGCCTACCATTCCATCATAGTAGGAACGCGCTTATTGCTTACCATTCCGTTATAGTAAGAACACGCTAATTCAACAGTTAATTTAACGCTTGGAAGCTAATAATTGTGAGATTTAAGTTAAAAATTCTATATTTATTTCTAACAAAATCCCTTATCCGTCACATGGTGAACAAAGAAACTATTAACCAGTCCAATTAAACATACGAGTAGGTTTTATCTTGAATCGACAGCGTCGATCCAATTGTTTTTAGTCCAAATGCTTTTACATTGTGGGACACGATGGAATTCTCTGTAGTTTTCATTAGGGTATACCAGACTTAAATCTGGAGATGTTCGGGTCTGGTATAGACTATAAAATTTGTAATTAAAAAGCAATTTTCAAAATGTTTCAAAAAAGGTTGATAATGCAGAAAAAAAACGATACAGAAATGTTTTCATATACAATGATTATTGTATTATATTTATAACTACTCCTGAAACGACAAAAATGATGAATCGTTTTTCCTACCATACATTTGTCTGAACTGATATCTACACGGAAACGAGATCATAGACGATTTTCAGTGAGACAGCGTGTAAGTTCATTTTTTTCTACAATTGATATATTACGTAGACAAAAATGTGTTTTCAAATTTTCTGCGAAGAAATGTGACATTTTCTAGACTAACTGCTGTTCGGAGTTGTGATTACTTTATTATATAAGACGGGTTTTAACGTAAACCAATAAAGTTCAAATACTGTTGCCCCTCAAGCTATTTCTTGATATGCTCATATATCTATATGTTCAATAACACGTTAATATAGCATGTACTATATTAACGGTACCGGAAATTATTTCGTTCCTTTAGAAACACAAATCTGTATCGAGTTGGAAACTTTACTTCATACATGAGCGTAATTTCAAACTGTTTATCAGTATATTTGATCGTTAAATAAAGGGGAAATATTATTATGTTCAAGGAGAAATAACAGAAGGACACATGCAATTAAACAGCAAACTATGCCTCAAATATGTTCATTTCATTTCTAACGATGAATTACCTACATATCTTGAAGAATGATTTACTAATTTTTACGAGATATTTTGATCTACTCGAAGTTAATTATACCGGTATCAATAGCTTTTAGCCTGACAACGTTATACATGTAAGTTATCTCAGCTGTTAAAACAGCAACTTTTATGAGAATTTAACAGACGGGTGTATTCATGAGTTTTTTATGACTTTTTTTTAAAAAAAAACAACACTTGGGGTGTCACTGCACTCACTGTGTTTAAGAAATCTATTGTGATCAACCAGTTATTGTGTATTTTATGTGCTGATATCTTCCTGCTATGGGTAAAAAGTTGTTCTTTTCTAAGTAGAGTTTGCTGTAGAACACACTTCAACTGTGTAGATACATCTGAACTATGTATTTGTATTTTGATAAGAACTGAATGTCAGTTTTAATTCAAAAAATGTAATAGATAGTTCATTCACATTTGTTTTCCATCACTCTTCCGGAATAACTCGTGAATATTATAAGTAACGGAAATCAACAGTTCAATAAACTCCGTATAAAAAGCTCGCCCATGTCATCAAACATACAGAGGAGCTGACAAAGAGATTACCACCACCTTGGAACAGAAAGTGGCAAACTGTCTTAACCCTTTACTTCATATAGACGCCTTTGGACACCTCTAATATACACACCTTTGGGCACCTCTAATATAGACACCTTTGGACACCTCTAATATAGACACCTTTGGACACTTCTAATATAGACACCTTTGGGCGCCTCTAATATAGACGCCATTGGACGCCTCTTATATAGACACCATTGGGCACCTCTAATATAGACGCCTTTGGGCACCTCTAATATAGACGCCTTTGGACACCTCTAATATAGACGCCTTTGGACACCTAATATAGAAGGCTTTTGAATAATTGGATGAATTATGTTTATATTAACTGACAGAGTGGAAAACAGTGCAGGAAGTATTCAGATTGCTCGTGACGAGCAATCTGAAGTCTTCCTGCACTGTTTTCAAAGGCCTCTGTGATTGGTGTGGGAAAACGCGTATCTATGGAGTAAAGGGTAAATACGGTATTGCGGAGATTATACTTACACTACGGATGCACCCCCTCTTGCTCCTTCTACCACTGTCACTTCACAATCTGAAACTACTTTATAAAAAAAATGACAGATTAGCATTCAGCCTACCCTTTTACTCCGATATTGATTTCGCATTTGGTTGTCAAAATAACTAGACGCGGGTAGAAGCAATTTTAAAAGTTGGTGTTTGGACACGATCAGTTTTGACATTACAATTTTATTTTCTGTACCAGTTATTGAATAAGCAGTGTGTAGCAATATTTGTACCCACATGATAAAATATGCTCAAGCCAGCTCTGGATAGTATCTATAATGCTGAATGAACTATTTTCTACCATTCGGTTAAACTTTTAGGATTTATTCAGCAACTAGGCCCATAAGGGCATCAGTCATATACAGCAACAAATTTATAAACATAGTATGAATTACATGTACATAATACAAACAGTGACATGCGAATATTGACTAGTTATAAACATGAAATAAACTACATGTACAGAATACAAACAGTGACATGCGAATGTTGACCTGTTATAAACATGAAATAAACTACATGTACATAATACAAACATTGACAGAAGCATATTGACTAATTATAAACATTAACAACTTGAGCTGACTAGTATGTATTGATTAGATATCAAACATTAAACATATGACGTTATATGTCATTATTTCTTATGTCAGTATAATAATTTTGTAATTCAAAACACATACAGTATAATATTATGTAAGGAAGGTGATATTGTTACATAAGATCTTGCATTATTTTCTTTACAAAAAAATGTGATCTTTATCAGAAAGTCTGTATCAAGACAGTTTATAATGATTGGTCTACACAAACCCTTAGCCATGTATTTCTTTCTATTCGAATTAAAGATTATGCAATCAAAATGTAATAGAATTCATCACCTATGGTATTAGTGTTACAGAAATGACATTATCTTCTATTTCTTTCAATACCATACATGATACCCTTTTCAATAAGTAATTTATTATTACAACATCTAAAATGACAAAAGATTATTGCTATTTTTACTGGCAGCAATATAAATTATTTTCTTACTCAAATGATGATTTGAAAAGTTTGTAGTTTGTACACTTTCGTGATACATTAAATTAAAATGACTGTTCCATAACTGAACAAATTGTTTTTTAATTCTAAGTTTTACAATATTTCACAAAGTTGGAAATGGTACACATTGATTAAACCAATATTCTGTAAATCCTAACTCATTTAATAAAGATGTAACAAAGACTATAGACATGGACTATGGTAAAAACATGTGCCATGTTCAAACATTAACTTATACAGCAAATTACTGGTTCTGTCTTGCTTATCATTAACTACTTTACACCAGTAATTTAAAACTCTACACTTAATAATGATATCTAAAGGTAATGTACCAAGTTCACTCCAAACTATGTTGTTGGGCGTGGATTTCCTAAGACAAGTAGCATTTTTAAATATTTCAATTGAAGTTGATTTGCAATAGTTACATTTTCACAGCCCCAGCCTTCAGAACTACAAACTTTAAGTAGAATTGGTGTTACCATGGAGCCAAATAAGTGCAGTTGCAAATCAATGCTAAGTTTAAGCTCTCTGGTACGTTTAATAAAGAAAACACGCCTCTTCTTGATCACAATGATATTTCTTCGTTTTACACAATTAACCATCATAATTAAATTTAATTCCTGAATAACAAAAATCTTAAGCTATATCTAATATAGCATTATCGTAATAAAAAGTGGGTACATTTCTAGATTTACCTCTAGAAAATACTTCAACTTTTTAGAAGAATTAACTTTGAGTTTCCACATTACACAATACGAGTGATCTTTGATATATGTGATATGTATAACAAACAAGGTTAAGCATAAAGTCTCTAATAAAGCAGAACTATTCCAAATTAGCGAACCATGTTAGTCGGTAGAACAGACCCAGCTCTGCCCATTGGATCCGTTAATAGTAATGTTTAAAAAGCCACAATTGAGCACG